>JAJTWR010000365.1:2557500-2872500 GCA_021613335.1 Whitmania pigra | reverse complement strand
CCGGGGTTCGCGTTACTCAGAAGTTGGTGGAAAACAAGCACTTCCTGAGCGTTTTGGAAATCGAAAGTGGAAGGAATTCACACTCCGGTGATTACACGTGCAAGTCATCCAATGGAGATGTTGCCACCATGGTGGTTCACATAATCGATGGTTGGTGGTTTGATGATGATGATGATGATGATGATGATGATGACGATGATGATGATGATGATGATGATGATAATGATTACGACAATTATTAAATGATGATGCCATTTGCCATTTGTTATGAGAATAATAGAAACCTATTAATAAAATTGAACATTGGAATTATTGGAACATACATATGATGATTATATTACATATTTTTTTTTAAACATTAACGCAATATTTTTAATTTATTAACTGTTAATGTGTTGAGTGTTGAGCGTTGAATGTTGAGTGTTGAGTGCCTTTTCAAAGCGTGCTTCACATCAGCTCCCAGGGGAATTAGTGCCACATAAAAGGCTTCTGACGTTCCATAATTTAAGTAACAACAATGGCGTTCGTGGTGAACATTGTTTCGAAATAAATATTTTTTCTATGTTATTGCACATAATTATGCACGACTAAAAGTAATTAATTGTTTTAATTGCCTGAATTGAAAATTATTATTTATGTCACCGATCAAGGTAAACATAGTTGTTAATGTTCTTACAACATTTGTTATCCCTGTGCTTCACGTTAACATATTATTGTGATTGGGGCCGCCGACAGAAATTTCAGGCCCCTAGGCATAACGCCCACTCGACACAGCGGGCACGGCCCCCCATTTTATGTCAATTTGTTAATGGAGCAAAAAGGTCCTGAATGTAATTTTAATATTTTTAATCCAAGATAATAAACCTGCTTCCCTTTCTCGGCGTCCCTAGTTGTGGATTAAATGGTATTAATAATTTGTGTAATAATTAATATTATTTTCTTAATTATTCATATAAGTTTACTAACAAATATTATTTTATTTTTCCATCACGACATTAATTCTTGCGGGAGAGATTGCGTGCCTGAGAATCTTATCCTGCACATAACAAACACTACATTTCCGTAAAATATTCGTTATGTTTTTAAATAATTTAACAATAGAAATGTAATTTCAAAATTTGTATTTTATTTGTATTTTAATTTATTTTTGTTTTCGTTTTTGTTTTTTTACGGTTTTGACCGTAAATCGGTTTCAGTTTTCGTTTTTTTTTTCTTCTTTTTCGGTGTCAAGCATGTTTCGCTATTCGGTCTATTTTCGTTTTCGGTCCCACCCCAAAAATCATTATCGGTCGGACTCTAAATAAATATTTCTAACAACAATTGAATAAAAAATTTTAAATAACAAATTGTATTCGATGTTACAATTTTTAATGTTACGAATTTCATTTGAAAATGTTTTCACTTTCATGTTTCAGATTTCCTCATGACATTTCGTCCAAACAAAAAAGGTTTGAATTTTTGAAGCTTTGAATTTGAATTCTGTCAGGTTTTAATTAAAAAAATATAAACGTGGATTTGATCTGAAAATAAAGTTTATTGAAGTGGAAACTAAAAGCAAATGGAACGACTGACGTGGACACGAATCAATTTGAAGCATGAAATTTCTTGGGAAAAACTTGTTAAGAGAAAACTAATTATTCTATTTGAAGTAAAAATTATATTTGAATTATCTTAGTTATTATAACTAATATTAAACTATATTGTTGTTATATTTAATAGTTTTAATAATTTTGGAGGCAAGTCTGCCCAGATAGCTTCAGATAGTGTTCGAACGGGGGAAAAGCAAAGTCGTTACAATCCAACTTGCACCTAAAACCAGATCTGGGTGATAGCGCTATATAAATGTTCTAATAGCTCATGATGCTTATGCCTAGGGCGCGATTCAAATTAATTATTATTATTATTGATTATTAAATAAATTAATAATGACAATTAATCATAATTTTAATTAATATTAAATAATGTTGTTAATAAAATTATAGTTAATAAATATTACGTTATTATTGTAACTAATAAATAAACCTTATTATTATATTTTCTCGTATTTGAAAGGTCAGTGAAAATGTCAAAAAGTGTTTCAATGTAAAAACAACTTCAAGTGCTGGCGTAAATTCAATTCTTTGGCAATTACGGAGAAATGTCAGGTTAAAAAAACAAACCCTGGAATTGTTTGAGGAATTCAAATAAAAACAAAAACATAAATTCAAATAATAACATAATTTTAAGCAATAACATAATGATAACATAAACATAATGTCGAGTAATAAAATACATTTAATTCTAAATAAAAAACATAATTTTCAATAATGATTTTGCCAAATAATGCAAAATAATAACATACATAGTTTCAAATAATAATGTAAATGTATTACAAAATAATAACAGAAACCTAATTCCAATTAATAAAATGATATTGCAAATTTAATTTACCATTAAGTAACAAATTTACAATCAATTTACCACCTGAAAAATATTTGAAGTTTCTTAAAGTTTCTTCAGTTTTATTTCGTGATTATTTCAATTAATGATTAATTATTTATTAGTAATTATTACTTATTTTTATTAAAATTAAAGGAATTTCTTAATAAATAATTTATATTTATCTGCATAATAATTCGTAAAAATATGGAAGTTAAATAGAAATATTAAACACAGTTTAAATTTGCTTGTAATGATTAATTTGGAAAAGTGTAGATAAATACAAAACAAATTTGCGAATAAATGCAAACAAGTTGAAATTAAGTTAAAATAAAGAAATTGTAAAATTTAATCTTTGTCAACGCTTCAGCCTCAGACAACACAAGATGGGAGAAATGGATGATGACGATATGACTGACTTATGATGTAGAATTCATGTAATGTAAATAATACAGACAATACACGCGTAATTAATAAAATATTGTTGGAAAAGTAATTAGAGGAAACTTGAAATTAAAATAAATAAAAAATGCTTTCGAGAAAACAGACGCGTTTGTTGAAGTTGACCAAAAACAGGGCAGACTATATTGAAGACCTATGCTAAAAGATGGACGACATAAACAGGAATTCCATCCAGAAATTCTAAGAAAATAAACTGGAAAGAAGAAATGGCCCAGCTTACTCAAATTTAATAAAACTACATTGGTTTGAGATGGTTAGGACCGTTCAAAAATCGGTTGCTGAGACAAGTGCACAAATTTAAGTGAATAATGAAAAAATTAGGAAATAAAACGGCCTTGCTATCTACGAATGGCCCAAAGAAAGTGTCAATTCAATTGTCAGTTCAAAAGTTAAAGAGAAAGAACTCATTTTAAAACTACTGAAAAAAATGTCAAACAAGACATTGGATAAAGAAATTGTGGACGTGTTCAGAATGGATAAAGTGGCAAGACTATGATCAGTTTTTGGTTAAATTTGAAAGTCAGACTTCAATTCTGGAAAATACTGCTAAACTGAAAGACATTGAAGCATTTAAAAGGGTCATTCTTTGAGAAGAGAGAAGAAATCAAGAAGTTATTAATTCAAAAAAAAGGAGATCAACACAAATTTTGGACTCAACAAGTGGATAATATAAGAATCAGAGGACAACCAAAGTCTTTCCACGCCATTGTCCGAAGGAGTAGGGAAGCCTAGTAATTAATGAGTAATAACTAATTAATAATAACTAATTGGTAATAATTAATTAGTAATATTTAATAATAATTAATTAGTAATGATTAATTAGTAATAATTAATTCTTGTCCACTCTGAAGAAGAATGCGAAAATTATGTTCACTCGACTGAACCTTGTTGAGAGTGACGCTTTATTTGGAGAACAATTACGATGTTGAAAAATTAGTTATTAATACTAATTATTACGATATAGAAATATTAGTTATTAATATTAATTATTACGATGTTGAAATGCCATATTAGTTAAGGAACAATAACTTCAGTCCCGGGTGATTCCGAGCCATTTTTGAAAGACTTCAATAATTTTATGTTGATTTGGACTGCTTGATTTTGAAAGTAAGAAATAATAATAATAAATAGATAAATAATAATAATGATGGTAATAATAATAATAATTGGTTAATCAATACTTTCTTAACATTTTGTTCTTTCAGAGCCATCCAGCCTCTTTCAAATCCCGAGCACCTTCCGTTCCTGCTCCTCTGAAAACCTTCCTTCATTCATTCTCTTCACTCACTTCATCATGCTTCTAATGATTCGCAAAACATTTACTCACTGATTCATCTTTTCAATCATTATCATGGCTGCCATAACCATAACCCTTAACGTAATCGTCATCATTAACCTCGTCATCGCCATTATTATCATTACTTTGTATTGCTATTTATAGAATTTATTTTTAAAGTTGTTTTCTCGAACAAACTTCTTCCAATTTCAACCAATTTACGACATCCTTAAATTTAAATTTTGTTGGAAATCTCAATAAAATTATTTAATTTTTAATTGGAAATAAACAACCCTACAAATGATTAATTAAAATTCGTTTGAACTGACTCAATCACATCTACGATGATGTCACCATGGAGTCCCACGTGACCTTCGACTTTTAATGTGACGTCATCGACGACGAAATGAAATTTTTCAGTTTTCAATTTCTCACCTATGTGGCATCATCGTCGCGTTGAGTTCACGGAGGAATTTTGCTGATGGTTATACGATGGTTATCGACAGGTTATAAATGTTTTGAAGAAAAAATCTTAAAATGTACAAAAATGTTGTTGGTCAAACATTAAACATCTCCGTAGTAGATTCTACAACCCAGTTTAATTGTAAACATGTAATAAAATTAATTATTACTAAATTATTGAGGTAAATAAATTGTTGATAATTCGACAAATCACCCTCTAACGTGAAACCGAAATTGAAACAAAAACCATAATTGAAAAAATTCTGAATTTGTGATTGGCTGATTGAAAACCAATCAATCCAGACTGGAGGTGCACTCACACACAACTTCACAAGAAATTCCAGTCACGTGATGAGGGCATAGTTTATTGGCTGGGGACATGAAACGTGTCGTCTGAGGGAGTCAGGTTGTATTTTAAAACTTAAAAAATTGCTTTTCGTGCTTTTAATTTGTTTTTAAATAAAAATAATATTCACTTTACTTCCAATAATAAATAGTTTATATCCAATAATATTTAATTATTTTATTATCGGATAATAATTTATTTCCAAAATTCAAAATATGTTTTCTTAAATTTTAAAATGTTGGACATAATTTTAAATTACTAAGATGTCTAGCAGTGATATTAATAATAACTTCATATGTTCTGGCGTTTAATCCGTTATTCTTATTCGCACATGAGGATGTTTCAAACGACCATTTTCAAATATTTCATAAATATTTCAAGCAGAAGATTTAATTTAATCAATTTAAATGTTATTTAAAAAAAAACAGCATTAAAACTGACAGGAATAGGAATGCATTATTGTTGTATTTTTTTTTAACAAGAAATAAACATTTACATCAAGTGTTGGAATTATTTATTTAAACATTTTAAAAATTTAACACATTTAAATATAAATAATTCAACTTATATATCTAATTATGCAAATATTTCAACTTATTATAAGGAAATACTTCATCAGAAATTCATCAGTAGTAGAGATGGTTGGGTTCTGAATAAACAGAGCAAACTGATGAGAGATACTTCTACTAACAAAAGGTGTATTATCAAGAACATTTATTCAAACAGGAATAATAAGAAGAAGAATAATAAGAAGAAATACTAATAATAAGAATAATAATAATAAATAATAATAATAATAATAATAATATAATAATAATAATAATAATAATAATAATAATAATAATAATAATAATAATAATAATAATAATAAGAATAATAATAATAATAATAAATAAAAATAATAATAATAATAATAATATAATAATAATAATAATAATAATAATAATAATAATAATAATAATAATAATAATAATAATAATAAGAATAATAATAATAATAATAATATAATAATAATAATATAATAATAATAATAATCATAATAATAATAATAATAATAATAATAATAATAATAATAATAATAATAATAATAATAATAATAATAATAATAATACTAATAATAATAATAATAATATAATAATAATAATAATAATAATAATAATAATAATAATAATAATAATAATAATAATAACGACATGTTGAAAGTATCAGCCATGTAATATCTGGATGCAGCACGTTGGCTGCCAAGGAATACTTAGATAGACACAACAGAGTTGCCAGGTACATTCACTGGAAGATCAGCAAAGAATGTGGAAATCCATTGACCAACAAATGGTATGAGCACACACCAAGTAAAGTCACAAATTTAGATCAAGGAGTGTTAATGTGGGATCACTCAGTAATTACAGATAGGACAATACCTGCAAACAGGCCGGATCTCATCTATCATGACAAACATAAAAGAACATGCTTGATAATTGATGTTGCTGTGCCAGACGACTCCAATGTGGCCCAAAAGGAAGTTGAAAAATTGACTAAATACAAGGACTTACAGATAGAAATTCAGAGAATGTGGGGGGTGAGGGCTCAGGTGATACCCGTGGTTATAGGTGCACTTGGAACAATGTCAAAGAAATTTAAAGATTACCTGAATTGCATCCCTGGTAACCCATCGCCTATTGAAACTCAAAAAATTGCTTTGTGCGGGACAGCACACATCTTAAGAAAAGTCCTTGAATAAGACTAATCTAGTTTTGTTGAATAACCTTCTTGTATATGATTGCTTGTACAGTTGCTTTGCTTATGTTTGTCTTATGTTCGTTTATATTGGACCACGACTCTAGAATTGCTGGCTCGCTTGAGTTAACTTTTGTTTGAATTCTGATTTACCATGTATATTGTTATGACTGCCTATGATCCCTTGTTGGGATCTGGAGTCATTGTTTTCCGGCGGAAGGCCGGAGGTGAAATAAAGAATAATAATAATAATAATAATAATAATAAGAATAATAATAATAATAATAAGAATAATAATAATAATAAGAATAAGAATAATAATAAGAAGAATAATAATAATAAGAATAATAATAATAATAATAAGAATAATAATAATAATAATAAGAATAATAAGAAGAATAATAATAATAATAATAATAATAATAATAAGAATAAGAATAATAATAAGAATAATAATCATATAATAATAAGAATAATAATAATAAGAATAATAATAATAATAAGATATAATAATAATAATAATAATAATAATAATAAGAATAAGAATAATAATCAATAATAATAATAATAATAATAATAATAATAATACTAATAATAATAATAATAATAATAATAATAAATAATAATAATATACTAATAATAATAATAATAATAATAATAATAATAATACTAATACTAATATACCTAATAATAATAATATCTAATAATAATAATAATAATAATCCTAATAATAATAATAACAATATCCGTCGAATAAGTTTCCAAAGCATGCAAATAGATTATCCGGAGATGCGCCAAGAAAGCAGGGAGTGAATCATCTTTCGTAGGATGAACCCAAACACTGCATTGATCCCCACGTAAATCTTAAATCAACTTTCTGTTTCTCTACTCCTTCCAATGTTTTTTCACAAGTTGTAAATCTTTAAACAAAAATATTTTATTTAATTTAAATAGTTTTTGCTTAAAAATATTATTTATTTGTCATAATAGTAAATGCATGAAATGCATTAGGAACACGCTGGACGAATGTGGTGATTCAATTTATTGAACTTCTTTTTAATCAAATAAATTTTTCGGATCGTTCGACAGAGATTTGAGATGTTCGAGAGGCACCTGCTAATTATCCTCCCCCATCCCTTCATCACCATCATTACCATCGCCGTTGTCATCATAATCATCACCACTGTCGTCGTCATCATCATCACCATCACAGGCTTAATTTTGGTTACCTCCAAAGTCTATATAAAAATGCTGCAGACATGTTATACCAATTAGAATGTCTATATTGTGCATATTAAGTTATCATTTGAAATTGACTTGTGGGCTTTATATGAGCACAGCAGGTAAAGGTGCTTGGAAAATACCTGTCATTGCAAAATCTTTTCTTTGTAGACATTTTAGAATTAAACCACAAAATTTAAAAATAACGAAATTTAACATAATTCCAAAAATATTAATATTAATATAAATATAAATTATTAAAGCTGTTTTAACTTTTCCCAAAATTACTTATGTTTTGCTTTTAAAAAATTCACGACATAAACGAGCGAAAGTCATAATGTTCCACAAGAAGGAGTTAAAAGCTGGAGCAGCTGATGAAAATTGCTAACGTCAATGCTCGGCGAACTAAATAAAAATATTATTTATTAAGATTATTAATTAATAACATTATGATATTAATTAGATATTAACATTTTTTCTAAGCATTAACTACTTAGACAAATTTGTATAAAAATGGATATATACTATTGAATTTATAAGTTTCAATAATGCCGAACTCGAAAAAACTCGGAACTAACATAACAATTATTTATAAGTATTTATAGCTAGCAACTTAGAATAACTTTTAATAGCACGCAAAACGCACAATTTTAATTTCCCGTTTTATGGAATGAAACTTTGCTAATTAAGCTTATGTTCGTGGGTGGACTTGTGTTATTCCATGCACAGTATTGTTGCGGCACTGCAACATAAAACTTACTTTATAGGTTTATTAACAAGCACGAGATAGAGTCCGGAGACAAACGTCGATGCTGCCGAGCGGAAACGAGGAATAAGTCAAAACCAAGCGAAATTGGAGACGAACGAAGTGAGTCTTTATTTATTTATTTATTTATTTGATTATAGTACGTTGCATAACTGAGATGATTTGGACTTTAGTTAGTGTTGGGTGCAGAAATGAAGCGCTAATTAAATTATAAAGCAACATTTAAAAATTCTATGAAGTACGATTTAAAGAAGAATGATTGCTGATTTGAAATCACTAATTTTAACATAGATTAAAGGTTTACTGAACTCAACTGCAAATGCCGCATTTCGCTTAAAATGTAAACACGTTAGCAAGATTGCATTGCAGCGGAAGGAACTTAGAACTTAGAAACTCCTACCGCGGAGCTAACCGACAGCCATTTTTATTTTAAATCATATTTTTGATGATTGATGATTTTTTTTTAATATGTAAAAATCACGAAATCATATAAAATTTAAATTTCAAAATTTAGTTTTTTTAAATATATAATATCTTTCTTTATGACATTATCAGTCGATAATCGATGCAACTTCCTTTTATTAACTTGTATTGTTGTTGTTAGTGCTATTCCGACCTCATGGTTAACGAAAGTTGTAAAATTGCTGATAATGATAAAACCGCCTGTGAATTGCCGCCGCTGCTTGACTTGTAATTTTTTAAAATTTTTTAAAATTACAAGTGAGGAAGCTGACAAAGTTGTACCTAAATGTATTGATTGTATTAATAAGTCGATATCAGGATCGAGACGTGCAACGATTTCCTACGCCATCTAATGCTTTTTACATTATTAGCTACATGAAAAATAAATTTTTTTAAATATAAGGATATATGACACACGATGTATGCTGGAACTGAATATATGACAAACAATTCTTATGGAACTAATATTAGAAGTGTTTTTACGTAGAACGAATTCTGCACCAGCTGATCAGGATCAACATTTAGAAATAGTCCTTGACAATGAAGATTACGGATATTATGAGGATCATCAGTCTGACTTGCAAAAAGTCACTGTTAACAAGGCAAACAGTATCCGCACCAATACAATGAATTATTTGTCTGATGCGGAATGTCATCTCTAGTCTTGAATCAAGCCTAGTCAAAAAAATCTTTGTTGTAACTTCATTTATTTATATAGCGCCATAAGCATAGCGTCAGAGGCGCTTGTAACCATTTATATAGCGGTCCTTCCCAAGGGAACTGGTGTCAGTGCAGGCTGGGTTTCGAACACCACACATTACGACTGTTGCCATTACCGCCGTATGCAATTCGGCTAACCTGAACGCCCCTAGTCACTTTGTGCGCTATAATACAAAGCTGCCACCATTAGCTCCCATTGAAAGGTTATTTAGTTCGGCAGGACTGATTGAAACATCAAGAAGGAACAGACTACATGATTCGATGTTTCAAAAATTTTGTTTTTAAAAGTTAATAAAAGCTTTGAAAATTGACAGTGTTGAAAAAGTTCGTGCACTTTTTGGTCAAAGTGATTTGATTTTGATGGTTTTAACGTCAAATCACATGCGTGAACCCGATTTCGATTTCCAATCACTTTTTGTCTGGTGATCTTGATTTTGATCTCCAATCACTCTGAACGTGATTTTACCCATCACTGCCGACAGGGAATCATCAGAGGAGTGCCCCCGTCATCAAACGTTTCGGCCCAAACTCCTGACGTTCTCGAGGGGTGGGCCACACACCCGTTGATCAGGCGGGTGTCCCTGTCGGTGAAAACCCTACCTATCTGACTTCATCGTAACGTACCGCACGTTATATGATGATCGATGAAATTCACGACGACCTTTGCGCATCGATCTCATATAATGCACACTGAGCGTTATAATTTCTTTGAAGCGGCCGCCGTCACTTAGAAATATACGCTCACCGGACGCGCGCATATATTGCCTCAAACGCGATTTTACGTCATTTGCGAATGCGCGCGTCAACAACTCAACAACCAAACCGCGATCTCTATTCTTAGCAACGCTTACGACCTCTCATCTCCCAAATCCAACACGATGCTGCCTCTGCAGCCTCCGACATTTTTATCATAGCCCTAGTTCTTTCCCGGCTCTATAAACCTATTTTAGTGAGGAACGTGTAGGCTGACTTACCAACCAAACCTCTCGCCCCAACTTCAATGGGCATTAGCGTTACTCGAAACCCGCTGACCTCTAGATCTTTCGCTAGCTCAGAGTATTTCTCTTCTTTCAGCACATTACTTGCTTCAATCCTATCTTCCCACGGGACGGTCAACTCTATCAAAATGAGAGCGCCTGACGACGACGAAGCGAGAACAACATCTCCTGCCGCTATCCCTAAGCAGCTGGGGATATTGTCTCAAACCTTCCAGGTCGGCTGCGACAGTCCAATCATTAGCTTCTGCAAGAATGTCTCTCCTCGGAGGGAGTCTATTTTTCTTACAGTGTAGTGAAAAGCCCTCTCGCAGGAAGTATACCTTCCGCTGTAATGCAATCTTGCGAGAATTTGCTTTAGCTACCGCCGTTTTGGTAGCTTCTACCACTTCCTTTAGGACCTTATTGTGTCGCCAAGTGTACCGACCATTGTCGAGGGCATATGCGCAACTTGAGAGCACATGATGAAGTGTCTCGAAGCCGCCGCAGAGCTCACATTTGCAGTCTTCCGTTAAACCCCATCTTCGCAAATTGTCCTAAGAGGGAAGTAGGTCATAAATCGATCTTATCAGAAAGGCCAGACGATATGGAGACATTCTGGAAGCACAAACTGGAACAACCACACCTTAAACCTTCCCTGCAATGGTGCCTCTCCGATTGCCTTCAAACCCACAACAGCCTGTTCGACAGTGCAACTCTCTTGGCTCCTATCGTTCAGCGAATCATTAAACACTCTGCCTAGGCTCTTAACCGGTTCCTCGGAAACTGTAGGAACCTGTTGACCCGCTACAACAAACGAGATGTCGCTGCAGACTTTCCCTTTAACAAGGGCAAGACTTCTCGACTTCGCAGGTTTAAAAGCCATTCGACACCACCCAAGAAGGCCATTGAACTTGTTCAAAGTGTTCTGAACTGCCGGTCTTCTATTCATTACTAGGGCGGTGTCATCCATAAACGCTTTCACCGAAGGCATATAGAGACCCTTACCTAAATGCGCCTCTGGAACATTAGACCCGGCTGCGTTGAGCAGAAGTTGCATCGCCAGTACAAAAAGGGAAGGTGATATTGCACACCCCATTGCAATACCCACCTCCAGAGGAACCCACTTAGTCGTGTACGTCTTGGTGGAGAACCTCATCATAAACCCGTCAAAATACGTCTGAATAATTTGAATTACGTGACGCGGCACATGATGAATCTCCAACGTTTTCCATATGAGTTGGTGTGGTACCGACCCGCATGCATTTGCCAAGTCGAGCCACACAACGTACAAACTCAGGCGGCGCCTCTTGGCTCTTTGAATAGCCTCCCAAATCATGGAGGAGTGCTCTATGCAACCAGGCACGCCTGGAACACCTCCCTTCTGAATCGATGTATCAACATACTTATTAGACAAAACATACTCAGTGAGTCTCGATGCAATCAAAGAGAAAAATATTTTCCCTTCTACATTCAACAGCGAAATAGGTCTGAATTGATTTAGGCGAATGGAGTCCCGTTCCTTTGGTATATAGACGCCTTCTGCGACTCTCCACTCATCATCTACAATGCCTGACTGCCAAGCCCTTTCGATGAGGGAGTGCAGCAAATACAGCACCTTAGGGCATCTTTTATACAAAAGGTAGGGAATTCCATTGGGACCCGGCGCCGAACGGTTCCTAGCTTTCCTAACCTCACGTCCTCAATCGACGGAGATGTCAAGCTAAAAACACTGGTAGGGAGAGGCACTGGGATGTC
The DNA here is from genome assembly GCA_021613335.1 of Whitmania pigra. Taxonomy (NCBI): domain Eukaryota; kingdom Metazoa; phylum Annelida; class Clitellata; order Hirudinida; family Haemopidae; genus Whitmania; species Whitmania pigra. The sequence goes on along the minus strand of JAJTWR010000365.1, from coordinate 2,859,901 downwards.
TTGTCTCACAGGGAGAGGGGTGTGACGAAGAGAATCACGATACGTATTAGTAAGGTGCTCTTCCAGTTCGTCTTTACCTACACAAAGCTCACCAGACTTCGGAGGGTCGAGTAACGCTCTCCCATATCTATAAGGATCACTGAAAAACTTCCTATGAGCTCTCCTCCTCTCATAGTTCTTTTGCCTAACACACTCGAAACGGCGAAGGTTTCTCACACGTTCCTTCAACTCTTCCCATACAACTGAAATACTTGCTTTCTCATTCTCCTTGGCACTCTTCCACCGACGACGGAGTGCCTTCTTCTCGCATTTCAACCACTCAAGCTCACGTTGCCGTCGAGATTTTTGCGGATGTACAGGTCGTTTCTCAGCAACGACCCCGAACCTCTCCAAACACTTACCATATATGCAGTCAGTAAAGGACTTCATGGAAGCGTCTCTTTTCATTACTTTCTTGAGATCGCTTTTGAGAACGACATCCAATCCGTCCCAACCACTCCTATCATTACCTCGAGGGAACTTGATTCTAGCTCGTGGAGGGTCTTCCGTGAGGCAGGAAACTCGAACATACTCAGAACTGTGGTGAGATTCCGGTCCGGTATCGTTCGACGTTTTACCTGAAGGCTCAGTCGCATCAGAACGCTGTTTCTCTACCTCCCCTTCGCATTTCAGCTTTGTCTGGTGAATCTTAAGTCCCTTTTCGGTCTGAAACACACGACCACATCTACATCTGCTTACTGGCACGCCATTAGCCAGTCCGTAGTCATAAATCGAAAAATCATTGACATTCGGTACGGTTAACGTAGGGGCAAGAGGTCAGTTTAGTTGGTAAGGCAACCTACACATTCCTCACTCAATTAGGCTTATCGAACCGGGAAAGATCTAGGGCTATGATAAAAATGTCGGAGGTTGCAGAGGCAGCATCGTGTTGGATTTGGGAGATGAGAGGCCGCAAGCGTTGCTAAGAATAGAGATCGCGGTTTGGTTGTTGAGATGATAGAGCGCGCATACGCAAATGATATAAAAACGCTCAATCGCGTTTGAGGCAATATATGCGCGCGTCCGGTGAGCGTATATTTCTAAGTGATGGCGGCCGCTTCAAAGAAATTATAACGCTCAGTTTGCATTATATGGGATCGATGCGCAAAGGTCGTCGTGAATTTCATCGATCATCATATAACGTGCGGTGTGTTACGTTGAAGTCGGATAGGTAGGGTTTTCACCGACAGGGAAACCCGCCTGATCACCGGGTGTGGCCCACCCCTCGATAACGTCAGGAGTTTGGGCCGAAACGTTTGATGACGGGGGCATTCCTCTGATGATTCCCTATCGGTTAGCTCCGCGGTAGGAGTTTCTAAGTTCTAAGTTCGGCTCGCTTTACGGTCGTGCTGAAATTGTATTTTTCCATATATTATAGTCGCAGGTTATCCCAGTAACGTGCAACTAAACTACAAAAAAAGTTAGACTGATAAATATCAATATCAATGGACAAAATGACTCAATGTTATAAATTTTTATTTTAAGACCAATAAAACTGCACATGAACAATCGACATTTTTGTGAACGTCTTTTATACCTTCTAAATATAATTTTTACTTGGAAAATATGGGACAAAACACAATGTATAATTTGGCATTCTGTGAATATATAGTAATTGTTAGTTTACGTTTTTAGCTGGTAACTAAATATGCTTTGTTAAACTACCATTTTAACTTTTAAAACTTTGAAAGTACAACACTGGTCTTTCCATAATAAACTAATTTCGATTTTCAATTATACGGCGACGATTAAATAAATTTTTAATTTTATTTAAATAAGTATTTCTTTAAATTTTATAAATTGTTATACATACTTTAAATCTTGAGCGCTCCGTGTTATTATAACTCTCTGACGATCGTTCGTGAAACATTTTCATCCGACGAGGGTCTTGTGTTTACATTAGCAGTTTTTTTTCTCATCTTATTAATTCTCACACGAAAGTTCTGATTTGATTTGTTCGGTGGTTGATCTGTTAAAAAAATGGTCATGGGGGTGAGTTTTGTTTTTCGAGTAAAATCCATAAAATAAATGGTGCCATTAATTTAATATTTCATGTTCAAGGAATCTGAAGAGTGTGATTTAGAGCAGGCTTCTGATTGGGATAGGTTTGACTGTAGCTCTTAATTCATTTAAATTCGATTGCTCTATCTTGCTGTACAGCATTAGTCTTTAAGAATGTATTTTAGAATAATTAATGCATAAAATACAAATTAATTCTTTGAGTGTTGAAACATTTAATTTTCTAAATATCAGCCTTCTTGCGCAAATCAAAGAAGTTTTCCATGGATGGAGACTTTCCAATCACCAATTCTCTGAGCCTCCAACTTGGAAAAAAGTTAAAGCAAGTGTTCCATTTCGTGAAAATGAACTATACTTGACTCGATACTGGATATCTGGAGTGCCCTCTGCCTATTTAACTTTAAAGAATTCTATTGTGGAGACTGTCAGCTCAAAGAGAACTGAGAAAAGAGAAAGTTTTGATGGTGATGATCAAGGTGATTTTTGAATATTTCAGTTTTTGATTGAAGTAATGTTACTTGCAATTTATATTCTTTGAATGAATTACTGGATGCCAATGATATTTCAGGGGACATCATTCTCAATCAGCAAAAAGAAACAGTTGAATTGCCAAAAGTATGGTTGGACATGCTGGACAAATCAGACATGTTTTCTGGGGATGAAGTTCACGATTTTCACAAAAGTTACGGCCTCAAGGATTTCATCGTCATGGAGCAAAGTTACGCACAAAATGGTTATCAGTTTAAGTCAAAGATGTTGCTCAGCTCACTCTCAAGAGTTGCTAACAATATGGGCTGGTAAGTTGGTTGAATTGTGCATTTTAAATAGCCTAACAATTGAGATATGTTAATTATTGTAGGCTCCTGGAACAGATATTCTGTTAATATTTAACTGTTATTGATTTTAATTTTTTACATTGTTAATGTATTATCATTATCAACATCATTGTGGATTTTCTTTTCAGGCAGGTTCCCTTGTTTTATAGTAACGATTTTGGCAGGTTTGATTATGATGGCATCCTGGCAAGTCCTGGTTATTGGACATGCTTTAGAGTGGGGAGAAGTTATCAATGTTTTCATGAAAAAACCAACTTAAAAAACTTTTACAATGCATTCGAAGAACAGTTGGTTAGTGTAATTAATGACTTAATATTAGGTTATGAATGTAAATTAGCCTTATTTCAAAAAATTTACAAAAACATATTGTCTAAATATGTTCCAATGAATAATCATGAAGTGCATGATCTTAAGGAATCAATTAATGTTTTGTCACTTGTGGGGCTGTTATCTAATTTTTGTGAATATATTGACAGATTTATGTTTAACTACCATGATTTTTATCTACAAAGGTACCAAAGGTGGCACTTGATAACCCTGCCAATGTCTCTGTGAAGTTCTTTTATGGTTTAAGTGAAAAATCAAATATTTCATGCATGGCACTCCCTCCTGGTATGTTATTGGTTGATTCATCTGGTTTTTGACAAATGGGTGATGAGATTTTATTTGTATATTTGAAGTTAAATGCATTTTTGAGGTTTTAGGGTACCTCAGATGCTGTTATTATTGTTATAAGGTCTTATTAATTCAATACAGTCCTGCATTGTTGCATATTAAAGATGCATATGAATTACATGAAAAATTATGTTTTTATTATGTCTAAATTCGACCTTGTCTTGATTTAGAGGTCAAGAAAGTTAGATGTTATTGTTGGTCTGATGATTATCCAAACCCCTTCAAGTGAGAGCTTACATTCTGACATTACTTTCTTATCCATTCTAACTATTTAATCAATTTTCACTATTTAATTAATTCTTAATATTTAATCAATTCTTATAATTTAATTAATTCTTATAATTTAATCAGTTCTTATTATTTAATTAATTCATGTGTCTGCAATAAGTAGTTTGAACAAATTTAAATTATTTGAAATTATTATGTTGCAGTTTGTATTTTCATTATATTTGCATTAATCACTCGTTAACACAATTCTGCAGCCCTAATTCTTACTATTTAATTAATTCGTGTGTCTGTTCATTTAATATTCCATTGCAGTACATTTCAACTTTGTGCTAATTGGCCAGATCTGTTTGAAACAGAATTTGTTGATCATGACAAAACTATGTGAGTGGTTTGAGTTTATTGATTTTAGGAAGGTTTTATTTATAATTTAACGAATTAACTTTGTTTAATTTGAATTCAAAGAGATTTAGATCCTCTTGATGCTCCCAAATGGTCAGTTTTAGCCAAATTTGAAGATATGGATAAATTTCCACTGGGTGTGTATTTTATTACTGTTAATAATTAAATAATTTTATTTGCATTTAATTTGATAAAGATAAGATCATCATTGATGGCCTAATTTGTTATAATTAATAATCAGGTTATTTGCTGTTGATTATTAAAGTTATAAGTTATTAATTAATTGCTATCACCATTATCATTGTCATCATAAGGAGAAAGTCTAAAGAGGTTCCTAAGACTGTGCTCTTCAACACAAACTGAGTCATTGTTATCAAATCCTCAAATGTCTTCAATGCTGAAATTTAGAAGAATCTATAATCAAAGAAAAGGTTGGTTATACATACCAATTGACAATCTACAAACAAAATGTCATAATAATATAATATACAATAAATATTTAATTTCTGTTTAATTATTATATTTGTTTTAAAGATTGTCACATAATTTTGTGAAAGTAGTATGGATTTTAATTTTACACAAATTCATTATCCCAATTTGTTGCTTAATATATAAATTTATGCAAATCAATGTATCAACAAATCATTTAAAATGAAACATTTCAGAGGTCAATGCATCCCTTGCCATGCAAGGTTTGTTGGAGCCAAAGGTCAGGAAGGTCACCTCAAAACTCATCTTTAAACCTGAGGAATCACTCATTCCTGTTGAATCACTCAATGCCATTCTCGATGTAGGTGTTGAGGATGATTGTGTCGATAACTCAGATAACTTACAGTTAGAATGGTTCAATAATCTGTGTTAAAATAGCTGTGGTGACTAAAATGTGGTAAAAGACTTTTAAATTAGTGTTGAATTATGTGCTATTATGGTTTATGATATTTTGACTTATTTGAACAATGATTCTATTGCTGTAATGTTTCTGTTAGTCTCTCAAGTGATGATTGGTGATGGTGATTATTTAGCACCTGGATGTTTTATTTTTGTTGACATTTTTTAAATGTTGCTTTCAGTTCTTATTTTGTGATGCAAAATTGCAACCACCTCAACACTCAAATGGAGGTAACCCCAGCACAACAACAATTGTTGAAGATGAAGTTGAGGACAAGTTCTTCCTTCCATACAAAGTAATCTAACACAATAATATCTTATTTATTATTCATTACATCTTCATTTGCTTAAGCAAAATATGAATCTAATTAACAATTTAGGAACTTTCAAAATACTTCAAATCAGCTCAGATCTCAAGTCTCATTAGCCGACTGGCAATATGCTTGTGCATTGTCAACGTGTACCATGGAGGTATCAGAGCTGTCAATCAACTGTGGGGGGAGTTTGTACTGGAGATGAAACATTGCTGGGATAACAATTGTGAAATCAAAGGGTACTTTTTCAACATTTTAAAACACATTGATGAACTTTGAGTGGTTGATTTTAAGGCATAAAACAGCATGATTTTATCATCTCATTGACTATTTTGTTGACATCTTATATTTTTATTGGCATTTCTATTTTGTTTCTGAATTAAGTCAATAATTAATTGATCAATCAAATGTTATTGACCCAATTAATTTGTTTATTTTGTGAAGTCTTGAACCAGTAGAGCCAAATGTGGATTACCCAGAGCTGCTGAAGAACCTACAAGTAAAACTTATTACTGCAAATTGAGTTTACTAGGATAGTGATACTACCACAATAAAAGCAGTTGTTGCAATAACTCATTGTCATTAATTATGACAAATAATGATCATTAACATTTTGTCATAATTACTTTTAAAACTCATTTAAATTAATATGGTGATAATTCAACTATCATAATTACCACCACAGGTGTTGAATTCTAGCATTAAGATGAATAAAGCCAGGGATGCATTGTCACCAGTTACTGATACTTCCAGTGAGTCACTTGTTACTAATCACCTCAGAGGATGATGATGATGATGATGATGATGCATGTTATTGAACCCATTTGCAAACACTATGGCAAACACAAATTGCATTTGGATAGATTAGTAACTCTGTCATAATTGTAAACAAATCAACCGGAACTAATGCTAAGTTTATTTAATTTGTTAAAATTATTGCTAAATTTATCTTAATTTATTTGTATATAAAATGATTATTTTGAAACTTTCAGCCAATGCTAAGAATAATACTGAGATTTCTGGTGTGGAGACATTTTACGAATCTGTAGACATTTCTCAACTGCCATTAGATGAAGTTGTTGGCCAATCAGACGCCATGTAAACAACTTTTTTGTATCAAAAATATCTGAAATATTCTTAAAATTGTGGATATAATTAAAATATATTATTTAAGGCAAAGAATAAATTTTGATATTACCATATTTTCATGCATGTAACATTTTGTATTTTGCAATTCATGCATCACCATCCCCTATGTTATGTATGCTTTATAAAATAAATTTAAATGATTTTAAAAAGCAAACATCTTCATTTAAATATTTTTGTTGAGTTTTTTGTTAATCATTGATCCTTTAGAATCAAGAAAGTTCATACGCTGATTGATCGAATGTCATTCATGGAGACATTCAAAGTTGTCAACCCGGGATGTGTCTTTGCAGACTTTGTGAGATGGTGCTCATCTGAGGATTGGAAGGAGGAGATGGTCACTGGTGAAGGAAATAAGAGCATCAATGAGGTCGGTGGGGATGTGCTTGCAATGTAACTGCTCAATACTGTCATTCAAACATTCGCTCATCGAAATAAGAAATGATATTTTGAAGAGATTTTTCCGACAATTGACCAAATCCATACCTCTAATTTTATTATTAGCCAACTGATCACATACACATATATCCAAATATGATGTAGATGCACCTTTTAATTGCTATCACTTAAGCCCTTCCAGGCTGGTTGCATACAGGATACATTGCAGTGTAATAGCATACAGATAATGTATATTACATGTTATCATTTAACCAGGGCTATCCAAGCCAAAGGATAAAGAAGTCAGATGATGCATTCCTGGTATTTCAGAAAACTGCTGAGAGGCCAAGGAGGTTTTCTGATGATGATCATGATGCCAAAAAGGTAAAAAGCTTTTTTGAATCATTTATTATCATGGTGATGATTATATTCAACGCACTGGTGGTCAAGATGATGACATCTTACAAAAACTGTGACTGTGGTTGATGATAAAAACATTGGCAATGAACAATATTGTACAGTATGACAGAAGCTGGAGATGTTATTAACTAATTATATAAACTAATCTATTCAATAATGTCATGATATCCAATCACAAAACTGCAGGTTTTCCATTGGCTAGCTTCAATGAAGCCCTCTGATCTGGTGTTTGGACTCATGCCAGTGCTGATCAACTCAGCTGTCACAATACTTTTGAAGCATAGTAAGTTTATTGGGCTGTCAATGTTGATATTTTCCTATGAAATTGATTGTTGTTGCCACTACAAGTCACTTTTTAATACCTATGTTAATTTACTATTAGTGACCAAATGTTTATATTTATATAATACATTAATAAAATTTAAGCTACTTTATAATTCATTGATCTTTTATTAAATCAGCTGAATGCCAGCTCCCTTTCTTTCAAAAACAACTTATTCAAGTCAAAGACAAACTGAGGAGAGCAACTCATTACAATTCCTCGGATGGGATCAACAAATTTGAGGTGAAAAATGTTTGAGTGGTTGTGCTGGTAGTTTTACTGGGTGGATAAAGAAAACATGTGAATATGTGTTTTGGTATCGAATTTGTTTTGAGATGATGATCCTAGCTATGATTTGTGTGCCCTAGTTATGCTTGTGATGTTGCTTTTAATGAAATAACCTTTATTTTTATTTCATGTCATTAACAGGATCTTGTTCACCATCTTAGAGCCATTGAGCAAGGAATGGCAAAAGCTCAATGCCTGTTGATGAAGTTCAGAGATTTTGACTCCTCCCATGCAGTCAGAGACCTTGAGCTTCAGAAATTTGTCTCTGACCTTGTAGAATTCAAGGAAGCTTCAATTCCAACCTCAAAAGATGAACTTCCTTCAAAAACCAACCTTGGAAAACTCATTCATAAGTTCTTCATCAATGGCTGCAAGGTTGATGTTGATGACAAAGATGATGTTGATGGCAAAGATGATGTTGATGACAAAGACTATGATGATGACAAAGATGATGACAATAAACTTCCCAGGAAAACAATAGAGTACATCTTCAGAACCAATTATTTGGGACCAACAAGTTACCGAGCTCACTGCTCCTATGGCTCATCCTGCTATGAAACGCAAATAGCTGTTGCATTCATCTCTGAACAAGATCCCTCATCATTGTTTTGAATGCAGTTTTTTCACAAATCGAATTATTAACATTTGGAATAAACTACCTAATAGCTTAGTCTCACCTACAGTCGCTTCACCTCCCTTCTCAATGAATATGACTTGTCTCCTTTTCTCGTCTATTACTGATTTAACCTCTCGTTTCTTTTTTTCATTGTTTTGCCGTTTTGATAGTGGGCAGGTAAGAGGCTTCGGTCCTCTATCCACTTAATAAAATAAATACAGAAAAAAATAACTGTGGTCTGAACTTTTGTACAAAATGTACGACCAATTCAATTTCTTTGAAACTTGATTATGATTTTCCACATTTCCTTTGGCACGAATTAATGTTTTAATATTAAAAATGTACACTTTTTAATTTCAGAAATCCAAGGGAGCGGCAGAAAGGTCACTCTCGTCTGGGTCCCTGCCACGTTGGATTCCCTGGCAATGAGAAGGCCGATGCCCTGGCAAAGGCAGCCACTGCAAGGGATCAGATAGACTACCGGATTCCGGCGTCTATCAAGGATGTCAAAAGGTCCGTGGCCCGCAACATCTTCCAACAGTGGCAAACCAGATGGGACGAGGACCCGCGAAGCCAACATTACAAGAAAATAGAGAAACAAGTGTCGACGAAGAGCAAATTCCAATGTGTCTCAAGGAGGAAGGAAGTTCTCATTTCCAGACTTCGAGTTGGAAAGTGTGCTCCGAATCAACACTTGTTTCTCATGAAACGGCACCCAGACGGAAGATGTGAAAAGTGCCCTCAGGAAGACGAAAGTGTGCAGCATTTCCTCATGGATCTGTAAAAACAGATGCGGCTTACTATAAGCCTTTTACAATTTTACTATAATTAATTAATGCATTTTATTAATCTAATACTTTTCATTCTTTCTAACTTTCTAACACTGACTAAAGTCCAAATCATCTCAGTTATGCAACGGATTATAATCAAATAAAAAAAAAAAACACTCATCAGCTCGCCTCGTTCGTCTCCAACTTCGCTTGGTTTTGACTCGTTTCTGCTTGGCCGCATCGGCTCTTGTCTCGATGGGCTCTCGACACTTGTCCCCGGACTCTATCTCGTGTTTGTTAATAAATCTTTGTTAGTTCTATGTTGCAGTTATGTACGCAACAATTTGCACTCGCAGACCTGTATTTTCTTACTAAAACCACATAAAATTATCAAACGGAAGTGTAAAATATGTGTGTACACAGGTTTTAAGATAATCTTTTTAAATATTTAGACGTCAAAGCATTGAACGATAACATTGAATCCCGTTGAACAACCTTTATGGTGTAATGTGGAGCTAGTCGTATGGGAACTTAAATTTCCTTAAATTTGTTGACATTAGTGGACGACCCCCAATTTGTAAGGCCATATGCAAAGTCGGAGGTGAAAACGTTGGTGTATAAATTAAGCAATAATTGACTTATACAGCAATATCTTAAAATTCCATAGGTACCATTTAAAGAGGATGATTGCTGATTAAAAATCACTAATTTTGAAAGATTTTAAAATAGATTAAGGGTTTGCTAAACTCAATTGAAAATGAGGCATTTTGAACTTGTCTTCCGCCAGCAGACACTTATATCATGGTAAAAACCTAGTCTTTAACATAGCTGAAGTTAGCAGACACTTAAATTTAATTTCTAATGCGAAATTTCAAATTATAATATTTGGAAACTACGTTTCAAATGCTTTTCAAAAATGTTTATAAATCAATTGACGGAAGATTTTAAAATTTTTGAAGTTATTAGAAATTTGAGGAATTCGTTCAAAAGTCTTTTTACTCAGTAACTACACCTTTACAACTGACGAAATGTGCATCAAAATGCTCGTTAAGATTTCTACTTTCCAAATATGTATACCTTATTAGCCGAAAAAGATGTGGAACAACATAAGTGCTTAAAATATCGCGAGACATCTTAAGCGGAAGTCCTTCCATTAATGGAATGTTTTGCAAGTCTTCTTACTCAGTAACTACGATTTTACAACTGACGAAATGTGCATCAAAATGTTCGTTAAGATTTCTACTTTCCAAATATGTATACCTTATTAGCTGATAAATTTGGGGAACAACATAAGTGCTTAAAATATCGCGAGACATCTTAAGCGGAAGTCCTTCCATTAATGGAATGTCTTGCAAGTCTTCTTACTCAGTAACTACGATTTTACAACTGACGAAATGTGCATCAAAATGTTCGTTAAGATTTCTACTTTCCAAATATGGGTAAAACCGTCCGAGCTGCACACAGCCTTAATGAGATGAAAAATAAGAGACATAGCTCCACCCCATAAACAAAATTAGCTCCACCTATAATGATTAAAAGTAAAAATATATTTAATTAAAGGTTTACCGATATGTCGCAAGGTGTCTCTACTAAATTTTAAAAATATGACATGACTAGAAGTTTTTCACAAATGTACATTATTTTGAAGAATATAAAAATATAGCACGATTATCTATTATAAAGTGATTGAGAAAAACATTTTCATCAGTACTTAGTAGTAGCAGCTTGAAATTCTAATAGTTTATGATGAAATGATATGCGACCAATGTTCTCTAATTTCTTATCAGTGCGCGCGATAAAACTACAGTTTTGAGCGGCACATTTTCATGCTTGAGCTTATTGGGTAGCCCTGAAAACGGTTGTTTTGGAACCCAAAAGACAATATTTCTTCAGACGGGATAGTATTCCCGGATAAGTTCGAGGTCTGGAAACAGGAGTACCTGTTCCCAAGGCTATGCCAAAGGAACTGATCCAGTTATGATTCTATATGAATGTCTGAGATGCCACGCATCCTCTTAAACTTGTCTTTAGCTCACCTCCACAAGTTCTCAACCATGTTTGGAGCGACAAACCGAGTGGTTCACTGTGGCATGTGCTAAACCTATGACAGCCGACATAACAAGAACATACAGAAGCTTGTGTCGACAAAGAACAAATTCCAATGTGCCTCAAGAAGGAAGGAGGTTCTAATTTACAGATTCTGAAATGAATCAATGTTTAGCAATCCGGCGATTATGGACACTATTTACATATGGATCTGCAAAAATCGGAGTCACTTAACAGAATCTTTAATCAAATGTTATTTATTTCATTATTAATATAATCCTATTATTATAATAAAACATATCGTTTCTTTTACATAATTAAAACTAATTAACAAGTACAATTCATCTTAGTTATGCAACGGACCTTAACCAAATAAATAAATAAATGGCGATAGCCCCTCATCGGTTATCTCGATCCTCTTAACTAATCGCCGACTTTGAAGTGAAAACGCCGATTTCCCACTTTGAAGTGAAACCGCCAAATTCCCACGGGTTGGGGTTTTGAGTATTTATCTATAAAATGAAACAATTGTAGAAATAATTTTGTTAATTGTTCTCAAGTATAATAATAAGTTAGGTGATGATGATTATTATAAAATAAAACTCAATTTTTGTTTTTATCATACTTAATCTTTTTAAATAGCCTAATAATGACCATCATAAGCAGTGTGGTCACTAGTCGGGTCTTCAGCAAATTCAATCGTTTAGTATTTTGCGGAATTGCACGGGTATCATCAATGATTGGCATGTCGTTTCTTTCTTAAACTGAATCCGCAGATATCCGAAATTCATTGACAAACCCGCTCGCCTCAAAACTCTGTCGCGTCCTCTTTCCATAACCTCGCTGGAACCATTTTTCCTTCTTCCACACTAGGTGTTATTTTTGATTCGCACCTCACCTTCCTGCAATCACCTCACCTGGGCACATCCTTTCGCTACTATCCATCGGCACTTCTGCCCTTGAACATAGTCTCGTTCTCTCTCGTCTAGACCATTGTAATTCCCTTCTTTATGATACATCTACCTTTAAAATACATTTCTTACAAAGTGTCCAAAATAAGTATAACAAGGTTGTTTTTCTCAACCCCACCCTCAATAGTACGGACCCCCTGATACAATTGCACTGGTTGCCGATTCATATTGTATCACTTTCAAAATCGCCCTCATGACATAATACACTATAGTGACATCCAGCCCACTTTGTCTCCGTCACTTTATAGGTCGCCGCCAAACACATGATCACCCACCATTCATCTTAATCAACCAATCAATAGGTCATCAATAGTCAACAGAGGCTTCTCTTATGCCTCCCCTCGTAAGAGCCCACCCATTTCTGGAGCTCTTCAAGAGTCACCTGAAGACTCATCTCTTTAGGACTTCAAGGAACAACGAAAACACAAAGTTTTTCTGACGATATGCACATGGCAATATTATTGTTATTACGAATTCCATCCCAATATTAAGACTCTTCTCACAGGGTGTTGAGTTTTTATTTATCAAATAAAATATCTGTAGAAATAATTTCGTTAATTGTTCTATAACTGTGTTGTGGGGCACTCAAAAGTTCTTTCGACAGGTGAAGTGGCTTCGAGATGAAATTTTTGGATTGTCAATAATTGTGTAAATTACTGACATACAACATAAAGTATTATAATTGAGAATTTACTGAGCAATCGAGGGGCCGAAGCGAGTTGAGAAAGCTGACCACTGGAGTAATGAGAAAATCTAATGATTGCTGGATTGCTGTAGCAATGTGCATGCTATGCGATGACCGAATGAACTACTGAACGATTCATTACGATTACCGAGTCACTTATATGAAATAAAGCTAAATGTTATTTTTGGAACATCCTTTCCAAAGATGCGTAATGAATAATAACGCGGATTTGTAGTGAGGCTGTAGTTAGGTTTCTTGTTTACATTGAATAATTTCGAGCAACAGTATTCCCAACATTCATAGAGACATCTTGAGACATCTCGATAAACTTCAAAACATTTAACATAGATTTGCAAACATTTGTGACATTTAGAATTAATTTATTTATTGGCGTTATTAATGTTATTTTTTAAATAACTTAGTATTATTTTTAAAGTACTCTATTATCAATATGTATTTGAAAACACTTACTTTTAATCAATTTTAATCACTTTAGGTGGAGCTAATTTTGTTTATGGGGTGGAGCTATCTCCCTTATTTTTCATCTCATTAAGGCTGTGTGCAGCTCGGACGGTTTTACCGGATAATCATGTTGACATGATGATTTTTTTAAGAGATCCACTGAATACTTCTTTTTTTGATCAATTTGGATAATAAAATTTTGTTGAAAATGTTAAACTAGTGTAAATAAATATGCTAATAATTATGTCTTGTTCAATAGTCCAGAAAATTAATTTTATCAAATGTCAACAGAAAAGTAGTTAAAATAGTAGTTAAAAAGTAGTTAACTACTATGCAAGTAGTTAAGGAGTAGTTACTAATTACCACTGGGGCGAAGTTCAGTGTCCCACAATGAAAAGGAAAAAAGATAATAATAAAATTACTTCACTGTAATCACTTAATTAAATTATTAAAAATTATTTTAAATTAAAAATTTAATTTAATTAAAAAGTGTATCTTTTTTGGTAAGTTAATCGTTATTCTTAAAATGTTACAAAATCAGACTCAATAATTTCACGCTAAGAAAGAGATGGCAGCGGTTGTTCTCAATCCCTACAAACTATTTTAATTTTTTTAATAAAATGGAAATAATTTATTGTTCCTTGGGCGCCCCGGTACCATTTGATTCACGGACCGGGGGTTGAGAACCACTGCTCTAGGGCTAAGCTTTTTATCATAGTTCCTGTCCAATTAATTATTTAAAAATATTCATTTGCGCAGCTAATCAGAAACAGAACAATATAAATAACAACAAATCAAAATCCACGGAATTAGGTTACTGAATGCATACGGGTCGGTACCACACCAACTCATATGGAAAACGTTGGAGATTCATCATGTGCCGCGTCACGTAATTCAAATTATTCAGACGTATTTTGACGGGTTTATGATGAGGTTCTCCAACAAGACGTACACGACTAAGTGGGTACCTCTGGAGGTGGGTATTGCAATGGGGTGTGCAATATCACCTTCCCTTTTTGTACTGGCGATGCAACTTCTGCTCAACGCAGCCGGGTCTAATGTTCCAGAGGCGCATTTAGGTAAGGGTCTCTATATGCCTTCGGTGAAAGCGTTTATGGATGACACCGCCCTAGTAATGAATAGAAGACCGGCAGTTCAGAACACTTTGAACAAGTTCAATGGCCTTCTTGGGTGGTGTCGAATGGCTTTTAAACCTGCGAAGTCGAGAAGTCTTGCCCTTGTTAAAGGGAAAGTCTGCAGCGACATCTCGTTTGTTGTAGCGGGTCAACAGGTTCCTACAGTTTCCGAGGAACCGGTTAAGAGCCTAGGCAGAGTGTTTAATGATTCGCTGAACGATAGGAGCCAAGAGAGTTGCACTGTCGAACAGGCTGTTGTGGGTTTGAAGGCAATCGGAGAGGCACCATTGCAGGGAAGGTTTAAGGTGTGGTTGTTCCAGTTTGTGCTTCTACCAAGGTTGCTGTGGCCATTGACGATCTATGAGATCGGTTTGCCCACAGTCGAAGGATTAGAGAGGAAAGTTAGCAGATACATCAGATCGTGGCTTGGGCTACCAGAGATGTCATCTGTTGCCCTCTACAGTAAGAGCTCAAAATTAAGGTTACCTTTTCGTTCCCTGGTGGAAGAGTATGAGGTCTCTAAAATAAGGACGCAGTGGATGTTGAATAACTCTGAGGACATCAGGATCCGCGAAGTTAGACCACTGTTAAGAACTAAAAGGAAGTTCTCAGCACAGGATGAAATCGATAAGTCAGTCGCGGAACTGACGTTCGAAGAAATGCGAGGTCCTATTCAATCGGGTCGTCAGGCTGTTGGGTCGAACCACTTCGCAAAATGGTCTGAGTCTTGCCCTGCGATTAGGGCAAGGCTTATTATTCAGGAGAGGAGGAGAGATTTAGAAAAAGATCGAGTCATTAAGGCGGTGCAGCAATCACAGCAGGGTTGATGGACCGCGTGGGAAGACGTGGTTCAGCGTTCCATCGGTTGGAACGAGATATGGAGAATGTCTCCATATCGTCTGGCCTTTCTGATAAGATCGATTTATGACCTACTTCCCTCTAAGGACAATTTGCGAAGATGGGGTTTAACGGAAGACTGCAAATGTGAGCTCTGCGGCGGCTTCGAGACACTTCATCATGTGCTCTCAAGTTGCGCATATTCCCTCGACAATGGTAGGAGTTTCTAAGTTCAACAAATCAAAATCCACGGAATTAGGTTACTGCGCGTTAAAATCAACAAATTAAAATTCACAAAATTAGGTTCCTTAAGGTTCAACTAAAAGACGCGCAAACATTCGTAATTTTGTTAACATATTTTACATGCAATTGTCGAAAGATAACGAAATTAATTAAAATCGTCCCACAAACCATAATAAATAAATAAATAAAGGGAGTTAAAGTAACTAACTACTTTTTTATAAATGTAGTTAACTACTTTTTAAGTACCGTATTTTCACGAAATAAACACGCAGACGAATATAACAGGCAATTTTTCCAATTTATGTAAAAAATCACTTATAAAACACGCAAACGATTATAACACGCACCAATAGACGCCTATTTTTCGGCTAAAATAATTTAACATTAAAATTAAAATTATATATATTAAAATATTAAATTGAAGCAGTTTATAATATATAAAACAATCAAATATAAAAGTTGTAAAAACATCTTCCGTTGGCTGAGCGGCCGATGCTTGAAGTGATAAATACAGTGATATAGATAAAAGTGCTCTTGATTGAAATATAAGTCAAAATCATCTTAGTCATGCAACGGACTATAATCAAATAAATAAATAAATAGATTGAAATATCGACGTCGTTAAGAAAGTGGCTGATAAACGTAACTCGTACACTGTTGCCTACAAGCTTCAAGTCATTTCTAGAGCAAAAGACAAAGGTAACAGAGCAGCTGCTCGGGAGTTCAACGTTAATGAAGGTTCGCGAATGGAAAAAAAAGGAATGATTGCTTGAGAAACTGAACCTGAGAAAACGTGCATGCCTTGGCCAAAATGCGAAATGGCCAAAGTTAGAGTCTGATCTAAAGCTATGGGTCTTGGAACAAAGGAAGAGATAGCTTTTGACATTCCCGCTAGTGAAAGCATTTGGCGCCAGAACTGTGGCAATAACAACAAGTGGTTACGAACGGACATGTTTCACAGTCATACTTGGATGCTCTGAGGCTGGCACCAAGTCAAAACCAATATTGATTTTCAAGAGACAATGCGAAAAATTTTCAGCATGAAGCTCTGGATTCAGAAATGTTCTCAAAAGAGGGGATTCTTTTCAAAGAGCTCGCAGTTGATCATGAATGCAATGACTGCTCATAAAGAGGAGTCAGTTAAGAAGATGCTCAACTTAAGCGGATGTCACATTGCAATCATCCCGGGTGGTCTATCATCCAAACTGCAACTACAAATCGTTGAGAAATTGACAGATCTGAGAGGGAGAAATGGATGCAGAATGGAACATACACTCACACTGTGAACTAGCCTGCGATCCGGCAAGAGCCGAAAATGTATATGAAGACTGTTCGACTTTTGACGGATTTGAAGGCTTAGCTGATGATGAGGAATAATTATTGGTCTTACGATTGGTTTTTTGAATGTCTGTTAACAAATTGTCTAAAAACTTTAATGAACTGGTTAACGATTCATGAGCTCGCTTCAATTGACCAAAATTGGTCGCTTCGATATTGCGTTCTCTCTTCAATTCTTCCTCGAAACTATTTTTATCTTAAGATTTGCATCAACTTCCTACTTTGGAATGCATATTGTTTACGCATAATAATTTGTAAGACAAAAGTGAAGCAATACTTCAAAGGACGGTAACGAACTCGTTAACCAATTCCACGCTGCAAAGAGTCCGCTTAACAAGTCTCTGTGTCCCATAACTCCCTAAATATGGAAATCACATATTTTAAATGTACAAATCTTAAGAGACATTGTTGAATATTTGAGATCAATTCTTGGAGTAGATGATGAAGTAAATCAGATGCATCATGCTGTGAGACACAGCTTCAATGGAAAGTATAGCATTGTTGAGGTCCAAACCGTACATCAATTATAACATGAAATTTCATGAGATTTCAAGGTTAAAGTCTCCCTTTCAAGAACCATAAATGGATCATTGATCTGAGCATGAAATGCAGCTCATGTACAATAACCTTTATAATTGCATTGAAAAAAAACAAGGTTTTTTCTAAATAAATTGAGATCAATTCTTGAAGCAAATACTAAAGTTATGCATTTGTACCATGCTCTAGGGCACATCTTCACTATGAAGGTATGGCATTGTTGAGGTTCAAACAGTGCATCAACTAGAACATAGAAGTGGCCAAAAGCTGCATATAATTTATACCATCCAATGGGTTTCATGAATTTCTCTTACAGCAATGTAGAAAATCAAGTGACTCATCACCAGAAAAAGCCAAAGCAGTGGTGGTAATTCATTACAGTTACCAATTTGAATCTTCACAATGAGTTCCAAGAGAAAGGGCTAAGACTTCCATTTTATTTTCCAATAAAGACTGCAAAAGACTGATAACTGACACTAATACCAAGATTGTATCTATTTTGTTCCATGCTTTTGAGAAGTGTTCAAAAAGTTTTTATAGCAAGACCATTAAGAGATTGAAGACATTTGCTACAATAAGTCCATGCATGTGATGTTTGACTATTAAAATATTAAAGAGCACCAACCAAAGCTGTCTGAACCACCAGTGCTGAAAAAAAAACATTGTCACACAAACTGAAAACATTAGCTCCAATTATAATTATGAATAACAAAGAGTTGAAAAATTATGATGAAAATTCATAAAATAGTACAACACCCTACAAGTTTCCTATAGTTACCATCAATTAATTTATGTTAAATTCAAGTTGACGTCATAAATTCGAGAGCCGGACAATGCAATGATTAACGTGAATGTTTTGCCACATGCTTCTGTAAGCATATATCGAAAGTTCTTTATGCAATGCACTAACGCCCAATCAATTATAAACTATTTAAAATTAAAAATATAGTCTAAAGCTTTTACAAAAACAATCAACAGTCTGTGCTATCATTTAAAATTTTTATTTTTGTTGGTCGGGAATCAAATTCATGTAAATTTAATCTAGCATAACACGCATACGATTATAGCACGCATATGGGGGGTGCGTGGTAAGTAAAATCGAACATAACACGCGTGTAATATGGGTGAAAATACGGTAGTTAAAGCCCATCACTGACGTAAACCGTCATCGACATATGCAGCTTTTTATGAACGCGGAGGCACCACCCGCTCGCCTTCACTGCTCTCTCTGGTTTCGCCGCTTTTAAAAAAAAAAAAATTTAATATCATTAGCAAATGATGTTTACATAAAAAGTTAGCCATAAGTTGTTAACAAGATATCTGGCTTATTATTTTTTAAATTTAAAGGATGACAGATATTTGTTTGTTTGTATTATGTTCCAGTTCGAGATTATACGAAAAACTGTTTATTTTACAAAAACCGTATTCGGGTGGCAGAATCGGATACAAAATTGAGGTCGATATGCTCTTTTCAATAAAACTACAGAAAATTTAAAGCTGAAAAAAGGTTTCATACAAAATACATATCTTACAATATATTTACAAATTAGCGCCTTAGCTTGCCCACAAATAATGATTTGAAACTTATAACATATTTGATCATGAAGAAGGTCGCATTTTGATGCTTTCCGGAAAAGTTGTCGATACTTAAAGCAAGTTTACAACGAATTTCGGAAAAAAATTAAAAATCTGGCCAGTGTGCTTTTAAAAAGAATGTTTGATGATTATTTTGATGTAATTTATTTTGACATTGACTAAGCAACTAAAAAGATTTTTGACCATGAAGTTGTAGCTTTTTATTGTTTTTCGAAAAAGTTGAGGTTAAATTATGAAAGTTTACAACGAATTACGAAAAAAAAAATAAAAATCTGGCTAGTGCGATTTTAAAAGGAATGATTGATGATTATTTTGGTATAATATATTTTGACATTGGCTGAGCAGCTAAAAAGATTTTTTGACCATGAAGTTGTCGTATTTTGGTGTTTTTCTTTAAAGTTGCAGTTAAATTATTCAAATTAAAAAAAAAATAAAAATCTGTACAGTGCGATTTTAAAATTAATGCTTGCAGATTATTTTGGTGTAATTTAATTTGACATTGGTTGAGTAGTTAAAAAGATTTTCGAACCTGCTAGCGTCGTTACATAGGCTTTTAACAATGGGCTCTCGCCCTGCTAGCCTTATTCGAGTTTGCATAACTCAGATGATTTGGACTACTCATGAGAGTTTCATTTTGGGGGCTAGACTTTCGCTAGGACTTGAAACAAAAGAGTCCACTGCTACGCTCTGAGTCATTAGCATTGTCCTGTTTAATAATGCAAGTAGGGCGAAGTTCAGCGTCCTACAATGTCTTGTCTTCTGCACATAGAGCTCGGTCACATAGAGCCTCTGAGAGGACTCGTAAAATGTAAAACATGTACAACATGTAAAACATAGAACAAGCTATGGTTCTATCTACATTAAGAAATCATCTAGTTTTGGTGCTAGATTTCCTCCTTGGATTAATTGAATAATCAAATTCCTAGCATATAATTAATTCTTTAAACATTGTATTTAAAGAATCAAATTTATAAAAATTTTATTACATGACTCACTCAGTCACTGCCGTATTTTGAGTGACATAGTCTACAAAAGATTTAGTTTTCTTAATTTCGCAAACTGATCAGTGACATAAGCAAAATCTCTTTTTTCAATGTCCCTCTTGCAACACTAAGAAGATCATAATCTCCTAGAGTTCAGGCCCCAGAACAGTGGCGCACAATCTTTTACCTTTTTCCTTTTTTTTAGCGGAGAGCAGGAATGTCATTTCAGCATTTTCCAAATGGGGCAATCCCTTGCACTTCTTAAGGAGACGACCTTTTTTGCTTCTAGTCAAAATTCGGGGGGGAACAGACCGTGTAAATTAAATTCCAAATTTTATCAACATCAAGATAACAACTCACAAGACAGCAAGACAATAAGACACATGTTCAGGAGATTAAAAACAAAGTTGTAAACAAGATGGGCTGATGTTCATACTAAAGTTTGACAATTTTAAGTTAATGAGAGTACATAACGAGACGGCTAAGGCTGGAATGTCTGCAACAATCTTTGAGATATCAGGCTGTTTGTACTTTGATAACGATGGAAAATAATTAAACAGCAAAAATAGCGGAGGCTGTGGAGGTCCATCGAGTCGAGGCACTCTAAGGTGATTAGTGCGGCCTTGGAAATAGGTAGTAACTAGGCTGTTAGTCCAGTGAGGTTGCTAAATTTCTAATTCCTAAAAGTTTGTGAGCAATGTTTCACTGACAACTGTAATAAATATTGAGAACATTTTGAAAAATGGTGAAATATTAAATATTTTATAAAGCCATCAGTCATTATGATTTTCTGAACAGTAAAATCAATACTTATTCCAATATTTTGTATTTTAGAGTAATTTTAATAAAATTTATAAAATTTTTATTATTATATTCTCTCAGTGCAACTTTCTTGTTCATCTGCATTTAGTCAGTAATTGATCATTTTAATCGCATTTTAGGTTCAATTAACCATTTAAATAGGATTAAAATATAAGAAGAGAGCAACAATTTTTCAACGAAACATAACTCAATCTGTCATAAAATGTCAGAAGGGAATCAATGAAGCATTCAAATGTGATGTTCGTGTTGCTTATAAAAGGAGTATCACACTTCACTTCACATCCCGCTTTGAGATGATTCAGCTTCTCGTCTGCCTCCTTCTTCTGCTTTTATCCCGTGAGTTTTGATTTTTTTATATTTTGTTGGTTATTCTCTTTTTAATGAAAAATCACGCTAATTTAAATATTTTATTAGATAATTTATTAAGTTAGCAGATTTAACAACAATCTAAAAAAAGAATTCGTGATTGTTAAAATGTTGATTTATTATTTATTGTTAATTAATAAAAAATTACTTTAACTTTTTCCAGCTGCAAACAGGTGCGATCCACTCATTCCACTTGGAGAATGGAGTGATTGGACGGAATGGAGTTCATGTTCGGTGACCTGTGGACTGGGAAAGGTCACAAGATCAAGGAATTGTTTAACGCAGGAGAACAGAAGGTAACTAATTAATTGACAGTTTAAAGTCTATGTATATTATATTTAAATTTATAATATTATTTGTTTAAATTTATAATAATATTTTTCTTAATTTGTGCTACTATTGATTTAAATTTATAATATTATTTATTTAATATTTGTAAAGTGATTTATTTTCCAGCTACAACAAACCCGCTTGCAAAGGTCCAAAATCTCAGTCGAAAGTCTGCAAGAATCCGTGCGAAGGTTTTAAAACAAATTATTTTATAATTTTCTTTAAAATACATATAACAATTCACTTTAAAATTTATCTACCAATTCACTTTAAATTTTATTTTCCAATTTTCTTTCAAATTAATTTTACAAAATATTATCTATAAATAACGATCATAATCGTGATTCCAACCCATCTACAGAAACCCTCTACCCCTCCCCGACAACATCTTACGTCACTCGACCTGCCTACCCTGAAAAGTCTACCTGGGGTGAATGGTCGGCATGGAGCATTCCTGGCAGAAGTTGTGGAAGTTATCCTGTCCTCTCGACCAGGCAGAGGACCTGCAATGGAAAGAAATGCGATGGAATTGGAAAGGAAAGCAGATCCCATAGATTACTACCTTGCTGTGGGTTTTATTAATATCATTATTTTTTTTTTTTTTTAAGACTTCTAATGAAGATTATTTTCTCGACCAAAAACAATCCGAAAAATTTTAGTTACCCATTATGGCTCGGGATCTCCACGGGACTATTCTAAAAGACGACTTAATAAAATAACTTAAACTGTACAAATGTACCTGATAAATTCGTTCAAATCAAAATTTAGAAGAAAAGTGTAAAATTAATCCAATTCAGATCTTCTTATTTAAACGATAGCATGGAAAGACCCAGGTTGACCCTTGGTCCTGATCACCCATTTACCCAATTGCTGTTTCTTCCTTTTTGATTGACTTCTTCTTCTTCTTATTCTTCTTTTTCTTCTTCTTCTTCTTCTTCTTTTCTTCTTCTTCTTCTTCTTTTCTTCTTCTTCTTCTTCTTCTTATTATTATTATTATTATTATTATTATTATTATTATTATTATTATTATTATTATTTTATTATTATTATTATTATTATTATTATATTATTATTATTATTATTATTATTATTATTATTATTATTATTATTATTATTATTATTATTATTATTATTATTATTATTATTATTATTATTATTATTATTATTATTATTATTATTATTATTATTATTATTATTATTATTATTATTATTATTATTATTATTATATTTTTCAATATATTATGTTTATCTCCATTTATAATTCGCTATTTGTTTTCGCTCCTTCAAATTAATTAATTTCACATTTTAAAATAATTATAATATTGTTTTACATAATGTTCTGTAAATAATTATTATATACACTTATTAATAGTAATAATATCAATTATTATTTATAATAGTAATAACTATTATGATTAGTCATCAACGGAAACTGGGGCGAGTGGACTCAGTGGTCAGAATCTCAGAAGACTTGTGGTTACCTGCCGGATGTGGTGTACAGGGAGAGGGTCTGCGATAACCCAGCCCCGTCACCAGGAGGCAACAAGTGCGAAGGAGAATCACGTGACACGAAGGATGTTCCTCTTCCTCCATGTGGTGAGTCTTATTATATGTTTTAAGTCTTATGACCTTTTGAGGAATAAATTATGATAATGGCATAAATTAAGCGTGCATTTCCTTGAAAACTGTTATTGCTATTATTAGATTTATTAAAAAAATTAATGTAATTGTTAATTCACATTTATTGTATTGAAAGGAACACCTTTTGTAATAATTATTAATTTGATTAATTTTATAGTTACAATTGCAGATAACGAAACATACTTTTATAAACATAAAATTTCTAACCAAAAGGCATGTCCTTTCGGATGATCTTGAACAAAAAAAATAAAAAGAAAGCACGAAAATCAAATTAGAAAGTAATCATAAATGGAAGATAAAAAATTTATAACGATTAAAGTGATTATTATAATTGTTATTATTACTATTAATATTATTATAATTGTAATTGTAACTTCATTTA
This sequence comes from Whitmania pigra, assembly GCA_021613335.1. NCBI lineage: Eukaryota > Metazoa > Annelida > Clitellata > Hirudinida > Haemopidae > Whitmania > Whitmania pigra. The sequence continues at coordinate 2,836,188 of JAJTWR010000365.1, read as the reverse complement.
TAAAGCGCCATAATCATAGCGTCAGTGGCGTTTCTTGTAACAAAGGGCGCTGGCGGCAGTGCGGGTTGGGTTTCGAACACGACACATTACGACTGTTGCCTTTACCGACATATGCACATAGGCACGTAACCCATTCGGCTAACAGGCACACCAATTATTATAGCTGTGATTAAAACGCCAGCAGAATATTTTATATATTTATTTTATTTTATTTATTATTTTTAAATAAGTGAGCAGAGGACAGAAGCCTCTCAACCTCTCACGATGAAACAAGTAACAAAAATTGAGAAGTGAAACATATAGAGGCATATATACATCAATTGTAAGAAATAAATGGAGAAAAGTCGTAATCATTGATGATGGTGATGGATGAGACGATGCTGTTAGGTAAGGAATTCCACATTTTAATAACTCGATTAGTGAAAAGGTATTTTTTGAAAAGTTACCAAGCGCACAAAGGTTGAGTAAAATGAATGTGGTTTTTAAGGTTTTTAGTTTTATTTAAATTAAAGCTTGGGACGACAAGTTGAAAAAGTTCGTAATAAAGCTCATTAACCCAACAGAGGTTGATGGTATATGGGGACCATGGCACGAATGGAGTGAACCATCGAAGACCTGCTCAGAGGAAGGTCAAGCTCCCCCAGAGAGAGAAAGGATGAGAGTCTGTGACAATCCCCCACCATCAGATGGAGGGAAAAACTGTGAAGGAGATGAAAGTGAAGTTGAAGAAGTTTATGGCAGTCCCTGTCGTTAGTGAATTTTTATATTAGTTAAGTAATGCAGTTTATGAATTAATTATTAATTGTATTAAGCTAAGGTTTGTTGAGTTCATTTGTTTAGTTTGCTATTAGATCTTGGCATTGGAAAACGAGCTCATGTATTTTTCATTTCATTTAAACTCACAACCGAAGCCCAAATAGTTGTTTTATGTAATTTAAAATAAATTATGATAATTCTTTAACTGTCGACAAACTTTCAAATTCCCCAATTGTGAGTGTTTATTTATTTGCTGAGGAATTTATAAATTGGTTACATGATGATTCAGCAATTAATGGCCAATGGAGTGAGTGGTCCGATTGGTCTGAACCCCCCGAAAGCTGCGGGGGTGATGCATCCGTCAGTTTAAGGACGAGAATCTGCAACAATCCTCCTCCAAAAGGAGGTCAATTTTGTGAGGGTTCAGGTGAGGAGACCAGGGAAGTCTACCTTCCCGAATGCGGTGAGTAATGATGAAAAGGTAACCGTATTTATTTAGTGTTTAACTTGTTCATTATTGTGACGTTTTACGACGTGTTACCTGAAAACCTAGATGTTAAGCCGTTGGTTTTCATAACGATTTCTAACAAAATATGATGTTAAAATTATTAACGCATAATGTAATATTATTGGATAACACAGGGCTCAACAAGTACAACAATGCTAACTAATTGAATTGGATTTCTTTAATGACGGTTGTCTTTTTAGTTGAATATCCATGTTTGAAACCACAAAAATTAAGTCGACCAGTAATTAATTTCATGCATTGTCTCCTGATTGGTTAAGTGATGACATGCCTACATGTAGATACATAGATACATGTATAGATGTAGTGCAAAGGATCTCCAACAATAGGTCTCCATGAAAGACTTACCATTTGTTAAAGGGATTGATTGCGCTGGGAAGCTAGGAATGTACCACTTACGAAATAAAATAACTGGAAACTAACCTGTAATTTTTGAAATGAAACAAAAAAATTTAATTTATCTCAATTTCAGAAATTGATGGGGAATGGTGCGATTGGTCCGATTGGTCGACTCCAAGTAAGACCTGTGGCCCTTCGACAGTCGTAAGATTAAGGGAGTGCAGTGACCCTCCCCCATCTCCAGGTGGAAAGCCGTGCTCTGGTCCTTCCTCGCAAACCAAGAAGACCAGTGGACCCCCTTGCTACTGAAAATTGCTTATTTTATTATGGGAACCGATTATTACTAAGGAAAACATTTAACGATTAAGTTTGTTCCCAATAAAATTAATTATACGCTTTGTGTACTGCCAGGATTTTATTAATGGAGTTATTAATGCAACTGGCAACAATACCGATGACAGATGTGGGCTACATCTTTTTAGTCTGGTGATTTTGAATTTGATTTTAAATCATTCCAAAAAGGAATTTAACCATCACCGATCGAATGTACTTTTAATTTCAGTATTCCTTACAATTTATGGCTCCCATTAAATTCTATAACTATAGCGGATAATTGTTTAACAACGATCTCTAAAAACCGCCAGTCTGCCAGATATTAATTTATTCACATATCTGTTTGCACATGAGTTCAATTGGCATGTTCTTTATGCTAAAAAAATTCCTTTGCAGTAAATTCTTTCTATGCCTAACTTGGCCAGAAGAAAAGGAAAACTATCTTGCAACATCCAAAGGGGAAAATGGTTGCAGTTAGTTAGTTAAGTTTATAATAGTTAAAACAAATTCTGCATTCTAGCAGTCTTAGAGGTCATCGATAAAAACCTCTGCGAGTGGGGAGAGTTTTCAAAAGCGAACGGGTGGGGCAATTGCTTGTGCGGAAAGGGACTTTAAAAAAAATTAAATTTTTAACTATTGCAAATTTCTGTTTTATTTAATTTATTTTATTTCAATGTTCTTTTGTTTACATTTATAAAAAAAAAACTTTGCAAATACTTAAAAGTAGACGAGCCTCAAATCAAGACATTTTCGTCACTATTGAATAACCAAGGGCGGATTTAGGAGGGAGGGAGACATGGCCCTGCCCGTCAAAATTTATTGGAAAATAAAAGAAAAGTTTCTAAGAATTGATGACTCATCAATGCGGCCTACCAACTGTTCTTGCCGCCCAGGGCGAAGTTCCTCCCCTTAAGTGGTACGCCACTTGGCTCATCAGCTCCTAAAAACCAAACTTATGAAACAGGCACCTCTTCAACGAACTGAAGCTGGAAAACACTTTAAACCTCGTGTTGACATCCTTAATGAAAGAGTAATGAAAGAAAATAAAAACTATTAAACAAATAACCAGCGTAGAAGAAATAAAAATAGTAAATAAATAACAGATTAAAATAAAACCCGATTTAGACCAACTCATCCTCGCTCGTTTCAGGATCATTGCACCTTTTCCGAGCTTCATCGCCAAATCTATCTTACTTCCCCAATTCTCTGACTAATGGATGCTATCTAATAAATAGTTGCTGTTAGTTAATAAGTTAGAAGATTATTTCCTAATCATATTAATTAAGTGAATAAATTTTACTAAACTGCGTTTGCCAACAATCCCATTCTCAACCCAATATTCAACTCTCGATATGAACTTTCAATGCGTACAATTATAATTTCAACAAACGTTAAGTAACTTCAACAAAAGTAACACAAAAAATCACGACTCTCAACAAAAAACAGAAGAAATGTTCACAAAAAGACGGGATATTTTCGTTACAAATAACTGACCAATGAACATTTGTACAATTCAAGAACAATTGGAAATGTCTCATGAAATTTTTTGGCAGGAAACAAAAATCTCTGTAGAAAAGTGTCGATTATTCGCTCATAAAGAAGAAAATTAAGGCCACAATTGCACGAGGAAGTGGTGGGAATGATTGCAGAAATGTTTGGAATGGTTAAAAGGAGCACAACTTCATAGGTCTGTTTCAACTGCTCGCCTTTGTAACAATCTTCTCAAGAAAACATGCAGAGATTAAAACGCAGCTGAAAATACAAGAACAGACACTGCAATGGAAAGATATGAACACATGCATAGGAGAGGAACAAAGCTGGAGATCTAGTGCTGGTGGTCGGAAAGAACGAAGAACCTTAAAGACTTCAAGTTGAAAATGAATACCTGGTTGCGCAATACGAACATTTGTCGATAATACTGCGTTGTCGGCAGAGATTATGAGATTGAGTCACTGATAAGGTTCGTGTCCAATACTGACAATACTGACCTATCGAACTTTCAGAGAACTTATAAAAAAATTACTTTTGAAACAACGGAACCAACAATAATTCTTCGACACCATGAGCTGTTGTGAATTAAAATCAGAAAAAAAACTTCATCCTAGTAAAAACTTCATTCAAAATCAGCAATTTATCAACAGGGTGGACACAAATAGACCACATTTCTCGAGATGTACAATTCAAAAATTCAATTCAATTCGAATACAATTCAATTCAATACAATTCAATTCAATTCAATACAATTCCTACTGAGATGCAAGACTTGGGGAATGACTTAGAGGATGGCAAAGACATGAAATAAAGACAAGGAGTAAAAGAACTGCTTAATTTTCTTTGTGCAACAGAAATAATAATAATAATAATAATAATAATAATAATAATAATAATAATAATAATAATAATAATAATAATAATAATAATAATAATAATAATAATAATAATATAATAATAATAATAATAATAATAATAATAAATAATAATAATAATAATAATAATAATAATAATAATAATAATAATAATAATAATAATAATAATAATAACGTTTGGCCCACGAGATGGCAAGGATGACAAGAGAAGATTCTGAAAGTCAGGAAGGAAGGAATGAAAATAAATGAAGAGGAAAGAGTAAAGAAAGGTAGGAGTCCATCATCTGCGATAAGGATGGAACCCGGCAGGAGTGGAAGCGTGAGTCCTCAGGGCAGATTGAACGGCCAGGATGGCTTGGGTGTTGCCGTTATTGCTGACCCCGTTCATCGATCCCCCCATCAAGCCATTGTTTGCGCCTGTTTCAATCCAAAATGACAAACGATAAATTAACATTAGTCAAGAAATCTCAACAACAAAACGTTTAATCATCCTTTCGTTAAAACGAATAAATTAAATGATTATTTTCTAGATGAGTTTTTTAAAACAACTTTATACAGAAAATAATTGAAACAATTAAACGAGAGAGCGTCCTCGGGTCTCGAAGAACGAAAAGCCGAAGTAGATGCACTTTGGCCTGTACTCACGTGAAACCACTGGTGCACCCTCGGCAAAGTGGTACACGGTTGCAAGAACGGAGACGTCTCCATGACAAGCCTCTGCGTATGGATGTCCTTTGAGAAACATGTAAGAGAAGAAGCAAAATAAGGAGCCATCACCAAACCAGACAAAGAGAGACTATGACTACGACCAAGAGAACATTTAAGAAAATTTGCAACTAAAAAGCAAAAAAAAAAACAAATTACAAGAAAATAATACAAGAATAGAAACATTATATAAAATCCTCCAATGATGACAGAACGAAGGACTTCAAACTCAAACCTCTTCGAAAGACGAGGGACATAAAAGAGCAAAGAGGTAACAGAATATTAACTGAAGCTCACTAGCAGAAGTAGTATTAATAATAGCATGGACTACATACATTCATTCGGCCATCTTACAAGCTTCTACTGAACTGTAACTAAAGCAATCTAATCTGTAAATGTAAATGCTGAGGGATGCACTAACAAATAATCACTAATTATTTCAGTGATAAATGCCTAATTTTGTTAAGAATAACAAGTACTGAGTTTAATGATAGGATACTTACTTTCCTGTCCATCCATGGCAATGTTTGAGGGGGTTGGGGATAAAAAGGCCACGTGGTCACTCATGGGCGTCTGCATGGGAGACCACACCTGATAGGCAACGCCAGCTGTAGGGGGAGGAGTCATGGCCAGACCTGCGCCATTCCCATCAGACGCTAAAAATTTTTTTTTAAATAAAAAGGCATTCTTTAATAAAAGAATATAACGGCATTAAAAGAAATAACTCGACTCTTGACCTATGAGAACCAGAGGTGAGCCTGGGTTGACTAGATGCAAACCTGGACCGGGTGCGGGACACCAAGAGGGGGCAGCGGGGGACGAAGCTGCCGAAAAAAGACCGTCGGGCGTTTGGGTCAAGCCGAGAGGTGAGATGAGACTGATGGCATTGGTGGGTGGTGCTGCCGCCAGCAGCGGCTGACCGAGTGCCGGCGAAGGTACGTGGAGGAGGTTGAAGTGACCCGACGGGGCGAGGAACACGGGGTACGATGAAATGCCGGTGGAAATGTTGTTCGGCATCATGCTCATGGAAGTTTCGCCGAGCAATTTCATGTCCCGAGGTTCTGCCTTTTTCACCTCCACCTGAAATAAGATTATAATTATAAGCATCTTATTATGCACGTAATTGTAGTATACCATCATAATTATAATGCAACATCATCGAAGATCAAAGAATTAAGGAGAAATGATCATTATCAAGGCCAAAGACTAAAAAAATTGACCTGCTTCCCGTTGATTTGAATGAAATGATCTTGAACCACCTTATCAACGCACTCCTCCGATTCAAACGTCAGAAAACCAAACCCTAAAATTGAAATTATTTGACTAAGACACTCTTATAGAAGAAATATCTTCAATGATACATTCAATAATAGTCAAAAATTAAATTATTATTATTATTAATAATATTATTAATACTACTAAATTAAATTATTAATATTATTATTATTAATTTATTAAGTTTCCATAGTCACCCAACTCAAACATGGTGTTTATTCACAGCATTGATTGATAATATCTCTCCAATTAGGAGCAAAGAAATTCCCTTATACCATCCACCAAGGCCAACTGAGAAGATTGTAACCTAAAAATATAGTGAATCCCAAAACTACAAGTGAACTTTGTCCATGGTTAAGGGAATTAAATTTCACTATTTAGACCACCCACGTGAAGTTGGTAAAACAATACACAATTAATGGCCACTTGCCATCTCAGTTCAATCAAACTTGATGGTCTCTAGACGCCCACCTTTAAGCACTGAGAATGAGTTGAGGTGCACAATCGACATGTAAGATGTTTAGTGTAAATCTTACCCATTAGGAAAAAGTTACAAAAAAAACCCATAAAAACCCCTTCAAGTATGATTAATCAGCGCAAGGGTTGCCAAGTAGATTTTGATCGCAATAATTATAATAATTAATTATTATAACTAATAAAATAATAATAATAATAATAATACGTTACAATAATTAATATAATATAATAAAGGCATCACTCCATGTGAAAGTTCAAAATGTGGTAGTAGTCTCAATTTCTTGTTCAGGAAATGCGTGAAGATATTAAATGAATCAAGAAAATGGGTTCACAAATGCTGAAATTAAAGTCAATATTTCATTTCTCTTACAACAGGATAACCATCCCTTCCACTACCTCGTACTAAGTACCTGATAATAATTTAATAATATATAATTAATAATAATAATAATAATAATAATAATAATAATAATAATAATAATAATAATAATAATAATATTACAGATGTTCTTGATGATAACAAGCTGTTAATTTAAAGCTAACTTTAATCTCTAGGTAGGTGTTCTGCTAAGTATCGGATGAGATTACCTCCCTAGTACTTAAACCTAATATATAATTCATATATGATGTAAATTCATCATCAACGTTCAATATAATTTTAAAATTAAATTTAAATTCATCTGAAGTTGTAAAGCACGTTTTATTAAGTAATACTTCATCGTTCATCTCACCAATTTAATAATATAATAAAAATCCTTTTTTAAGTAAATAACATAGTAAAGTAATAATTGATATTACCACTATTATATTGTAATAAGATGATAATCAGCATCGTTATAGGATAACATTCGATATATCGTGCAATAGAATAATAATAATAATAATAATCAACCCTGGGAAGGTGGCTTGGGAAAATGTGGAAGTACGTTTGTTATCTTTAAATTAAATTTGTTGAAATCAATTTCAATAGAAAACAAGGTTCAGTGCACCTCGGACATCTTAACTAATTGCTTGACTAAAACTTCTCAGACGAGCTTAAATAAAATCTTTGCCAAACACAACCCAATTATCTATTAATTATTAGCGCACAAATAGGCCTATTCGTCATCTTGACAAGAGAACGCTTTGCACTTAACATTGATAATTGCAAACGAATGCTCCAAATTCACAAATCAGGGCTTTCAGCTTAAGTATACGTGCTCAGTACTTAAATATGCGTACTTAATACTTAAATATGCCTACTTAATACTTAAATATGCGTACTTAATACTTAAATACTCAGTACTTAATACTTAAATATGCATACTTAATACTTAAATACTCAGTACTTAAGTAGACTTAATACTAAATGCACGTGCAAACTTGAATACAGCACTACTATCCATCAGGTATGAAACATGAGTTTTTAACTTCTCTTAACTTCCTATCGCGTTAATTATAATAAGAAATTCTGAATTGAAGAAATTAATCTTCATAATATTGATTAAGAAAGTAGAATCTTTTAAATTGATAAAATAAATAATAAACCAATCGTTATTTTAAAGACTGCAAAAATAATGAATGAAAGAATTAAATAATGCTTAAGGATGGGACTTAAGGAAAATAAATAAAACAACTTTAGAATTAAAAGACCTTTCATTGTTCGGTGCACTTGGATACACCTAGTTGTATCAAACAACAACAGCAGTCAATAAACAGCAACCGTTATCATAAGTCATGGATATGCCTAGTTGCATAAAACCACTACAATCAATGAACAGTATTATTAGCTTAGGACATCTTAAGCGTTTCATCTTAAGAAGTTACGAACAAGTTATCTGATATTTTGAATAATATGTATAATAATAATTATTATTATCAATATTAAGTGGACATAATAATATAGTTATATTTATTATTATAATTTTATTTATTTACATTTAAACTCATTTCCACCTACCTCGAGACCTTTGTTTCTGTTGGTCAAGCATTATCACCACCTCCATGACCTAATGAGAACACAAATGATGATGATGATGATGATTATTATTATTATAACACAGACGATGATGATGATCATGATTGTGACGATAATTATGACGACGACGATGATGATGATAAATTACATTGTCACACCAATTACACGCACACGCAGAATATAACCATCAAAACGAACCATTCTCCTCAAGCTCAAAAACAATTCCAAAAAAGCACAAATAACCAGCCATTCATAATTAATCATGATTTCTCGTATAGTTACATTTTAAATTGTGATTCATGGATAATTAATAAGTCGAGATTCGTGAATAATTAATGAAATGAAGACCAACAGGCCCGTATTTGGAAAAGTGTTGGACGAGTTCCTCCTCGGTTACGTTGACCGGCAAACCTCCTATGAATATTTTCTTCTTGCTGTTCTCCAGGCTCTTACTGCCCTGTAGTAATAAGTAATTTATAAGCAATTGATATATTATTGTTAATATTAATAATTATAATTTGACATTTTAATATCTCATTTCCGTAGTTATAAATAATTTAAAATCTTATGATCCTTTAAATGTCAACAAAATATGAAAATGATTCTAAATAACTTATTAAAATATCAAGAGAATCAATCAACACCTTATTCATGCTCCTGGGATTACAGGCTTTAGGGTCAATCTGTAGCGAGAAGACATTGAAGTTAATTGAAAAGTTGTTGATGTTAACAGACAAATTGCAAGTTAATTACTTTCCGATAAAAAGAATTCGCATTAGGCTTCAAATAATACCCAGGCATCATAGCTTAAAACATCATATCCGATCAGGCCGCGCTAAAACGATCACTACCATACCATACCATCATCATCATCGTCGTCGTCGTCGTCATCATCAGGCAATCATAATCATGCAAAATTAGCTATTACTGTTATTAGCAACGAAAATAAGGGTGACGAAGAATATTAGTGTTTTTAATAACAATTAATGAATGTTATCGTTAGTAATTTCAAGAGAATCACCATCTCCATCATCATCATCATCATCCTCATCATCATGCCTGTTATCGCATCGAACCAGTAATAAGTTAAAGAAGAGTAGAGAAGTGAGATGAATCAACAAAGAGATGAGAAATAATAGGACAACAATTAGCGGTCTTATCACTTTTTATCGCACTGTGATCGTCAGCAGATGAGCCCCGGTTCAGTCCGAAATGAGGGGCATTGAAAGGATGAGTGCCACACAAAAGGTTCGCAGATGGCAAATGATAAACAAGCAATCACACAAAAGGCTTAAGTGGCTCACTAACACGGGCATCGGTGAAGGCTTATGAGAATGATTGCATTCCGATGCTTATCTCACCGCCCGTCCATACCCTCCCCTCATCTTGTCACCATCTCGGCGCATATGGTCACCACCCAAATGTCGACGAGCAGTTGAAAAGTACAGATTGATGTCAAAGTTAAAATCCCTCGAAAGTTTTTCATTCAAGACGAGCTCATGCCTTTGTTTATTCAATAATTTTATCATCCATTCTCATCGTTCAAATATTCAAACCCGCCAATTTACAGTCGTCAATTATTAAATAGTAGTCGCCTTAACTAAACTTTTCCACGTCAAAAGTGGCAGGGACCTAGAAAAAACAATCTGTTCCCGGAGTTGTTATCAGGAATGCGAATCGCGTTTTAAAAATCGAAGGCTTTAGAGCAAATTTTTCTATTTCGGAGAAATGGTTGGTACGGGGCACACCTCTATCCATATGGCCTCCATCCGTCAATACAACATCCATTCCATCTTGAAGATTTACGAATAAGTTGAAAGAAAAGCGAGAAATGATTAGAAGATTAGAGAGGTGACGTTCCACTGATGGACCAATCAAATGTTTAACTACGAGATTCAGACGCAACTGATGCTGGAATTACCCGGCCCATCAGCAAATAATTTGCTCCTGAAAGCACGTACGTTGATTCAAATATTTTTACTCAGAAAGCACCATCACAGTTGTCTATAAAGCATCTCAAGATGGCAGGTGATTTTAAACGGAGTGTCAATGAACTCCTGTGGTTGGCACATGAATGGACTGCTTAAGCAATGTGACATCAAAAAATATCTTTAATCAATTTCTTCTGTGATTTGAGCATACTTTTTCCCCCTCAAAAATTCATTATTTAACATCACAAACATCATTTCTTGGCTTGATAAAAAATGATAATCATTCATGTAGTTTTAGTTTGTTAAAATGTATCATAAAAATATTTCTACATCATGTTACCTGTCTGCCATCAAGAATATGACACTTTGAAGACAGAACCACCTCCACACAAGTAGGATCTTTGAATGTGACAAATCCAAATCCCCTTGATTTGCCAGTTTCTGGATTCTTCATAACCACACAATCAATCACCTCCCCATAACGACTAAAATATTTCAGCATGGAGCCTGAAACAATTTGCAAAATAAAAAGTTTTCACTAAAACAAATTGCTTCATTTAAATGTGACTCTACAGAATCAATTCAAAGTGTATTTGTATGTAAACTGGCTATGAAACATCATCAACTTACTGTTGTTTGTATTCCAGCTCAAGCCTCCTACGAAAACTTTCCTAAAATAACATAAGACTCATTTGAAGATCTAATTCAGTGCCAATTAAGCAAATAATCCAAAAATATTAGCTGCAAAAGTCCATACCCCTTCTCGTCTCCGTGCTGCATTGCGACTTCTTTCATAGGAGCTTGAAATTCAAACCGGTATCGGCAATTTAATATTGAAGATACCGGAACCGTTAAAAAAAATATCAAAACAATTCCGACTGGTAAACTATACGGTGCGATTTATTGCACTGCACCCACGGCTTTCAAATATAAATTTCCAGGTTACGAACATGAGCTTCAGGAAAATTTGAAAATCAAGCTCACTACGATTTGTTTCACTTCACAACCGGTATCGGTCCAACTATTCTTTGCTGAGCGAGTCAACTTTTAGTTTATTGAACGTGATGAAAATGACAAAAATTATTTTAAATTAAATGACGTTATAATTTCGGACGAAGCTAAATTATTTTTCCAAAAATATTTGTGCGATAGACTTTCTCTGTCCAAGATGTGCAACACTACATACAATCTGAGGCAGATCCAAGTGTCTGGTCTAAAGCTTATCAACTCGTGTTCGATGCATGCATCGACAGAAACACATAGGAACACATTCGCTCACTTCCAATATCAAGGTGTTTTTAAAATTGATGGTGAACTACTGTGAGGCATCTCTTAGTTTAAATGGGAAAAACTGAAGCAGACAGACTTTTAGAGATCGTGCGGATTTTGTTATAAACACACTGAGATTAACGGTTTGCACAATTAAATTTGTTTGTTAGTCAAAAAGCTTTAAAATGTTAAGTACTAAATAAATAATTCTTTTTCTAAAGAGTTTGTTTTGCTACAGGGACGTCATTTCGGCAAACCCTCGCTTTACAAGATGAGATGACCTTTTTGCGTCTAAAATCCTCCCCCTCAAATGACCGTTCCTGTTTGGGTAGCAAATGTGTCAATACTACTCAGATGTTTTCCAGCATGTCGTTATCAGGAAGTGACTATACTAATCCTCCAATACAAACTTGCAGATCATGAAATGTTTCCAACGAATTTTGTTAGCCACATCATTTGTTACCACCATGTGTATTTTTGAAAGTTTTTCATAAATGTCTTTCGCAATATAATCTAAATTTCAAAAGTCTAAATTTCATACAATATATTTAGCTCTTACCAGTAATTGCAACGGTTTTAATGGTCACTAAATTAGAACATATTTAGTGATTAAAATATTTTTCTTGAAACTTGAAGATATGTTAAGTTAAACCTTATCAACAATGCTCTAAAGTTTCCAATATGCCATAATTTTGAATTTCGAAATTTTAGTCATAATTTTAAATCAATGATTTCCATTCAGCATTGTCAGAGAACAGAGGCGTAGCTAGGACTTAGGTGACCAGAGAGAAAGCTATTATTTAGCGCCCCTAGGCCACCCTCTCATGTCCTTCTCCTATCTACGCCACTGTCAGAGAATATGAAAGTTTTAATGCTTTATTAATTAGTCAGTCGTTGTTATGTATCCAGTCATTCGGTCATTTGATCGTTATTGGGTTAAGGATAGCGGTGAACGGCTGCCCGGCACTGGATTGATCACATGCCTTTATTATTCAACAAAAAAAAAACATGAAGCACTTGAGGACACTGACGATTAACACAAACCTCTTCATAATTCGAATTCATTAAAGAGTCGAAGCTTGTCTCCCTTTCAAATGATAACAGCGAATTTCTTTGAATGATACATACAGGTACATCAGCCCTTTGTAACGCCAACAACACGATTGTACCAAGGGAAGCTTAATGATATCAAACCCTCAGTGTTTCTGTTATTCATAAGGAGACGACTGTTGGACATCCATTCATCGATTGCATAGACTCTAGAACCTCGCATATGCAGAATTTTAGTCTGAACTGACTATTTGGCTGGTAATAACCCTAGACCTGATTAGTGTTTTTCCGAATAGGTCATCGCTCGTCAACAGAGGTTTCAAGTATCCTATCTGGAACAGACTCCCTCCCCTCGTCAGAGTCCAACCATCCCTGGAGCTCTTCAAGCATCACCTGAAGACTCACCTCTTCAGGGACATCGAAAACACAAGGCGCCTCTGACGCTATGCTCATGGTGCCTTACAAATTTATTATTATTGTCATCAGTCCGTGTGCCCGAGTGACGTTCATAAGTTGAGTCGTATGAACAAAAGTGATTCTAGAGAGGATCTCTGGGCCACCCCGCACGTTGTTGATGCAAATGAAAATGCAAGTTCACCAAAGCCGACGGAGAAAGATACGACCGAATTGACCATGCGAATTGACCCATAGGACCCACAAAGCCGAACGAGGTTTTTAGGAGTCCTAAAAGAAGTCCTGATCGGCATTGTTAAAAGATGCCGCTACGTTAAGAAGAACAAGTGATGTCCGTGGCGCGTGGATGATCAGACGACATCAGAACAACAGTTTTGGTGGAGTCGTATTGACTATAAGATGAGTTAGTTGAAATGATTGACTTTCCAGTTTGTTACGTCAGTGACAGAGATGTTTTCGTTCCATCTTGGATAGTTAAAATAAATTGTTGGTGGATATTAATCATACTTGTGATTTTTTAGTTCATTACTTTTTAGTTGTTCCCAGCAACTTAAAAGGCTTGTTGATCACATCTTAGGATCTGACTATCTGGCTGGTAATAGCCCCCAGACCTAAGGCTTAGATGATGTCATAATTTAAATAACTTTCGCCCAAGTTTCATGCCACTGTCACAAGCAAGACGGCCTGATGACAGAAATCTTGGGCCACTAGGCAGAGCAGGTATGGAACCCCATGAAATTTACAAATTTGGAAAGCCCACACCTAAATCTCTTTGGGGTGTGATAGCTTAACAAACAATTTTAGTTATAGCCTTAACAAACAATTAATTACAAATATCTCACGATTGGCTCCCATTGATCAACCTTTATAGCTTAAACCTTTATAGCTACCTCAACATTTGCATAAAAATACAGCAATAAAGCTATACAACCCAACTAGTCACCATAGACAGGACATTTATCATTTTCTTCTGTTCCACAAACTTAAAATTACTTTGACCTAGAAAAACACAAACAATAATAAATAAATATTGCTCTAAGACCCCGACAAACCATCCTTCACGACACTTCCTCAGATGCGTAGTCTTGTGGAAATTGATTTAGAAGCTGGCTAACTCAAATATGCAAGACGTTATAAGATTACAATTAACTTATTCATTATATTATTGTGATGAAGTAGTTGAGAACATCTGAGCATTCAAGCGAAGTTATGCGTAACAAGTCGAAAATTCCAACAATCTCCCACTAATTCAGCAAATGTTGCTTATTTTTATTAAATCACTAAATTCCATTGGCAAATTCAAGAACACCATGTTTAGGGTCAGGGCAGTGGTAAAAACCAAGGGGAATGGACATAAAATCAGTAACATGTCTCAAATAAGATTTCAATGACGACAACAATTCTGCACCGAATCAAATGTCCTCATCGAAGCGTCTCAATTGAAACTCTTGATGAAGTTGATGAGACCGTTGGTCGATGAATCGTGGCTCGTCACCAATCCACTCCCTGGCAGTTCCGACTGAACCACCTTGGCCAACTGCTTGCCCAGCTCCACCCTGAAATGTGATCAAGATTTCAATTTAGATCCTGAAACTGGCAAAATGATGATGTCACAATAGGACAATTATGACTGCATATTACCATGATATCGTTTGCCTCACAGTGTTTTCAAAGTAATAAATAAGATTATTGACTTTTAAATAGGAAAACATACTTCACAGAGTGATTATTCATTATTTAAAGAAAAAAAATTAACATAAATAACAATAAAATTGAAAATTGAAATTAAATTGTAAATTACCCCCATTGGTCAAAGGAGTTGATGCCCCAAATGATACCTTGGGTGAATATCTTGTGCTCGTACATGGCTGAAAGGTTTTTAAGGTTTTCAAATTTAATGTTTTATTACTCTATTTTAGTATTTTTTAGTGATTGTTAAGTTCATAATTTATTATTCAAGATTTTAGGATAACTTTCAGTGATCTAACCAAAGGTACAATAAAAAATTTGAAATGTTCTTTATTATTAATAAATTAATACTTAAATAAATAACACCAACAATTTGAAGTATGGCATCATTTAGTTTAAGTGGATTTCCAGATAAAACATACAGAAACATACAAAAAAGGACATTCCATAATTCTCAACAATATTTCTGAAGCCACCAACTGTTTTACATTTAAATTGGTGGCCTGAAGAGATTAACTATTAAAGCTTTTTACACCGACCTATGAGGAGTCCGAGCATGTAAGGCGTGAGTTTTGTGTAAACAAAGGAGTTGCTGGGTCTGTTGCCTTCAAAGACCTACGAATGTGAAATCAATAAACACTCAAACGAACTTAATTTTATTTCATCGCAAATATTTACACTTAAATCATGAATGTTTAAAATCAGTAACATGATGAAATTGAGAGAATATTGGTCCACAAACCTTGTGAGGCAAAATATATTTGATTTTATCATTTGAAACTCCATCAGCTTCCAATTCCTCTTTGGCTGCCTTTGCAGATTTGCCCTTCATAAGAGCTTCAGTTTGTGCCAAGAAGTTGGCCAACAATATCTGAAAGTACGACAGCCCGTCTTGCTTCATATGCAACTTTTTTTTACTAAGCATATTTATTTAATATGAAGTCTGACATCATATAATGTTGCAATAATACTACTACTAATAATAATGATCATCATCATCATCATCACCATCTGCATAAACTAAAAAAATTGAAAAATTGAATCTAACCTGATGATGGATGCCATTCTGAATAGGGTTGTGGGTTTGCACTGCGGCCAAAAAGTCACAAGGAACCAATCTGGTTCCTGGAAAAAAGCAGATTTAATTTATAATAACAACAATACAAGTGAATTCAAAAAACAATAACAATAGTAATAATAAAAGTAGAATCAAATTGCTATAACAATAATGATCTATCATTAATATCAAGATATATATATATATATAACTAATATTTACAAAAGAAACTCATAACATGTTGATACCTTGATGAATGAGCTGATAAAAAGCATGTTGTCCATTGGTGCCTGGTTCACCCCACACAATTGGTCCAGTGGTGTACTTAACCCTGGATCCATCCCTTGTCACGTACTTTCCATTGGATTCCATGTCTCCCTGTTGGAAGTAGGCTGGAAACCTGTGCAGGTACTGGAAAAGACTTTAGCATTAGACTCAACAGCAATGTTCAACAACATCTTAGCGCCCCTGATGCTATGCAAATGGCACCTTACATCTCTTCAATGATAATAATCATCATCACTGATTTAAAAACATTTCTTCAATATTCATCAGCATCATCATCAGTACCATCATCATTATTATCATCATCAGTGTTTAAAAACACTTCTCCAACACAACAATAATAATAATCATCATCAATCCAACCTGGTCGTACGGTAGAATGGCATGAGTCTCGGCGCCAAAGAAGTTACCGTACCAAACGCCCAACAACGCCATAATCACTGGAATCTGAAACATTGCAAGTGTTCATGATTTAATGTGATTAGCCACTGATTAAAATATCTTGAGAAACATTTGACATGTAAACTAATTGAAATGGAATCCTGATTAAAAATAAACTAATTCTAATGAAATAATTCTAAACATAAACACTCATAGAATAAAAATAAAGAATAAAAATATAAATAAAGACTCATAAAAATCCTTATTGAGAATATTTGGAGACATTTGATTCGAGTGGTTGAGTCTGGAAATGGTTGTCCATGGTGTGAGCTCCTTCGAGAAGATGGTGGAAATTGTCGTAACCTGGAAGAGTTTAAAATGGGATTTAAACGTCAAAGGTTGAGTTATTGGCTAATAACGTGATGTCAAATTACAAAAATAGTAATAGTGCTGTTTTGAAGTGCAGCTGTTTATTAAAATAATTAGCATTTGAATATTCAACAAACCAATGTAGATGGCAATGGAGAGGCCAATAGCAGACCAGAGGGAGTATCTTCCACCAACCCACTGTTATAAATAAATACTTAAGTTGGATTTGTCCAATTAAAGTGACAGATTAAAATAATTGGTCATACACTATTAAATATTTAATTACTAAAGAAGATAATTCAGGAT
Organism: Whitmania pigra; assembly: GCA_021613335.1. Taxonomy (NCBI): domain Eukaryota; kingdom Metazoa; phylum Annelida; class Clitellata; order Hirudinida; family Haemopidae; genus Whitmania; species Whitmania pigra. The sequence continues at coordinate 2,818,703 of JAJTWR010000365.1, read as the reverse complement.
AATTCATTCTGAACTCACATCCCAAAATTCAAACATGTTCTTGACATCGATTCCAAACTGCTTCACTTTTGGCTGGAACGACACATGAAATCTTTATCAAGGCTTGCACGCAAAAGCATTTCAACGGCAGTTTTTGTTTTGTTAGTATAGACAATATATATAAATTGATTCAATCGCAACTCACAGCATTTGTAGAAAGTGCAACAAAATGCTGTGCAACTGCAGCTTCCTGTAACAAATACAGAGACAATATTGTTATTATAGATGAATAATAACATTGATAATAGTACAATTGTATAGGAATAATTTCAATATTCCAGAGACAATATTGTTATTATAGATGAATAATAACATTGATAATAGTACAATTGTGTAGGAATAATTTTGTTAATAATAGTGTAATTGTGTGAAAATAATATTATAAATAGTATTTCAAATATGGTATTTCTCGTGGTCTTTATTACTTTCTGACAAAGTAATCATGAAATGTTCAAAAGAACTCACGTCAAGGGCATCTTCCAACAACCAAGCCTTGGCCGCATTTGCATTTGTGATTGTTTCTTGCGTTGTGAATGTCTGCGGACATTTAAAAAAAAAATAAAATATTTAATAATAAATTGCAGAAACTTGAAGTAGAAATTAAAGAATAAAATTAAACTTAATGAATACTAAATACTAGTTAATGAAATACAAAATAAAAAACTTTTATAATTCAGTGAAATAAATTGTTCTGCCAAAAACATTAGCCAACAAATGCAGAGGTCAAGTGAAAGATGAATGGCAGTCGACAAACCTTCGATGCAATGATGAAGAGAGTCGTCTTCTGGTTGCACTTCCTCAACGTCTCGGCGATGTGCGTTCCGTCGACGTTGGACACAAAATGAATTTTCAAGTTACCCGCATAAGGCTTAAGAGCCTCGCAAACCATGAGAGGTCCCTTTGAATATCAGCATTTCAACTCAAAAACAAGAATAAGTAAAATGACATAATAAATAAAGCAGAATTAAATCCAATTCGGACGAACATTCACATCTCTGTCAAATAAGCGGTCGGATGCCGAACCACTAAACGACAGATAATCCGTAACCGAACCAAAACCTACGAGATCTGATCCTCCGATTCCAATGTTGACGACGTCGGTGATGCTCTCTCCGCTGTATCCTTTCCACTCTCCCGACCTGACCTGCTCGGAAAATTCTTTCATTTGCGACAAGACTTTGTTCACCGCTGGCATTACCTGCGGAGACGAGGCAAAAGCGAGATCTAGAACATAACATTAAAAAAACATTTGATTATAAAATCATTTTAATTCCTAACATTAACTCCTGCCACAACAATGTCCTTGAATGAGAAATTCCTCAGAGCGATATGAAGTACTGCCCTGTCCTCTGTGAAATTGATCCTCTCGCCTGAGAACATTGCATCCCTGTACTGCTCAACATTTCTGGATCTTGCCTGAAACAATGCATATGTAAATGCTTGCAAATTGATGACATGACCAAATGTTGCATCATTCTGAATTAACAAAAACTCACCAAGTTAAAGAGAAGTTCCATGACTTTGTCATTTATGATGTTTTTAGAGTAGTCAAAGAGAAAAGAGCCTTCCTCAAGACTTAATTTAATGCTGAAACATATACAATCGCCATTACATTTTGATTCTTGTAATTGTGCATTTATCTTAACGAAAATTACTATTCGCATTTTTCAATTGACTTTCACTAGCTAAACTATTTTTATTCGTCCTTGACACTAAAGTTAAGGTGTCCTCAAGAATGGCTTACCTGAACTTATTGAAACGTTCGCTATCTTCTAAAAACATCTTTGGCATATTCAGTTTATTTCCCTCTTCTTGAAAGTATTGAAGAAGAGCCTGATAACTTTTATCCTTGACATAATCTTTCTCTCCAAACAGCGCCATCACTCAGGTTCTAGAAACACCACAACGAGAGCTAAAGACAGACCCGAGCGTTGTTTATATATCAACCCAGCCTGGATGCATTTGCTAGTTATATTAGCTTGCAAAATCCTATCATAAGTTAATCTTTAATGAATTCAGTCTATTTAAAACGTTGACCATTTTCCATTTTTGAGTTCATGAATTGAAGTTAATATGTTCGCATCATTAAAATCGGGTAATTGAAATTGGCAAAAATCTAATCAGTTTGGAATTCGAATAACGATAAATACTAAATTGAAGACTTTATTGGCACTTGTTTAAGTTTTTCACTTCGCATTGAATCAGGAGATCAAACTGTTCATAACTCTGCTGGCAGTTGCTGCAGGAAAACTGATTGCTTAGATTACGGTGGCTTCACATTATGCACATGGGAAAAGGTTTACGTGCATTCGGTGTTTTGCAAATACCCTAAGAAAAGATTTCATAATTCAGCATTTTGTCCATTGTTTCATACAGCAGTCTAAAGTCAAATTTTACTGAGTGAAAAGAGTCAGTTTGGAAGAGGTAGTGACCATCGATGCCCAAAGCCGACGTTTCATCTTATTTCCTACGCTGAGTCTTCTACCGCTATGGTCCAATTTCTTCAGGTAGTCCGTGCTATTGAGGGTAGGGTTGAGGATGCGTTGCAAGGATTGAATTAAAGAAGCAGATGTGCCATAAAGAAGAGAGTTACAGTAGTCTAGACGAGAGAGAACAAGGCAGCGTGCAAGGGCTTTAGACATATTTGGCTTCCACGAATCAGACAGTAATATTTGTGAATTGGACTCTGCAGCTCAACCGTCAAAGCACTGTTTGATAACACTCTTGACGCAACTTTTTCATAAAACTTCAGTCCTCATGAATGGCATGCACGAATCAATGCTAGCCCTACAAAAATTGAATGTTTGTTACACGGAGCTTTCTGGTTTACCCATGCATGTCGAATGCGTGTGAATTTTGACGGAAAATGACATTTTGTGAAAATAGCATTGTCACGTTCGAAATGTTTAGTAAATTTCTTTTCAATATTTTGATGATCTCAATCAAGTAATTGTGGTGAGGGTTCCAGATGTGACAACTTTGTTCAAAGGCTGACTTTGACAAACGCAGGAAAGCTTTGAAAAGATTTTTTCTTCTATATTTTTTCATATTTCATTATTGTATATCTTAAACTACTTTGCATAAAGTTGATAATTGGAACAAATGCACAAATGCAATTAAAAAATTAGTCCTCGTTGGTATTTTTCTAAATCCATTCATTATCCCTCATCCAAGGAAGGAAGGCATTGATCAAAATGTAGATAAGTCAAACGACAATATCCATTAACTAATTTTATTACAATTTTTTTTATATTACCAGAATTTTGCTTTATTATTAATTTGTTTTTTACTAGGTCTTTTTAATTGTTTCAAAATTTGGAGACAAACATTTAAATATGCGCATTTTTTATTTAATTTTATTTATTTATTTAAAATTTAAATTTGTAGTTTGAATTTTTAAATTGTTGTTATTTTTGAGGACCTTCAAGTTTATACACTGTTTATCAGTTTTTGACCGCGAATCACGTGATATTTCGAATGCATCCGATTGGCACGCACCTTCGGTTTAGTTTTTGTTTTTAAGATGTCGAATACTAGATCTAAATTTGAGTCTAAGTTTAAGGAAAGAACTAGATTGACCAGAGCGGAGAATAATGTCGCTGAAAATAAAGCCAGACAGCAACAATCACGCTCAGCCGCCATTAATTCGAGAAGGGCCGTAAATAGTGGATTAACACCGTTGAAAGAAGAATCTAAGCAAACGAGATCAACCAGAGCTCAACCCAGAGGTTTGATTTGGTTGCTAATACGTAATGCTCGATGTTTGGTTCATTGTCGAGTAAATCATTAATGCTTTGTTTACACTACATTATTATGCGAGTATTAAGAGATTAAGCTGGACATATTAATGTTATTCATTTAATAGTAATAAACGTTAAATCGATGAACAGTAAAGAGGAACTAACTTTTTTTTTATCTTTTTTCTTCAACGTTTGAGCAACATTCATGACTACAGATGGCTATTGCATTATTTGCATTTGTTCTGTTTAGGCACAAATTCAGCTGAGGACCGAAAGATCCTTTTAGACAAGTGGAAAACTGAGAAAGAGCTTCGCAGGCAGAATGAATTGGAAGAGAAGAACAAGAGGAGGGGATTGACTGCCTCTCAAAGCAACAAGGTTTTAGCGAAATCAAAGGTGCGTTGATTCGGAATGCAGTCACGGAAACATCAGAAAGACTATGAACAAATAATGGAAACTGATGATAGCTTGCTTTCTTAAACAGACTCAACCCCCACAAGAAAAAGTCACCAGACCTGTTGGAAGGCCTCCAAAGGCCAAAGAAGAACCAAAACGGGTAACAAGGAGCGTGATCAAAGACCAGACAGAACAAAATCAACCAAAAAACCAATCAAAGAGCAGATTAATTCAACCAGTAGAAAAACCTTCCAAACAAACTGCTGACAAGAAGCAACAGGTTTGTAATTTTGCAATTTATATTTAAAACTTGACAACCTCATTTGATGAGGGGACTTAAATATAAGTAAATATTTGTGAAAATATGTTTTTAATCGTTATTCAATCAGAAAAGCCAGCCATTGAAGAACCAAACGAGCACAACGTCCAAGAAAGAAGTCGCACCTGCTGTCAATTTAAGAGGTATTAATAGATTAACGATTTAATGGATTCATAGCATTCATCAATATTCACGAATGGATTGTTTTGCAGCATCACGGACAACCCAGTCAAAAGCCGTCGAAGTGAAAAGGGTGACGAGATCATCTCAAGACAAGCAGGTTGCTGAAAGTGTAAAGGAAGCTTCTGAACCTAAGAGAGGAAGGGGGAGACCACCAACAAGAAAACACGAAGAACCTGCTGCTCACGACACGAAAACTGTGGGAAGGGAGAAAGCTGATTTGAAGAAGAAAGTTGTTATCATCGAAGAGGAAGACGTTGATTCGAGCGAAAGTGGACAAGTCAGGCCTCGTCCAAATAAGAGGTTTTAAATTTATCTTTCACATCATTGCTTCTTGTTCCTGTCATTTGAGCTTTTTGCTCTTGTTCACTCTTGCAGCTTTTCTACTCCAACTCAAAATGCTACTCCTAAGAATGTTTTGGGAGGTTCCTCTGTGAAGAGAAGGCAGACGATGGTGCCAAAGTACACATCCACTCCTAAGAACAACAAGGATGAGGCTTACTATGGTGACGACAGCAGTGACGAGGCTAAAGCGATCGAGGACCCTGCTAATGAAAGCATGATCAGGAAGAGGGGGAGGCCTAAAAATTCAGAGAGGAGAAGAACTGTTGGAGGTCTTTTTACCCCAAAAATGAAAAGTTCAGAGGTTGCCAAGGACACTGATCTCATTGCAACCGAGGGTAGAAAGCGCGGCAGGCCCCCTAAGTTGGTCAAACACGACACTCCGGTGAAGCCCTCGGGACCCTCGAGTTCTTCTGAAGAAGCAGTGGAAGTTGAAGTTCGATCGACCTTTTCGACGGACGCCGTTTTGGGCTCGGCAGGTCGCAAGAGGGGAAGACCCCCGAAGTCCATCCGAAGGAGAACCATTGCGGTCGGAAACGTGGGAACCCCGAGGTTTGCCGAGGATGCAAATCTGGCGGCCAAAAGGACCAGGCGTTCTTTGGAACCAATTCTGAGGAGAAGTTTGGAGTCTGACGGCCCAATAGAAAACAAGGACGTACTTGTCGTGTCTCCGGCGATAAACAAAAAAAGGGTGGTTGAAAATGACAATCAAATCCTCGTGGTGAGCATTTCAGCAGCTGACGAGGAAGAAGACATTTCTCCTGAACCAGTGCCAAGGAAAAGAGGCAGGAAGAGTAGACAGGCAGCCCAAGATGGCGAAGTACTGTATTCGTTGGCAGAAGAAGATGAAGTAGAAGCCAGTGATCTGGAAGGAATGATTGACACTGTGGGAAAGGAAGATGACAGGATGGAACTTGGGAAGGCTACTGCAGATGATGACGATGATGATGTCTTGTACTCGCTGGTTGAAGATCCAGAAGAAAGCAAAACCCCAAAGAAAGGGGAGGTGCAAAAGGCTTTGACTCCGATGAATTTGGGCAGAAAGAGGAAAAGCTTGAATCGTGTGACTGCCGGAAAATTGCTCAACATGTCTGCAATTGAACCGCTGCAAAGCATTTCACCAAAGCATACAGGTAGGAGATTGTCAAGATTGAACTTGATTTATTTCATACATATGTTAAAAGGCATCTAAACAACACAAGACAATCTTTTTTATCTTCAACTGATAGGAAATGCTATGTAGATGATGGAACGATTAAAAGATTAAAAAATTGGATGAATATCGGAGGTCTTTGAAATAAATTGTATTCGCTTCATCTACAGAGAATCAAGATCCAATCTTCAAAACTCCACTGCCAAAAATCAACAGGAGGAACAAGAGGTTGTCGCTGTCTGTTGAGATGCTCACGAGTGATCCCAGGAACTGCCTGAAGAGTCACATACTCAAGAACCTCAGTCCTGCTGATAGGTCTGCTGAATAATCGTTTATTTATTAAGAGTTTGATAAATTAGGTACTAATTGAAGTTAACTAGCCATTGTTATGTTATTATCTAACATGTAGTGTTAATATTTAATAGTATTAATTAACTGATTGCGCAGGGTGGAGGTTTTGAGGCACAGTCCGATGATTGAGATGTCGAGGAGGAAGAAGTCGTTTGTCCTTCCTGACGTTCGCATGGACTTTGGTTTGTTGTTTATTCTCAGTCTATTATAAGTCAAAGCTGCTATTTTTTTTAAAATAATAGTATTGCTTATTTCTAAATCCTTTATTGTAAATTATTTAAATTACTTAATAAAGATTGTAGGCAATTCAGGTTACCTTTGACATTTGACTTTTCAGATGAAGAGCCTGAGAAGTTCAAGTTCACAGCCTTGATGGAAGTGGAAAAGGATCGACTTTATGAATGCTGCAAAACTTGGAAGAAGTGTTTGGAGGATGCTGAAGATATACCTGAGGATGGTATGTTGTTCATGACTGGAATCATTCCAATGACGAAGATCATCAACATTATCATTATTATTATTATTATTTAAATGTTATTTGTATTATTATAATTATAATTAAAGTAATAAAAATTGTTTTAACTATCAGTTCAAGGTCAAATCAGGGTGGCAGTTGGAAAGGCAGAGTTGTTGATGAAGGAGAGGTTCAGTCAATTTGCCGATTTGATTGAGGACCATTTGACCAAGAGGAGTGAGAAACCAGTCACTGAGGAGGACTTGCAAGGATTCTGGGACATGGTGCTCTGTCAGGTTGGTTAAATGCTAATTAAATGTTAATTCAAGATCAAGCTCATTAATTATGTGCATCTGTAATTGGTAAGTAATTAACATTCTTGTTTGTAAATATTTTATGAGTTCAGAGGTTTTGACATTCTTATTTGCATGAGTGACTTCATGATATTGATGCTTAACAGGTGCTGGACGTTGATGCCATGTTGGACAACTTGAAGAAGATGAAGGACAACAACTGGGTGCAAGAGGAAGTCGAACCAACTGCAATTCCTAAGAAGGTGACAATCTTAATTTATTGAACCAACCAAATTCCCCCAGAATTAGTATATTACAAATTATATTATATTAGTTTGTTAGCTCTGGTTTCGGTTATTGCATTGTGTGGCTCTGCTAGGAGTTCAAATCCTTGCTGCTCGCAAGAGTTTCTATAAGTTATATTATTAATTGTCGATATAATTATGATGAATTATATTAACGCTTGACGCATGTGAAACTTCATCTCGTGCTTAATTTGATTTAATGCGAGCATTTCATTGAAATAATTTCATTGAATGTGTGACAGAAAAAAGTCAAAGCACCCGCTCCTACGAAAGCTGTTGCGACTCGAGGAGTTTCAAATTTTGCCAAGTTTCGCAAAAAGTTGTTGGAGACCCAGAGTGCGGAGCAGGCCATTGAATTGGAACAAACCACGACGGTTGTCACGACGACGGTAACAACCGTGGTAACATCGCCAAACAAATCTGCGGAAAATCTAAAACTCTTCGACGGAGGCTTCTTCACAGTTGAAAGTCCTGTCAAGAATTGCACATTGGGTTGCTAAAAATTTTCTTGATTTTTAATTATTTACTTCTGGGTTCTATTTGATTGATTTATTATTTAATTATTTTTAGTTAGGGCAGGTGAGTTTAATTGATTAAATCGATCATTCCGTTTTCAGAAAGCGTATGGAAAAGTGTTGGCGGGAGGGGGAGTCTCGGTTCCTCTCGGAAGTCCCTCTTGGGTTCGGTGGATGCGAGGTCCAAACTCACCCCGAAGACTCCGTTCTTCATGAGGGATCATTCCTACGCTAACAAGAAGAGAAGGGAATCGGCAGCTCAGAAGATGTCGTTCTGCGATTCTTCGCTGATCGCGGACGAAATGAAATCTCCTCAAAGTGATGTTGGTCTTTTGTCGTCTGCCGTTGTTGGCTCCTTACGCAAGAGAACTCTCAACAATGAGCCTCGAGCCAATAGGTGGTTGTGTAAATTATTCCGTTCACATTGTATTTCTTGTATTATTTATTACATTATTGTATTTAATGTACAGTTGATTGCTTGTGTGAATAACTTATTGTTTGTATTGATTGATTCCTTCGAGTAATTTTGATACGAAAGATTAAAATAAAGTCGTTCATTTAGGAGATCAATAAAATTCACTGGAGGTGACTCATTTAATGAAAGTCTGAGTCAGTATTTGAAGCCGTCTGATTCCACCAGTAAGTTTTTTTACGAATTAAATCGAAATGCTACGTAATTATTTACTAATAATTTTTCAATTGCACTGCCACAATTTAGCATGTTTAATATTTACATTTTGATCGTCGCCAGTGTTCGACAGTCCGTTGCACCGTCCGAGGCTTTCCACTTCGAGCTGCGAAGATGATCTCATCACATTTTCACCGTCAACACCTCTCGTTGCGGGTTGGTTTTCTTTATTTCCTACCTTATGAATATTCACAAAACTGGGATTTCCATGTTTCCATACCACGACGATCACTAGCTGGAGTTATTGATGCAATATTGCTTTATTGCTTAACACCCTGAGCTTTAGTTTTCAACATTAAGGAGTATTTATGAGTACTTTGTTCTCTTCATAACAGGATGGTAGTTTATAGATTCGGCATTGTTTGGAATATGACATGTATGATTGATACACGATGTAGGTGTATTTATTTATTGCATTCCAGCAGGCAAACCGTCTCTGAGAAGGTCCGTACTCACGAGATCTGTAAGGAGGCAGTCCACCTTGAAACCTTGAATTGTTCCACTTGAGCGACCACAACTTCGACTGTTCTCATTGGTTGCAGGCAGCTGCATTGTTTTGCGTTTTAGAAAGAATCACCATTTATTTTTTCGTTCATTTTATTTGGAATTATTGCAAACAGTGCATGAAGGATTTGACTCGAATAAAAGATGTTTATGAAGCTATGAATTAAACATTGCGTTGGAGTTTGTGACTTGTTGATGCTTATCATCATCACCATCATCACAGTCGTCGTTTGTACTTTCAAGTGTTCAAATTTAAGATTTAATATTAAACCCAAAGCTGCCGACCAGTTAATCTGAGTTGATAATTAATTAATGTTTGAAGAAATTAAGTACAAATTACATGCAAATGCTTTTGGGTATCGGCAAATATTTTAAATATTTAAACCGTTCTGCATATTCTCTAAAGTTTATCGCGCTGGATGTCCTGCCGTGGAAACAGGTTAATAAAATGCACGTATTTTAACCCTAAAAATAAGTTAGTTTCCTAATGGACGTGTTTTTAGTTCGGTTTGGATGTTTGCATGGAGCCTTGTTAGTCTCCTTGGTCTTGTTCTTGATCTTGTGTCTTTGGATTCGTGCGAACGGATGGTTGGGCGTCATTGGAAATCGTCGTCTTCACACCACGTATAATCGACCAACGATTTCTTCAACCACGAGAGAAGAATGCAGGCGTAGATAAAGTCAACGATCTGAAAGTTTTATTTCCTCGTTTTTACTTCTCAATAAAATTTTTCTCAATAAAATCTCTGCATTTCTGGGTCGTTGTTGAATGCTGCGGTATTACATTATTGGTGTTTAGTGTTAATACTAAAAAATACTAATAATAAGGATTAATTAAGGATGAATTAAGATTATTAAATATATTAATTAATGAATACACTGATGTAACCTGGAGAATTATGATGACGTGCAGGAACCAACCAAGGTATTCGAATTGCCGCAGCCAATCGATCAGAGCATTCAGACATCCCTGTTGAGATTAAATCACAACTCTTAATAAATAATTAAGTAATAAAAAAGAATAAACTAAACATTAACAATTATAGTAATATATTAATTTATGATTATAGTTAAGCTTTTCGTAAGTAGAGGAAAGCAATTTTCAGCGATAAAGTTAAAAGCTGAGGGAAGGGTCGGGGAAAACGCGGTCGAGGAGGGGGAGACAAAGGGGGACGGAGGGAGGGCTCAAGATGACAGCGGAGCGGAGGGGAAGGGGAACTTTCCCACGGGCAGCTGGGGCGGGAAGCGGGAGGGAAAGGGAGGGAGAAGGGCAGGCGAAGCGAGGGGGACGGGGAGGAACAAGAAGAAGAAGAAGAAGAAGAGAAGAAGAAGAAGAAGAAGAGAAGAAGAAGAAGAAGAAGAAGAAGAAGAAGAAGTAAGAAGAAGAAGAAGAAGAAGATAGAAGAAGAAGAAGAGAAGAAGAAGAAGAAGAAGAAGAAGAAGAAGAAGAAGAAGAAGAAGAAGAAGAAGAATAAGAAGAAGAAGAAGAAGAAGAGAAGAAGAATAGAAGAAGAAGGAAGAAGAAGAAGAAGAAGAAGATAGAAGAAGAAGTACGAAGAAAGAAGAAGAAGATATGAATAAGAAGAAGAAGAAGAAGAAGAAGAGAAGCATAAACGAAGAAGAAGAAGAAGAAGAAGAAGAAGAAGAAGAAGAAGATAAAAAGAAGAAGAAGAAGAAGAAGAAGAAGAAGAATAAGAAGAAGAGAAGAAGAAACTAAGAAGAAGAACAAGATAGAAGAACAAGAACAAGAAACAAGAACAAGAACACAAGAACAAGAACAAGAACAGAAACAAGAACAAGAACAATAACAAGAACAAGAACAAGAACAAGAAACAAGAAACAAGAACAAGAAGAACAAGAACAAGAACAAGAACAAGAACAAGAAACAAGAACAAGAACAAGAACAAAACAAGAAACAAGAACAAGAACAAGAACAAGAACAAGAACAAGAACCAGAACAAGAACAATAACAAGAACAAGAACAAGAACAAGAACAAGAACAAGAACAAGAACAAGAACCAGAAAACAAGAACAAGAACAAGAACAAGAACAAGAACAAGAACAAGAACAAGAACAAGAACAAGAAACAAGAACAAGAACAAAACAAGAACAAGAACAAGAACAAGAACAAGAACAAGAACAAGAACAAAACAAGAAGAAGAACAAGACAGAAGAAGAAGAAGAATAAGAAGAAGAAGAAGAAGAAGAAGAAGAAGAAGAAGAAGAAGAAGAAGAAAGAAGAAGATAGAAGAAGAAGAAGATAAGAAGAAGAAGAAGAAGAAGAAGAATAGAGAAGAAGAAGAAGAAGAAGACGAAGAAGACGAAGAAGAAGAAGAAGAAGAAGAAGAAGAAGAAGAAGAAGAATAAGAAGAAGAAGAAGAAGAAGAAGAAGAAGAAGAAGAAGAAGAAGAAGAATAAAATAAGAAGAAGAATAAGAAGAAGAAGAATAAGAAGAAGAAGAAGAATAAGAATAAGAAGAAGAATAATAAGAATAATAAGAATAATAAGAGAAGAAGAAGAAGAAGAATAGAAGAAGAGAATAATAAATAAGAATAATAATAAAATAAGAATAAGAATAATAATAATAATAAGATAATAATAAAAAATAATAAGAAGAATAAGAGAAGACTAATAATAAGAATAAGAATAATAAGAATAATAATAAACTAATAATAATAATAATAATTAATAATATAATAATAAAAGAATAATAATAATAATAATAATATAATAATAATAATAAGAATAAAATTCATAATAATAATAAGAATAATAATAATATAATAATAATATAAGAATAATAATAATAATTCATAATAATAATAATAATAATAATAATAATAATAATAATAATAATAATATAATAATAATAATAATAATAATAATAATAATAATAATAATAATATAATAATAATTATAATATAATAATAATAATAATAATCATCTATAATAATATAATAATAATCATAATAATATAATAATAATAATAATAATTAATAATAATAATAATAATAATGATGATAATAATAATAATAATATAATAATAATAATAATGATAAAATATATGCATTTAATAAGTTAATTTAAAATTTATTCAATTAACTTTGATAAATTGATTTAAGTTGTTGGAAATGCTTCCCAAATGTTTTTGAACTTAATTGAAATGTTGTCATCTCTTGCGTGATTTAAACATCCCAGGTACGTTTTTAGCTTAATCATCACCATCATCATCACCACCACCATCATCATCCTCATATCATCATCATCATCAACAACAACAAAACAACATCAACATCAACAACAACAGCAGCAGCAACAAAAACCACAAGAAGAACAGCCGACCTTGGATCGAATGTGATGATGATCCGAGGTGATGTTGGGGAAGTTCATGATGGCAGCAATGGCTTCGACTTGGCACTGCGCATCACTCTTCCTGCTGTGTCTCTTCACGGACAAAATGGCGCAACAGGAGGTCGGCACGAAGCTACCGTCGGCGAAGTTAGTGTGGTTGTACCAGGAACTTTCACGGTAGTCTATCGGACCGTGAGCACCGCAGCAATTTAGCTGTCGGTGATGGAAAGTAATTTATTAATTTTTTGTTAGCTTAATTATTAATTAACATAATTTATTGAAAATGTTGACAGGTGAGCTAAAATAATTTCGAAAATGATAAACGTGGTTTGGAAACATCTTTGAATAATTTATAGAGTTGGATGATGATGATGATGATGATGATGCTTATAAGAAAGTCATGTTTACAATAAACATCAAGGCTTCCAAATAGACATGAGTTCAAGTACATACCAGAGTACAAGTACATGAAATATGTACTTTAGTACAAGAACCTTTGGTCTACTTTAAAAGATTCAGAAATAAGGTTTTAGAAAATACAGTAATTAGTCTTTATTGGTCGATCAATTAATTAATTAGTCTTGCATTTTGTGAAATAATTATATTAATTTAACAATTTAACTTGTTATAATTATTAATTGAAAATGGTGATAAATTGAAAGAAATACGAACCAGTCTTGTTTATTCTAAAAAAGTGAACTGACACGAAATAAGTGAAGATATTTTGGTGTAAATTAGCAAAAAACATTGAAAACCAAAAGATGTTCTTATTTGTTTAACAACGTTTAAAACCGTCAGAAAATACGACGTGTAATTTCCTCCTCTTTAATTGTATCAGGCTCTTTTGCAGAAAATGTTGACCTTTGTCGAATTTTATTACTAATTATACTTTTTAATAATTAAAGAAATACTACTAATATATATAAAAATAATAATTATAATAATAAAACATATAAAAATTATGTAATTAAGGTAAATGTTATATTTATAACATTAATTAAAGAATAAATGAATGAGTTGGTGGAAATTATGCAAGATGTGAACCTGAAACAAGATAAAAACAGATAAATACAAGACCTATGGCAAGATGAATGATTACAAACAATTGTAACCTTCCAATGTAAATGTGTGACTTGTCAATTTGTGACAAAGGAAGGATCACCTTGTTGAAAAGCAATTGTTGGATGAATTTTATTGTGTTTAGTATGGATATAGGTATGTTAATCTGTAATTCCATACATGATGATCATAATTATTGTGAATGCTGTTATTGTTATTGTTATTATTAATCAGTAATTCCGTAGATGATGATAATAATTACTGATGAAACAAAAACAAGAATTGATATAAAATACGAAAAAGAAAGGATATCAAGACAATGACTGAACATTCAAAATAATAAATGAAAATAAAACTTACGGAATGAACAGACAAAGCAATAAATCAGAAGATATATTAACTTAAGTTATCAGAAGATTAATGAACGTTTCCAAGTCGAAGATTAAATTTTATCTTTAAACTACTCAAAGAGCAAGCAAAAATATCTGACAATGACAATTGGTAGACATTCCGAGGATGGGCAGAAAAGTGGAGATTGATGCAAGACTTTCTAGAAGCGATCATCGACGTCTGTTGCCCTCAAAGAAAAACTGCCAAAGGAGGATTGAAATAGAGGAGTGCAAGGAGATGCCGCTGTCAGTAAATCAGCAAGGATTGATTGGTCTCCAGGGCGGAACCAACAAGTGGCCGATAAGAGAGCCTCGAAGGCTGCAGAAAGACGAAAGTTCACCGTGAAACCTTGAAACCATGAAATTACGAGTCCTCGGAACTTGACTTGTAATTGTTTCAAATGACCAGGAAAAGTTGTAATTTTAAACGACAAATGTTTAAAACGCTTCTCTAGTTTCCTTCATTTTAATTTCAGGATGAATGCTTGGCACGGACTTAATAATAATACCATAAACATCATCATGATCGGAGTGATAGTAGGAAGTAGGAAGAAGAAACAATGTTAACTGACCACACATCGATGAACTTTGAGTGCATTCAAGCGTGACATTTGCTCGACGATGATATTAAGCTCCATGGAATGGCATTTGGTGCATTCTTCACAACAAAATACAACAATATATGCGTAACATTACATTGTAATACATGTAATATTACATACTTGACTCTACATTACATTGTAATTGAGTTAAATGACATTCATTCTTTACATACAACATTGCATGCCTGTCATTAAATTGCATTTCATAGATTATATGTCGTAGATAATTACAAGACATAACACGTGTATTTATGATGCAATATATTAAAATAACTGACAATGCAATGCAAATTTTTAAAAAATTTTAATAAATACAGCATCGCTTTTTTTAGATATTTATCGAAAATGTCTTAAACGAAAATTTAACATGATAAAAATTAATATTAATTACAAGCGAAATGTTGTGAGCAAATAAAACGAAGAATCATAAAAAGGAATTAATTATTACAGCAAGTTTGCAGAATTTACAATTTCATTTGTTATTTATTCGTGGATTTATTTGTGGATTTATTTCTTATTTATTCCTTATTTATTGGCAGATAAGAGGACAATCATCTGACATCGATTTCTGAGGGAACGAGTTGCTGACAATATTATAAAAATAAATATTACAATAAATAATAAATAAATGTAACAAAAATAACTTAAAATCAAATATTACCTAAATATTATTTATTTCATATAAATTGTTATTTGAGTTAAATATGTAATGAAAAACTAAATCACAATTAAATTCTAGTAACTATTAATATATATTATATAAATTTTGTAAAAATAATTTAATACCACTTGATAAGAATTAATATTAAAACAAATAATAATTATTCGAAACCGAAACTGAAATAATTAAATGTTATTAATAATAATATTTTATTTTATAATATTTTAATTTACAAAGCGCTAGGTGAATAGCGTCAGAGGCGCCTGTTATTAGGAATAATTATAAATACATGGGCACTTAATAAACAATTAAGTAGAATGTATGAATATAAATCACATATACATATACATGTTTGTCTTTATAATTGTAACACATTCTTCTCTTACATCAATTTATTTTCATAATTTCAAACAAACATTAAATATGGATTGTCATCTTACATGGGTATGTTCAAGGAACCTTTATTATAACGTTATTGCAATATTACAATGTTATTACAATATTACAATGCTATTGCAATATTACAGTGTTATTACAATGCTATTGCAATATTACTACAATAACATTACAATAAACCAACGTAGTAAAATAGATATTTTAAATAGAAATGGAGCTGAATTTGAAATTATGATTACATTGATTATATGTTTAATCTCAGAAAGCTCATACTGTATCGGGATTTTTCTTATATTATCAGATAACATTCAAAATATACAAATTTAAAAACTTATGTTTACATTTATAACGATTAATAAATAATTCCTTTTAAGAATAAAGAATTATGCAAAAATTGTTACATTATGAAAATTACTAATGCATAATGCAACGAATGCGTGAATACAATGAATGGAATACTTAAAAAGGAAGACTCTATGACATACGACTGCTTTCGATCGAACACGTCTGCGAAACATTCGTCATTTCCCGCCAAAACTTCTACCTCCATCTTGAAGAAATGGCACATCACGGTGTCTTGTTGTAATGTAATTCTATTGTAATTGTTGAAATTTACTGTTGCTATTGTTGTTTTAATTGCAGGCACTATTAACTCGCGTTATTATGTCCAATGTTATTATGTTAATATTGAAGGCGGTAATGATTACAATAATGGTGATGATGACAGTGAGGATGATGATGGTGATGGTGTCTGTAGTGGTATATCAATGATGATGATATTGATGTTGATGATGGTGACGATGGTGATGATATCAGTGATGATGATGGTGATGATGATAGTGACGATGGTGATGATATCAGTGATGATGATGGTGATGAGTTGATCGATGCGCGTTCTCTCTTGTGGGAGTTGACTTGGCGGTTATTACGGGCAGGTCGCTTATCATGGCTTCGCATCAATCATCGCCCACCAGTCCAAAGATCGTAAATAGAAGGTCAATACGTGCCGAAGCAATTTTTTCATGCAAATCTTTCTTGAGCGATAATTGAGTCAAGAGACAATCTCCGTGGTCGATAAAAGAGAGCATAGGAAGAAAAAACATCGATGTGCAACTCTGCAGAACATCTCATCGGAATGACAATGTTCATACTTCTATTATCGCCTGCCATTTGTACGAATATAAGATGTTTATTCAAATAAAGTGAGAACAGTTAAACGTTTATTAATGATTATTACTTAAAAAAATGATTACGAAAGTGAAGTTATATAATAAATAATAATTTTTATTATTTGAGAATTTGAAAAAAAACTTATTTAAACAATATCGAATAATTATCTCTCATTAATCGTTTATCTTATTACATCGATTTATATGAAAATGCAATATTGCAATATTGATTATTACGAAATATCACAATTTGTTTCATCATATCTGATTTATAATATCATATTTAACTGTTCTATGTGAATGAATTCCTTTATTTCTTTTACGATTTTATAATGTTATAAATTATATTAAAATATTTTAGCAAAAATAGAAAATATTAAAGTAAAATATCTAAATTTCTTAAAAGTCTAAAAATAATCATTACCACCTTCATCTGGAGATTGTCCCACGCTCTGGTGAGTTGGTAAGCAGAACTGGGTGTCGATTTGTTGTCGAGTTTTGCAGTGAAGTTGTACTGGTGTTTGATCTGCTGCTGCATTGAAGATCCTATGTCGGAGATGATCTAATTGGCCGAGATTTTTCATTAAGACATTCGTTTGTACCATTAACTAATTAATTACTTAATTAATTCATTCATTCGGTCGTTCGCTCATTCATCCGTTTGTTCATTCGTTTGTTGATAAATGCCTTGAAAGAGTACATGGTTAAGTTAAGCTTGGGAGCACTTAAATTAATTTATCAATTATTCGGACATCTTTAAAAATAATTAATTGCGGGAATGTTAATATATCAGCATCATTGGACCAGAGCATTCTAGGAAAATTAATTTGAATATAATAAACTCCAAAATATTCAGTTTAGATTTTGGTCAACTTGACTGCAACAAGTGAGCTTCTGGCGATAAAATCCAGTGAAATGAATAGCAAATGCACGGTCCTTAAGTCCAGTTTAGCTGCCTAAATGGATGTTCCCAAAAACTCTCCGATAATTCTTTTGAGAGCACAGAAAAACTCAAAGTGGCAAACATCGACCTCAAAAGCGGCTTTATTAAATTTAGTTTCGTGACAAAAGGTCTTAAGAGACACAAACTCTGCGATGATCAATAATGTCACTAAATATTATACTATGGTTATGAATTGACATTAATCAATAATGTCACTAAATATTATACTATAGTTATGAATTGACATTAATAAATAATGTAACTAAATATTATACTAATTGATATGGATCGTGGAGGAGGAAGAGTAAGTAACAGATGAAAACCACTTATGGGAAGAACACTGCACTTGAAAATTGACCTTTTCAAGCAGTTTCATCTTCATCAGGTAGGATGCAAATGATGCAACGAGGCAAATGTGAAACTCGAAAAGTTTTACAGCCTCCTTATGCAAGGTTATTTCCGAAAAGGCAAATAAATATGTAATTATGTAAATAAATGAAACATTTGCAACGGCTTTGAAAATTCCAGGGTGGGCTGATGTTTGTGAAAACGTTCGACCTGAGAATCCATATCCTTAGCGCTCATCTTGATAAATTCTTTGGTGCTTTTCCGCCATTTAACACCGGGAACCTTCAAACACCAAGTTGCAAAACGTGGAAGAATACATTTGACGAAAGGTTTTTCTGTAGGAATTCCCCCTTTAGGAGAATTGTTAGGTTCCATGGAAATATGAAATGATTGACTGAACAAACAAGAACATTGTATTGAGGGGAAATTCAAACATAACTTAAAAGAGTTAATCATTTATTTATTTATTTAGATAAATTTATATAATGTTATTTATTTTAATTTATTTAGATTGACAATTATTTTGCTTCAGTATTTAGGTTAATTAATTACCGATTCTCAACATTGATTGTAAGCCGCGCTTGTAAATGTTAATCAGCATTGGTGATAACAAATGGCTCCATTTATCCCATTAGAGATTCCATCTCTTGCATCTGCATTTTCTCGTTCACATGGCAAACAAGCATAAATCCTGTCTCGTGCCAATCTTAGGGAGATGCTCAGCTGAATACTGAATCCCGAAACATCTTCATAACAACATCTTCCTCTCATTAAGACCTATTCGTTGCCTCGTGATTTTCTCTGTAATAATCACAAGTCAATAATAGTATTAATGATTAATAATAATAATAATAGCAAAATTATTATTATTATTATTAAGATTATTATTATTATTATTAGCATGACTATTATAATTAATAAATACTATTTGTTACTACAATAATAATAAAGTTCTTGCTAATGTTATTGTGGTTAATAGTAACAATTATTACAACACATTATACAATAAATATAATAATAATGTTATTATAATTATAATAATTATTATGCTCTTGTTAGCATTTTTATATTGTAAATAAAATTAAATTTAATGTTTAAATTTTCACGTGTTATTTGCATTTTACACTTACGCCATCACATCATGATTGGAATAAATTAAAATAAATTACATAAATTATGAATATTGTTTTATATTTTACATCTTTGTTTTTTTAATATCTTGTTATTTCGTCGTTTTTTAACAGCCATTTATTTCAATTAAACTCAAATGTCTTTTCCTTTGTAATGTAATTGAAATTACTTTTGGACATTAAAATTATTAATTTTTTATAATTAATTTGATATTTTACTTTTTGAATTCATTCTTTCAGCAAATTCTTCACATTTACTTCAAAAACAACCGCTTTCAAACACAGGTCACAAATATTCTTTAATTAGGTTAATTCGATGTTTTCTTATTATCATTTAATAATAAAATTTATTACTGTAATTTTTTTACACGATGTAACACATCATCTGATAAGCCACTGATGAACTACTCATAAAAAGTTACAAGATATATTCGAAATGAAGCTGTGAAAATAATTCGACGAAATTCGAGCAAAATAGGAGGAAGGATTATCCAATCATCATCCAATCAAACAATTTTTGGTCTCTTCAGGATTTGAACCCAGATCATGACTGATGACATCAGTTTAAGAAACTTTTATTGAAGCAATTTCAAGTGTTAATCTTCAAATCCTACCTTTTGCTGGAACGATGGTGCCAAAGCAGCCAGTGTTATTTGGAGGGCGATCGTTATCAGGAGCAGGAAGGCGTACTTGAATTAGTAAAATTTAACTTTTGTTAAATGTTTAATTTTTTTAAAATATTTTATTAGATCTTTCAATGTGGACTGCCCAGCTTTGAGAGTTTAAGTGAAGAGTTATTAAATCAATGCCCATCATGCAGTGTAATAACTGAGTTATTGTAATTGTAAGCAAATAATAAGTCATTGAAGCTAATTGATAAAACAAATAACAAATCGTTGAAATTATAAATAAATAATAACTTATTAAAATTATAAACAAATATCTAAATTACAACTTATTTATCAGTCATTTTTCTAATCTCACTGCACAACATCTGCTCAAAAATTGTAACAAGTTTCTCAATACTTCTCAACAAACAAAGACGATCCAATCATCTTTTATTCGTTTTCCATCCTTCCACGAAAGATTTCATCCAAATGGAAACACTCATCCAACACGTCCCTCCAGCACTCCAGAATGTGGAAAGTTGTTCCAAGTTGTTCCAAGAAAGTTGTTTGCAAGAAGAATCTCTTCAAGAGGCACAAACATTCAAATATTTGATGTCAAATAATGACTCACTTTTCCTTACTCAAAAAGCGGAAGTTTTTGGTAATTTATTTTTAAATTACACAACAATCCATTTGATATTTGTTTCTTGAATTTCAAACTAAACGTTTAAAAGTGAACTCTAGTCAGTTTAAACATACTGAGACAAAAAATTAAAAAGTAATAAAATAAAATGCAAATAAATAAAATTTGAAAATTGATTCCAAGTCGAAACTTCACAACAACAACAACAATAAGAAGAAGAACGTACGAATGTCAGGAAACAAACACTGTCAGTGCAGGCTCCACAGCAACCAAGAAAGCTGAGAACGACAATGAAGCAGCCAATCAGGACGAGGGACGTGGAGATTCTGTCCAATGCCAGAATTGGGTTCATGAGGTTGTCCTTCAAGAGAATGCTGAAGAACAAATATTCTCTCGACAGGTGCAGCCACGCCCCCAGCCCCAGTAGCAACCATCCTGACATCTGGTGCGAAAATAACGAATAAGTTTAAGAGTTTATCAGTTATTTAGAAAAAGAATGATATTTATTATTTATTAAAATCCGTTGCAAAAGACGGTAGTTGTTCCTTCTGATATTGTTATTTAATTTAGAAAAGACAAGATGTATCTGTCATGGCCGAGTTGTGTCGTTTGCACAGGGGTCTCGAACAGAGAAATTATTATTTTTTAATTTTTTTTGGGATTTTTCTGGGAGCAGGTTCAGAGTAAAAGAACTGCTGCAGAGAGCCACGTGCAGTGGGTAAATATGACTCTTTGTTTTTATATTATATATTTTATTTTTATACAAATACATTTTTTATATTATATATTTTATTTTTATACAAATACATTTTTTTTATATATATATTTTATTTTTATACAAATACATTTTTTATATATATATTTTATTTTTATACAAATACATTTTTTATATTATATATTTTATTTTTATACAAATACATTTTTTATATTATATATTTTATTTTTATACAAATACATTTTTTTATATTATATATTTTATTTTTATACAAATACATTTTTTTATATTATATATTTTATTTTAATATTTTATAAATCTCGGCCTTTTTGACTTAAATGGTGGTCGTTCAAAACGTTTTGAAAATCTTGGAATTAAAGTCTTTGAAATTTAAATTTTCTCAACTAATGTCTGAAATGGCATAATCAATGTTCATGTGAAAATACAACTATTCAATAAATCGTCTTTCGACATTTTATTAATTTTTAACATTAATTATTATTATTTTTAATACTTACAGCAAATGCAGTTTAATTACGTATCGCAAAGCATCACAGACACTAAACATCAATATTAATTAAAATTGATATTAATCAACCTTAATATTAATTAACATTAACATTAATTCATTGAAAGCCAATAATTTGTGACGTCATAAAAATGTAAGTGACATTGCAAGGATTTAAGAATAAAATTCCGTGATTGCGTGAAATCTACAGGAGATCAATTATAAGAAGAGTTTCAGAGCCACCATCATCATTGCCATCGTCATCATCATCATCATCACCATCATCATCATCATCATCATCGAGGTCACCGTCATCGTCGTCGTCATCAACATCTAGTTATATTGTGGTCAGTTCTTCCCGATGAAGTAGGAAACACTGAATTAGCTTTTGACTTTTTAAGTGGATTTTAAAACATTCATTTTTTGCTGTAATGTTTGCTTTTATTTCAAAATATTTGAAATACTTTAGACTTTTAAAATATTTTTCATTTATTTCGATTTTTTTTTAATCCTCTTTTTTAATGTTTAATTCAAATTAGTATTAACTCACATTTTAAAGTTACATCACGAATCTCCCGTTATAGAGGCGATTTCATATTCACTATATTTGTTAGTGCAAATACATTTTTAATTTAAATTGCATGAAAATATCATCATCATCATCATCGTCATCATCATCATCATGGTCGTCGTAATATAAGTATTAAAATAAATTATAAATTAATAACAACAATAGTAAAAATAGTGAATTAAATTTTAATTTAACATTAATTATAATAAAAATATATTACCAGAATTTCTAATTTAATAATAAATATTAAAGTAAATTATCAATATAACAATAAATGTTAAAATAAATTAATAATAACCATTAAATAAATTACAAATTAAACATTGACCACATCGAATGACCTGCCAACAACCGACAAGATTTACGAACCAATGTAACATATTTCTTCTTTTCTGTACTTTCCAATAAATTCAAATTAGGAAATAAATTCAGAATAGAAAATGAATCTTTAATAATAAAAATAATAATTTTCTAAAACAATTAGAGTGCAGTTATTGTATAAGCATAAAATAATATAATTAAAGTAAATTAAAAATGAATATTCAAATATTTCAAAATTATAAATCTATTGGCGATAAATCTTCTGTTAATTCCATTAATAATAAACTCACAGTAAATGGCATTTAAATTGAAGGAAATATTTTACATAGAACTAATTTTAAAAAATTTACATTCGAATACTGCAATTATTGGTTGTTATCGTTATTAATTTTTACCATTAATATTATTGTTGTCATTAACAATTATTTATTATAATTAATATTAATTAATAACGTTATGAGTATTTTTTTTTGTCTTAAAAATAGAACTCTTCTGAAGAAGATGAACCTCAACCATTAATGGATAAAGAGGAAATGACGTCAGACGATGTGTGTTTGTGCGCGTGCATGTGACTTGAAAGTATTTTTCTTTTTTTCGTCCGAAAAATATTTTCAACTTTATTTATCAATCTAGTGAAAACAAACACTTTTTGATTTATGGGCAGACAAATGCTTCCTCATTGACTTCAGATATTATGGTGAAGAAGGTGACGATTGTGATGATGATGACAATAGAGATGATGACGACGATGACAGTGATAATGACAGCATCGTTGATGATGGTGATGATGATGATGATGATGTTGATGATGATGATGATGATGGTGATGATGATGATGATGTTGATGATGATGATGATGGTGATCATGGTGATGGAAATAAGGTCGATAGAGACGTCTCTTCACTTAAGCATTCGCATGGAGCACATTAAAGGGCACTTTGTTAAAAATTCCAAATTAAATCCACTTTTCATGCTACATCTGTGACGTCAAGCGACACTTTCTGTCTCCACGATGAGGTGTGATTGAACCTCGCAGCAGAGGTGATTGAAACTGTCGATGACATGGACAACCTCATTGAAAGGCTTTTGTTTCTTCATTGAGAGGGAAGTGACAAATCGCTTGCAGAGAAGTGGATCGTTTATTCGCAGGAAATTATGCGATGGAGGAGGAAGATAACGATGATGAATGCTCGATGGGCGGCACTTCTCATGAGTCACATGACCAGACGTGTCTAAGCACCATCCCCATCTCTGTTATGAATAATAACAGCAGCAACAACAATAAAAAACAAAAATAACAACAACCACACAACAATAACAACAACAACAGCAATAGCAGCAACAACAACAACAATAATAATAATAATAATAATAATAATAATAAAATAAAAAAAATTGTGACAACATTTAATATTACGTTAATAATAGGTATTTAAGCTACTACATCTTATAAAATCCAATAAGGATATACTGCTAAAAGGTCATATTTATGATGATAATGATCTGATTTGACAATGATGATGATATTAAGGTATGCTGAATAAAAACTGCTCATTAAATTAAATTAGCGTTATTTGCAAGCAAAAGTAAATATCAATGGATATTTGTTTAATTTATTGTTATTATTTCATTATTATTATTTATTTCAAGAACCTCTTCAGTGAACGAAATAAATTAGATTAAAGATTCATATCTCAAGAAGTAAAATGTCATCGCCACGCCATGTGACCTGTGACGTGTTCAAACCTCCACCAATCAACGTTCAAATGACTCAACATGCTTCAAGTCATTTGCATAAAACAGATTAAATTGCGCCAAACAACAGCGGCAACAATAACAACAATAATAATAGTAATAATAAAAAAGATGAAAATAATAAATGCGATATTAATAATAATATTTTATGATGGCTCAATAGAATAATATAACGTTGCATTTTAAATTATTTGAGGGAAAAATTGGACGTCAGCATCAGCAGCAGCATCATCCTCCTCCGCCGCCGCCGCCTCCGCCGCCCGCCGCAGCAGCAGCAGCAGCAGCAGCAGCAGCAGCAGCATCATCAGCAGCATCAGCATCAGCAGCAGCATCAGCAGCAGCGCACCACCAGCAGCATCAGCAGCGCCTCCGCCTCCGCCGCCGCCCGCCGTCCGCCGCCGCCGCCGCCGCAGCAGTCATCACAGCAGCAGCATCAGCAGCAGGCAGCAGCATGCAGCAGCAGCAGCACCACCAGCAGCGCAGCAGCAGGCAGCAGCAGCAGCAGCAGCGCAGCAGCAGCAGCAGCAGCGTCGGCGTCGGCGGCTCGGCGGGGCGGCGGCGGCGGCGCATCAGCATCAGCATCAGCAGCAGCCAGCAGCCGCCGCCTGCCGCCGCCGCCGCCGCCGCGCCGCCGCCGCCGCAGCCGCAGCATCAGCAGCAGCAGCACAGCATGCAGCAGCAGCAGGCCGCCGTCCGCCGCCGCCGCCGCCGCCGCCTCAGCAGCAGCAGCAGCATGGCAGCAGCAGCAGAGCAGCAGCAGCAGCATCAGCCTGCCGCCGCCGCCGCGCCGCCGCCGCCGCCTCCGCCGCCGCCGCCGCCGCCGCTCCGCCGCGCAGCAGCAGCAGCAGCATCAGCCGCCAGCAGCAGCAGCAGCAGCAGCAGCATCAGCCAGCAGCAGCAGCAGCAGCAGCATCAGCAGCAGCAGAGCAGCAGCATCCTCCGCCGCCGCCGCCGCCGCCGGCGCCGCAGCAGCAGCAGGAGCAGCAGCATCAGCAGCATCAGCAGCATCAGCAAGCAGCAGCATGGCAGCAGCAGCAGCAGCAGCAGCAGCAGCATCGCAGCAGCAGCAGCAGCAGCAGCATCGCCGCCGCCGCCGCCGCCGCCGCCTCCTCCTCCGCCGCCGCCCCGGCCTCCTATGCCGGAGCAGCAGGGAGAGCAGCATCAGCAGCAGCAGTCATCAGCAAGCAGCAGCAGCAGCAGCCAGAGCAGCAGCAGTCGGCAGCAGCATCAGCAGCAGCAGGCAGCAGCAGCAGCAGAGCATCAGCAGCAGAGCAGCTCCGCAGCGCCGCCTCCGCCGCCGCTCGCCGCGCCGCCTCCGCCGCCGCAGCAGGAGCAGCAGGAGCAGCCATCACAGCAGCAGCAGCAGCAGGCAGCAGCAGCAGCATCAGCAGCAGCAGCATGCAGCAGCAGCAGCATGCAGCAGCAGCAGCAGCAGCATGCAGCAGCAGCAGCAGCAAGCATCCGCCGCCGCCGCGCCGCCGCCCGCCGCCGCCGCCGCATGCAGGAGCAGCAGGAGCAGCAGCATCAAGCAGCATCATCAGCAGCAGCAGCAGCAGCATCAGCAGCAGCAGCAGCAGCATCAGCAGCATCAGCAGCAGCCTCCGCCTCGCGCCTCCGCCGTCCGCCGCCGCCGCCTCCCGCCGCAGCAGCATCAGCAGGAGCATCAGCAGCAGTCAGCAGCAGCAGCAGCAAGCAGCAGCAGCAGCAGCAGCAGCAGCAGCATGCATCAGCAGCCATCAGCAGCATCAGCAGCAGCAGCAGCAGCCGCCGCGCCGCCGCCGCCGCCGCCGCCGCGCCGCCGCCGCCGCCGCCGCCGCCGCAGCAGCAGGCAGGATCAGCATTATCAGCAGCAGCATCAGCAGCATCAGCAGCATCAGCAGCATCATCAGCAGCATCATCATCATCAGCAGAGAGCCAGCAGCATCAGCAGCAGCTCGCCGCCGCCGCCGACTCCGCCGCCGCTCGCCGCCGCCGCCGCTCCGCCGCCGCCGCCTCCTCAGGCAGGAGCATCAGAGCCGCAGCAGCAGCCAGCAGCAGCAGCAGCATCAGCCAGCAGCAGCAGGCAGCAGCATCAGCATGCACAAGCAGCAGCATCATCAGCAGCCATCAGCAGCAGCAGCCGCAGCAGCCGCCGCCGCCGCCGCCTCCTCCGCCGCCGCCGCCGCCGCAGCCTCGCCGCTAGCATACGCAGCAGCAGCAGCAGGCACAGCATCATCAGCCGCAGCATAGAGCATCATCAGCAGCAGCAGCAGCAGCAGCAGCAGCAGGCAGCAGATCAGCAGCATCAGCAGCAGCCAGCAGCAGCCGCAGCATCATCATCGCAGCTAGAGCCGCCGCCGCCTCCGCCGCCGCCGCTCCGCGCCGCATCAGGAGCCAGCAGGAGCAGCAGCAGGCAGCAGCCAGCATCAGCAGAGCAGCAGCCAGCAGCAGCAGCAGCATCATCATCAGCAGCAGCAGCATCAGCAGCAGCAGTCAGGCAGCAGCCGCAGCATCAGCCGCCTCCGCCGCCGCCGCCGCCGCCGCTATCAGCAGGATCAGCAGGAGCATCAGCAGCAGCAGCAGCAGCAGCAGCAGCGCAGCAGCAGTCATCCTAGAGCATGCAGCAGCATCAGCAGCATCAGCATCAGCATCCCAGCAGCAGCATCAGCAGCGCCGCCGCCGCTCCGCCGCCGCCGCCGCCGGGCCCTCATCATTATCAGCATTAGCAGCATCATCAGCATCAGCAGCAGCAGCATCAGCAGCAGCAGCCAGCATCAGCAGCAGCATCAGCAGCAGCATCATCATCAGCAGCAGAGCAGCAGCAGCATCAAGCCTCATCCTCCTCCGCCTCCTCCTCCTCCTCCGCCGCCTCAGCATCCTCAGGCGCATCATCAGCAGAATCATCATCATCAGCATCATCAGCAGCATCAGCCATCATCATCATCATCATCATCATCATCATCATCATCATCATCATCATCATCAGCATCATCATCATCATCTCCTCCTCCTCCTCCTCCTCCTCCTCCTCCTCCGCCTCCTCCTCCTCGTCCCTCCTCCTCCTCCTCATCATCATTATCATCATTATCATCATCATCATCATCATCATCATCCATCATCATCATCATCATATCATCATCATCACTCATCATCCTCATCATCATCATCATCATCATCATCATCATCATCATCCTCCTCCTCCTCCTCCTCCTCCTCCTCCTCCTCCTCCTCCTCCTCATCATTATCATCATTATCATCATCATCATCATATCCAGCACCAATATCAGCACCACCATAGCGAGTCATCGAGGAATGGAACGTCAAAAGGGCATGAAAGGCCAGCAGTATAAAAAGGAACGTGACGTCATAAATGATGCGTGTCACGTGATTTAGAGCCGAGTTTGTTTAATTGTCTTCCTCGGGAAATGCTAATCAAGGAGTCGAGATTGTGGCGTTTGTTTCGTCATCAGATCCATTCATGAATCACCACACCCTATGCATTCCAAAGACTCTGTTGCCAAGACATCATCATCATCATCATCATCATCAAATCATCGCCATCATTCTCATCGTCATCATCATCGTCATCGTCATCGTAAACGTCAATATCATCGCCATCATTCTCATCGTCATCATCATCGTCATCGTCATCGTAAACGTCATCATCATCGTCGTCGTCGTCACAGCATCCTACAGAGCATTGCCACAACAACAACATCATTGAAAGATGGCTATGAAGACTGAGATCACATCAGATAAGGCGACCATGAGTTCCATTGATTGAAGACCAAAGAACAAAAACTCACTTGTGAGCGATAAATTAAATCAATTAATATTTCAGAGAGGCAGAGAAAAATTTATTAATATTATTAATATTATTAATGTAGAAAATAATGTTAATATTTTATGTTATCGTTCTTATTCAAAATATAATAATAATATAATTATTTACGTTATTATTATGTTACTATTTATTTGCATGAATTGTTTTTATTCAATATTTTATATCTATTCGTGTTTATTCGGTGTAAAATGTTTATTTTTGTTCTATCGTGGTGATTACAAGAGAATCCATTGCCGCCGTATTTCGCGCTTCATAAATTGAGCCACTTTGCCATGCTGCTGAGTCGGACATTATTTATTAATTTATTCATGGAGATCATCACCATAATTCCCAGTCTGGTAAGCTCGACATCAGCCTATTAGTATTATAATCATCATCATCTTCATCATCATCATTACCACCAAGGTGTATTCAGGACTATTCGCTACATTCGCATTATCATCATCAGCAGCAGCATTATCATCATCATCATCGTCGTTGTCGTCCTCAGCATCACCATCACAGGGTGTTACATCCCCAATTTGAAGATCATTATCACAACTTAGAGTCTCAAGGGTTCCCCATCCTGAGCAGGAAGTGAAGTGAAGCATTTGAAAGAACATCCCCTCACCTGCATTCACTCTCTCACCACTCCAGCTTAAACCAATCATCTCCTTTTATGAAAACTTCTATAGACTCTTCTGCATAATCACATCAGGCACGAGTAAATACACTGGCAGATGTTTACATGCAAATTAGATTCATTTCATTATTCAATTTCATTAATTCTATTATTATTGTTGGTATTTTTATTATTATTATTGTTGTTGTTAGTATTTATATTATTATTAATAATTGTTGTTGTTATTAGTATTAATATTATTATTAATAATTGTTGTTATTGTTGGTGTTGGCTTAATTTGTATTTATTTGTGGAATAATCAGGAAATTTTAATTTAAATTAATAATTTAATAATTAATAATTAATAATATTATTTAAAAAGATTTATTGAAATATTTGATTCATTAAAAATTTTTAAATAAAAAAATTGTAGTTTTATATCAAATAAAGTTTTTACTTCCAAAAGTATTAATAATAAAAATAATAATATTATAAACAAAAATAATAAAAATAATAATGTTATAAAAAAAAATAGTAACAACAATTCCATGTGGTATTAGTGGTTCAGTAGAGCCTAAACATATTGCGTATCTGAGCGACCAATCATAGATGATCTGAGCAACAACAACAAACTTGTAAGGATCACGTGTACAACCTGCAACTCCATGTGCCTGGGATTTCAGCAATCGAAATATTTTCATGATTTATTTCCGCTGATTTCCTGGTATGTACATTAAATAATCATTTTCGTGATATATTCAAACAAATCAAAATGTAAAAGAATTGAAATAAGTTGAAAATATATTTTAGCGTTTAAATATTTATTTAACTTAAAAAAATGCATCATTGAAAGGAAGAATGAGTGGAAAAATAAGAATGGTTGTAAATTTTTATGAATGAACTACTTTTACGCACTATTTCCTGATTGGTCGATTCGCATCAGCAACACGAGTCCATCATGTCAATTAAATGCTGGATTTATTTGTTTTAATTATAATAACCGATGAAATTATAAATTATTACTGCTTATAACTCGCATTGATTTAAAACTCCAAGAAAATATTTTCGTCAAAAAGCCACCTTTGGCTTTTGAATGAGGAACAATTTATGAAGCCTCCAGGAATGGTCAAATAAAAATATAAAAATAATTATTGCAAAAATATTAAAATTATTAATTATTAATAATTATAAAAATGTTCAATAAAGATTAATAACGGCAATTATTATAAATGCCAATGTCAGTTTGTTAAAGATTTTTTAAGTATTAATTAGATTTCTTAAGTATTAATAAAGAATGAAGATGCTCAGCAATTGACTGATAAAAAAAAATTTATTATGCCAATGTTGTGTTTGTATTATTTTTATAAAAGTTCAATATTTATTTACTCGACCATCCTATGATATCTTAGTATGTTAATGATATATGCTCATTATGTTAATGAGGAACACGTCACGTGCTAGGATCATCCGAATGAACTATATATGACAAATACATTCACAATGGACTTTCATTCAAGGGTCAAAGGTCAAGTTTCAAGTAAAAAAGAACAGGAAAAAGTATTATAAAAATATAAAATTTCAAGATTTATAATTATAATAACCAGGAGTTAATAATAATTACATTTACTTTTTAATTATTAAAAAGAAAAAAAATTTTAGTTATAGATAATAATGTTAATTATATTTGTAATAATAAACTTAAATTTGCAACAATCACGTTAATAATGCAAAAATTTGCTCCATAATTAACATTGTCATATAATAAATAATGTTACATAATAATTAATAAATATTAAAGGTAATGTTTAAAAGAATTGAGATGTTAATTCTAAAACAAGTACATTGTTTATATTCCTTGAAAGATCGTAAATATGCATTTACTGTTAATTTATTGTTAATTTATTGGAATTTGTTGGAATTTATTTTTATTTCAAAACATGGATTCCTTGGGAAATTCAGAGAAATTATTTCGCAATTCCTTCTCACTTTCGATGATTTGGAAACATTTTATTTCTAATTCCAAGCATTACCTTTTATTTAAATATTAATTTTTGCTTAAATATTATTTTTTTATTTAAATAATATTTTTGTTTAAATGTTGAAGCATTATATTGTGTATAACTGTTATTATTTTTTAAACATCATTTTTGTTTAAACACTAATATTTATTTAAATACGACTTTTATTTATATAATACCTTTCATTGACATTAAGGTCATCCTCCTTATTATTTACTATTATTAACGTTTATAATCTCATCAATCATCGAAATTCTAAAAAAAAATATTAGTTGAAGCGAATATTGCAAAAACTGGGAATATTTTTAGTCGACAATGGACTGCAGATCAGTTTTTACTTCTCACATAATTACTGCGTAACTGCACGCAAATGATGAAATTGACAACTTTGAATATTTCTCATATTACGTCCTGTCTGAACAAACATCATCGGAAAAGATAATGGGATGTGATGGTGACGATCATGACGATGATGATGAGGCTGATCTGGTGGAGATGGTGATGGCGCCGTTGACCTCGACGACGACGATGATGATGATGATGATGATGATGATGGTGGTGGTTGTGGTAATGATGGTGATGATGACGATGACGATGACGATGATGATGATGATGATGATGATTACGACGATGTTTAAAAATATTATTCTTGAAGCAGTCCCCAAATTTTTTAAACCCCTGAAAATTGAAGGTTTAAAACAAAAATTATTTTAAAAACAAACTAAAAGAGATTTTATTTATTTTATATCATCCATCAGTGTTAAGTAAAAAAAATGATGTAAATTTTAAAAATAAATTAACTTCGTTGTATGTAACGTAATTTGTAATTGTTACTAATTATTACAACATAAATTATTTGTGATAAATAAAAAAATCTATGCAAATATTACATTGGATTAAGAAATGCAACGTACAAAACTTAAATTGGATTAAAAATAAAATGTACAAATATTGAATTGTATTAAAAAAATAAATAAAATGTACAATTAAGAAATTGGATTAAAATAATAACAAATTACTTTGTGTTAATTTTGTTTTTAAAAATAAAATATAAATAAAAACAAAAAACAACAAACCAGGAAGGCGAAGTTGACGACGACCAGGAATATCTTGGTGCAGGCAGAGGCACAGTTGTAGGTGACGCAGAACCTTTTGATTGACAAACAGTTGCTCACCAACCAATCAGCCTTCGACCTTCCGTCAACCATTTCAACCGCTTCGACCAACTCCATAGTCTTAGGATTCTTGCCACGAAACATCGATGTTTTGATGTTGATGATGATGACGATGACGATGATGACAATGAGAAAGATGACGATGCTAATGATGATGCTAATGATGATAATGATGGTTGAAGTATGATTACGATCGTGCTATATTTTGTTGTTCTTGCAGTAAATATTTCTTGTCCTCCTAAGAATGATCTCGGGTTAAGACCAACCAGTCTGTGGGCCTCGTTCCCGCTCCTTATAAGGTCTGGCGCGTGTACGTAGGTGCGTCCAAATATTTGCTCTCATGCTTAACAGGAGGCCATAGTTCAAAGAAGATGTTCTTAAATTCTTAAATTAATGTCAGCCTCTGGTTTAATTAATAAGTCTAAATTAATTGATAATAAAGTAATTTTAATTCACTAATATTCCAAATTTATATTCATTGAAAAGTTTTACTTTTCAACTTCTTCAGTAACCATCGGGCGCTAAATGATTATGATGTAATTACAATTAAATGCAATATCGTAATTGTTACAAATAATAACTTTATTATATGTTTTGTACGAGTTTGTAATTATTAGAAATCATAATATTTTTTTTATACGTCCTAATATTACTTGTTCATTAGATCAATTCGTGTATTCAGAATTTTGTGGTTGAAATATTTATAAATTAATATATAAATTAACATAAAAATCAAAATATAAATTAACGCATAAATTAACATACAAATTAACATATATAAATCCAAATATAAATTAATAAATAAAATAACTTCCATCTTTTAGAAAAACTGAGGACGATATTCAGCGGATGGAGGTGATTTGTGACTTCCCCAAGGCTCATTCCTTCCAGGTGTGGACTTTAATCCAGGTGATCATGATCGGAGAACAATTCCAAAATGAATAATTATCTTTTAAGCTTTATAGGGATGCTTCATTCATAATTTATTATATATATTATTATATTATATTATATTATATTATATTATATTATATATATTATATTATATTATATATATTATATTATATTATATTATATTATATTATATTATATTATATTATATTATATTATATTATATTATATTATATTATATTATATTATATTAATTATATTATATTATATTATATATTATATTATATTAATTATATTATATTATATTATATTATATTATATTATCTTATATTATATTATATTATATTATATTATATTCTATTATATTATATTATAGTTCTATGGATAATCACAAATTTAAAATATTTGTAACATTTAATTAATTAATTATTAAATAGTTATTATTAATTCAATAAGTAAATAATAGTTATTCAACATTTAAGCAATTCATAAATACAAAAAAAACAAACACGAAACAATGAAAACTGAATGTAATTTCTTTCTTTTAATTTCTAATGCATTTTTTTTTATATTTTTAAAGGAAATGATGTCACATAATCTATGTGACTTTGCACCGTGAAATGGATGGATGTATGGATGGGTGGTGAATGAGGTTGTGCAATTTTCAGCTAATTATTTCTTTTCACTAAAAGTAAGCAGTGCATTTGTATGAATTTACAAATATTTAGTAGTATTTAATAAATTGTAAATGGTTTATTATTGAAAATGTTTATGTTGTACGCTGTAAATGTTATGTAATGCATTGTTAATGTTGTCACTATTATTATTACAGTCTTTATAACGTAATGTCATTCTAGAATAAAGAACTCAATTTCGCCTTTTAATAGAAATATTTCAACTTTATAAATCTTTTCTTAAAATGAATGTTCGAACTTTTTTAAAAAAAAAAACATAATCTTTAAAATGTTAAATTATTAACTCTTTACAATTCAAAATCAAATAACATTGAATAACACTTTAAAATTAACTTAAAATTCAGGAAAAAGTATTTTTTGAAATGTTTTTTTAAATGAAATGCCCGGGAAAATATTAAAAGAAAGATGAGTGGAATTCTGTGTTTCTCTGTGGGCATCAAGAATCTGATCTCCCTGGCATTCATTCACTTTCTCCTTCAGCAATCCTTTCATTCATTCATTCACCAAATCAGTCATTCATTCGCTTGTTCGTTCATCATTCTATACAATCATTCAATATTCATTCACTCATTCACTAATTCAAGACTATAATTTTAATAATGAGCTGCATTCCATCAATAAGTTTAATAATTGGTTATGGTTGTTGATAATTTTCATGCTCGCACAATTTACTATGTCTCCACGTTATAATAAAAGTTTTTATTACATAATTAATCAAATATTTAATAAATATAAAATTAATTATAAAACAATTATTAAATAATTATTCACACAAATAGATCTTGCACATGGAGTTGTATTATCTTGCGATAATTTCAACCAATTAGATTCAAGTCTTTCAACAGTGAAGATAAGCAGGTCCTGAGACACAAATGGCCCTCATTCGTATTTTGTTATCATTTTTTGTCCATCATCATCGTCATCATCATCATCGTTATCGTTATTGTTATTATTATTATTATTATTATTATTATTATTATTATTATTATTATTATTATTATTATTATTATATTATTATTATTATTATTATTATTATTATTATTATTATTATTATTATATTATTATTATTATTATTATTATTATTATTATTATTATTATTATTATTATTATTATTATTATTATTATTATTATTATTATTATTATTATTATTATGCAATTTCGTTTTATTTTCCGATTTTTCATTTCTTGCAGCTGGAGATTTCCCACTTTGGTTTCCATGGAAATGATGACAAAATACTTATGGTTTTTATGACGATGGTCATGGTGGCGATGACGTAATTTTAACTAATTGCAATTGTTTTCTGATCTGCAAATCCTCGTCAAAAAGACGAAATGCCAAATTGATTTAGAAAATAATTTTCAATCCTACAAAATAACTGTAGTAATATGATACTTTAATAATGTCCAAGGTTAATACCTATTAATTGTTCAAATGTGAATTTAAATGTAAATGCATGGAATTCAATGTAAATGCATGGAATTCAATGTAAATGCATGGAATTCAATGTAAATGCATGGAATTCAATGTAAATGCATGGAATTCAACGTAAATGCATGGAATTCAATGATTCAATTCATCGCCCTTGGGAATATTTCTCGTTTTGAGCCTCAAATTGCTTCGAGGATGTTTCCTTATAAATCAAATTTCCCGCCAAATAGGGCGATATTTCATCGTTCCTCATCACCTGCAAGAGCACAAATGACCCGCTCAGGTTTCCAAAAAAGACGCCACTCCTAGTTTGCAATTAACAAACGAATGCCATCATTGCAGAAGGAACCATTTATTTGACATCGATGTTGATATTAGATACGAAATTATTAAAATTTATCAGATAGTTTATTTGTAAATCGTTTAATAAAAGCTCGAATTGATTCCACAAATCATAGGAGACACTTTAAGGACCAAGGTCTCTGAACATCGAATTACTCCAAAAATATCCTGGCTTGTCATTGGCTGGTCAGTCACCAATCGGCTCTCCTTATTCGGCTGCAGCCCCCGACGTTGCGTAAATGGGCATGCCCTCCCCGTCCCACTGAAGAATCTTGTTGGGTTTGATTCGCTCCGGTGGCGAGATGAACTGGGGACCTGTGAAAATGGTGAACCTTTCCACGTAACTTCTCTTGTCCTTTTGCCTCTCGTACTTGCTGAACATCTCTACTTTCGCCTTAAATCGAAGGATTAATAAATAATTTAATTTTAACTCAATTATTCAATTAGTTAATTTTGACTTAACTAATTAACATTTTAATGTATTTAATCAATTAGTATTAGATAATTGTCTGACAATCTTACTAACACTTGGAATTCGCGTTAATACTAAATTGGCTATTGTTGACATTATTAGTAATAATATCTATTAAATGGCTGATGTAAATAATTACTTTTTATATTTAATTAATTTAAATTTATTTAATCTTGTCGATAAAAATTAAATAATAGCATAACAATGATTATATTACAATATAATATTATAATGAATATATTACTTGAACACTTGTTGTTAAGTCATTATTATTGTTACTCTTTAATCAAACATAAATTTCTGCTATTGAAATATATATATTACATATATTATATATTACATATTATATTATTATATATATTTATATATATTACATATATTACATATTATATATATGATATATTATATATAATTATATTTTATATATTTTCAAAAATATTTCAACAAACCGGTGCTCCTGCGAATCTGGCTTGTATCTTGTCAACTTCACTGCAATGGAATGCAAGTCTTTCTTAAATTATTTATTCATTATTTAATTTACATTTTATTGGTTAACTTATATTTCATTAATCAATTTTTATTTTATTATTTAATACATATTTCATTATTTAATACATATTTCATTAGTTAATTTACATTTCATTGGTTAACTTATATTTCATTGGTTATTAATATACATCCCTTTAGTTATTTTTTATTTCACTGTTTACTGTGCAATTAAAAATTAATCATTCTTAAGCATGCCATTGTAAGGTTGCCATGGACAATTTAATTAAAATCCAGTTTCCACATAATTACATTTGATTGTCTGATTTCTAAAAAAAAAATAATATTATAAATTGGTTAAAATACATGCATTAATAAAGTCACTATTAATGTATCATTAATATATTAATTTAATGAGCACGTAACTATAACATGGATTAACATCTCATTATTAAATTACCTTACTTATCATTATTATATGAATTAGCATACCATTATAATAATTATTATTATTGCAATAACATAACTCACTCCTCATTTCCTCCTACCCTCTTTAAGCCTCCCTTTCTGAAATCATTAAATTTATTAATTAACTTCAATTTAATTTATAGTATATTTTTAATTAATTAATATTGTTAAACTCCAATAAAATGTTATTGAATTAATTGACTAAAAAAGGATTTCATTGATATTTAATTAACAACAATCAGATCAGCATCGATAGCGACATCTGGCGAATGTTTCTGAACTCACCCGACTTTGTTCACCTGTCTTGCCCTCTCAGCCAAATCCATGAGCTGTGAATGTTACAGGAATCAATTTAACTTTAAAATGCATTTTTATTAAATTACTTTTTAATTTTTAAGTCTAAAAAATGGTATGATGATAACGATGACGGTGACTGTGATGATTATGATGCTGATAATAAAATATGATTTTATCGAACGAGGCTTTGAACTTGAAATTTCAGGATAACAATGACAACGATGATGATGACAATGACAACGATGATTATGACGATGATGATGACGATGACAACGATGATGATGACGATGACAACGATGATGATGACGATGACAACGATGATGATGACGATGACAACGTTGATGATGACGATGACAACGATGATGATGACGATGCCACAAAGACGATGACGACGTCGTTAGAAGCATAAATTACTGACAGCAGCCTGCTGGCTCTTGTACCTCTTCTCCAGATCGTACCTCTCCCCCTCCAACCTGGCCAACCACGAATGGAACTCTTTTGCCTTCTCAGACAACTTGGCAGCGTCAAGTCCATCGATGTCCATAGGTTTGATTCTCTGCTTGAGGATGGCTTTCTTCTCAGCTTCCAGCTGCTCCTTCGTCTTGTGACTCTTGTCGTCCTGTTCAATTTTTGTCATTTTGTCTTGTATTGTTTTTTTTTTCTTGATGAAATCATAATTTATTAATTATTAATGGAATTTGTTTTTTAATATTTTGTCTGATTTGTTTATAAAAAAAACATTTATTTATAAATGATAATTGGGATGCCGTTTTTAATTTTGTTTTTTGTTTTGCTCATGAATGCATTTTTATTATTAATATTTGGAATGCTGATTTTGAGGTATTGGTTGATGCTTTCAATTTTTGACATAGTTAATAGCTGTTTTAATGATTAATAATTTGAGAATAATTAGTTCTGGTTGGGATAAATAAATAATTAAATTATAAATATTAATAAATAAATAAATTTAAATATTCAATAAGTTAAATAATTCTAATCTCACCTTCTCATTTTCATGGCTTTCTTCTTCCTTTAAGTCAAACATGTCATGATTACTTTACGTCATCATCATTGTCATCGTCATCGTCGTCATCATCATCATAGGACATCATCATCATCGTCATCGTCATCACCTCTTCATCTTCTCCTGCCTCCTTCCTGGTGATGACGAAGTTCCTCTTCTGAGGAGTTTTCCACTTTTCAAACTCCGCCATCTTCAAAGCTCGTTCCTTCTGCTTCCTTTCCATGTCTTCGGACTTTTGCTTCTTCTTGGCTTCCTGATTCACCATCATCAATAACATTATTATAATAATTATTATTATTATTCTAATTTTTTAATAAATTTAAAAACAATAAAAAAAAAAATAATAATAATTACTTACCTCCGTGGCTTTCCTCCTTTCATCCTCTGCAACCCTCTCAGCGGCCAATCTTTTCTCCTCAACTTCTCGTTGTTTCTTTCGTTTTTCCTGAAAATATTTAAAATTTTAATTTATTTTAATTAAATCTTATTTAAATTTATAATTAAATTAATATTTATATTTGTGATTAAAACGATATTTAAATTCATAATAAAGGTTGTTTATAAGTTAGAAGATAGAAGGATGTAGAATGAGTGTGGATGGATCGATGGATGGATGGAAGCGTGAACGGATGGATTGTTGGATGAATGTGTAAATGGATAGGTGGGTTTGGACTGCGTAATTGCGACTCGTAAAATGTTAATTATTTATTTTGGATTATTGGTTTGCGAAGAGCATTTGTCTATCTTGTTCATGGGAGCCTTCATGAATTCCTCAGACTTGAGATAAGTAGCTTAATGTGTTTGGTGCCAAAGTAAATGATGGAGATGCTGTCTTCATCTTTTTTATTCACAAATTCTGCTTTCATGCGAACCAGAAATATGGATTCCATCGTACGAAAATACACATCATTAAAGCAGTTCCAACATGTTCTGAGGTGATGCATTGATATCATAATTTATGTTAATCTGATCATTAATATTTAGATATCAGGTTAATTATAACGAATTAAAAATTCTTTTTTTTTTGGAAACATCAGCTTCGAAGTTTACAAATTTCATAATTCTTTCTTTTTAGGTTTGTTTCACTTAATTAAAACTAAATTCATTGTTTTTGTTTTTGGAAACATTTTTAGAAAAGCGTAATAATGCTTACTAATTGGTAATTATTGAAATTTAATTAAAATTAAATTAATTACAATCTACTTTATAATTACGCAATTTTATAATAACAAGATGAATAATATTAAAAGTATTAAAAAGAATTAAAACAAATAAATATTAAATGTATCATTAAAATCATGTCAAATTCGTACACTTCTCTTCCTGAGCTCCTCAATCTCCTCCTCCATCTTGTCTCTCTCCTGTCTGTTCAACTCCAACAACTCCTTCGCTGTGTCGTCCAAACCTGCAGAATCTGGTGCTTCCGCTCTTTTCTGTTGTTCATGATGATGATGATGTCGATTGTTATTAAAATAATAATAATAATAACAACAACAATAATAATAATAATAATAATAATAATAATAATAATAACATTTGTTGTTTTTATTACATTATTAATTTTAATTTTTATTGTTGTTGATGTCATTATTATTATGATTATTATTATTATTATTTGCACTATTATTTTTATTATTCAATTGTTTATTATTCAGTAATTAATTAATAACGACTGCGAATGCCATTACTATCATTATTATTTATTAATTTATTTATTATAGAAGAACAGACTAATCATAAGCAGTGATTGTCCAATATTCATTGACAAAAACTGACATCTCCATAACAATCTAATCCATTCCAATGTTCTTCAAATAAAAGTTCCGCTTTTCGCAAACATATTTTTATCGGAGCACCTGAAGAGCTATTTTTAGGACTGGAATTTCCAGATAAAAATCAATTACTGAACTGCTAAGATTAACTGCCTGAAGTTATTTTAATTCTTTGTTACTTAAGTACCAAAACTGCGAGGAATCAGTCGATCAGTAACTTTTTTCAAATACTTTTTAATTATGCCGTAACAAGAGAATAATATTTGATCGCATTATCGTCATTAAAAATCATTTTGGTTGATGTTACACCATAAATGACTTGTTAAATAATATAATAATAGATAATATTTTAGTAATTAAGTTGTTCTAATAAATTTATTATTATTATTATTTTTATTATCACTTTCATTGGATAAAACTCAATTACAACAATAACACCGTTTTAGTTTTTATTATAATTTAATTAATAATCAGTTAATTTATTTAGAAACACAAAAATAGTAAATTCTTCGACTCACTTTATGAAGAGCTGGTTTTGTCTGTTTGACTTCATGTTCGCTGGAGATGTTATTTCGTATTTATTTGCAAATGTAACTTATTTTCAATCACTTATTTGAAGATTGTTTAAATTTATACTTTAAATTTATTCCTTGAGACGAGTGAAAATCGTCAACTAAAAATTTAATTTAATAAAAAAATAGCTTTTTTCGATTTAGTTTGGTTACAAGTGGAACTATTTCTACTATTAGAACCAATACAATTTAAAAGAATTAAATTTAAATGTATTTTTAGAGTCAGTTCCATTACTAATGCACCAGAATTCAAAACATGCTTCGGGATTTGTAAAATGATCTCACCTTTCAGAGTCGCTGCAAATTGTAAAAAAAATATTCAAGTCACAAAAAATAAATGATGTAGCTCTGAGTTAATAACTATAAGTAAATATTTAGGAAATAAATAAATAATTATTCGGGCAATAAATAAAAGTAATGTAACGTTGAATGTATAATGTAACATTATCGACCAACAAACAATTTAAAAGCTTTCACATTCAAAGATGTAAATTCCATCCATACGACCATATTATTCCTTCATATCAGTTCCATACTTTTTCCATTTTCATTTTTTTCAAACTATTGTGTTATTATTTAATATTTAGTAGTTGTTTTATTGCTATTAGTTATATATTAGTTATATTAGCATCTGGTGACCTTGACATTTGTTCAGTATTATTTACACAAAGAGCGCTAAATAGTCGTTTACGCGCAAAAATGTAGAATTTTTTTGAGCTCGCTCTTTGAAATCTGCCAACATGACGCAGGCAGCATTATCAATATTATCCAGCTTAGAAGTGATTCCAACGGTTTACATAAAAAAATCACCTTCAGCTTGAAAATGTCATTTAAAAAAAAAAGATTACAAAAGTAAACATTCCACGGTGAATAAAGTTCGAGTAACTTAAATAATTTACAAGTTCACCTGCGATTTGATTCGTCGTCAGACATTTTGCAATTGAGGCGAATTTTCCGAAACTCGAGCAAGTCGAAAGACTCAGACAAAGATAAACTTTTAAAGCTTTAAGGGTGAATGCAGTTGCTTACCTATGCATCTCACTCCGCTTGTTCCAATGCTCCAGCTGCCACAAAAGTTTCATCAATGCGGTATGAATAAATCAAATGTTTTAAATCGCAATTACTTGCAGCCAGTGGTCGAATTTAAAAAAAAAGTTAGTCAAAAAACCCAAATCTTTAAACATGTTTGCTCGTTAGTTGTCATTGGTCATTGGTGACGTGGCATTAAGCACTTTCGTTTGTATAAGTGATTAAGTATCATCTAGCAAAAATGCAACATTCCGAGTGTGTGGCGAGTAGCAAGTTGCGCACCTGCTCCCCCCAAGTCAACATTTTTTCTCAAAACAATTTGCTCTCAACGTTTTTTTCAATGTTTTTCACCATCTCCTATTGAATGTATGGTTACTTCAAACTATGAAGTTGGGGAATCTCGGGTATTTTTAGTAATGTTTAATTAAAATTTTTATTTGATAAATATTGAAAATAATTAACGAATAGTAAAAATGAAATAAATTAGTTCTTTAAAGAAGTGCGAGTAGCGAATGTTTACTTTGGTTACCATGGCAATAAATTCGTGTCTAGCGATGAGAGCAGGTTTTATATTACTTCGATAAACAATTTATGGTGCCTTAAAAGAACGCTTTGCGAGGAGAAAAACATGAAATCTACGAAATTGGTTTGTTTTTAATATTTTATTTTTACAAACTCCGAAGTGCTTCGAACGTGGCATCAACTCCGATCTGTCATTTCCTTTAATAACTTTTTTAAGCGCACTGAGAAAGTGGCAATGATTTTAGGACTTTTGCATTAAAATAGCACTTGTAATGTTTATTTGCCTACAACAGACTGATGCATCGAGCGTATCTCAGATTTCGAGACCAA
This sequence comes from Whitmania pigra, assembly GCA_021613335.1. Lineage (NCBI taxonomy): Eukaryota > Metazoa > Annelida > Clitellata > Hirudinida > Haemopidae > Whitmania > Whitmania pigra. The sequence goes on along the minus strand of JAJTWR010000365.1, from coordinate 2,776,309 downwards.
GGTTCAAAGGAAAAGGCAAAAGAGTAAGAAAGAATTCGTTCAAAATCTTTCTTAAGCTGACGTCATTTTCGTTCAATTTCTACAGGAATCTGACAATGGCACCTACATTGAACAGGAAGATGATGTATGATAACAGTGTTAAACTTTGTTTTATTATGTATAATTTGAATTTTGTTAAAATAAATTAATAAATTGCTAATGAAAGTTTATTAAATGCTTACATGTTGGTAATTAATTTTTGTCAGTATTCTCGACTCATTCTGAAGCCACCTGATCAACTGCAGTTGACTGAACAAGTACGAATTACTTTTTAATTTCACACTTTTGCTACTTTTTGACTTAATTTCAGCATTTTTGAGTTTTGTTGTCAAATTAAACTCAAAAACTGAAATAAAACAAAGGAATTAAAAGAAGAATTTACAAGAATTTTGACTTCTGATGATCCCAGAGCACCAAAAAATCTTGTTGTATTTGACCACAAGGTTGTTGGAACAATTTGTTGAGTTAACAATCCTTGTTGTTTGTTTAATTCATTAAATATTTAATTATTTATAGCCATTAAGGATTGATGTACATAATTACATGCCAATGCAATTGATGAAAAATTATTGATAACATTAGCAAGTAATATTCACTGAAATGTATGTTAAACTCAAATAAGTTAATTTTAAATTCAAAATAGACAGGCAGCTTCATCCCTTCGACGAGTTCGAATCACGTTGCCGTTCACTTTTCGTGCGAGGGCAGCAAAATCCACGTCGATTCCGAGGAGGCAAAAAGACAGCTACAACTCCAACCGGGTTTTAAATTTACTGTAATTAATATTAATGAGGTAATCGAGTATTACTAATACGAAATAATCCTCCCTTGGAACCAGTGGAGACCGTATTATCATCATCTGTGGAGAGGGAGGTTGCATCGGACGATGAGCAGGAAGAAGATGATGAGGCGAAGGATGGAAACGATGAGAAGCAGAAGAAGGCATTTGAACAGGTTCATGCATGTTATTTATGCATTGCTATTGTTATTGTTGTTATTATTATCATCATCATCATCATCATCGTTATTATTATCATCATTATTATTATTACTTTATTGTTGTTGTTTTGGTGTTATTTTAATTAATATTATTAGTGTTGTTATAACTTTGGTATCGTTATTATTATTTTTTATTTTTGCTGCCGATGCAAATGCACTTGCCGTTAATGATGTGAAATTATGGAATATTTATATAAAAATACGAGTAGCAGATTAAAAGGGAAAGATTTAAAAATTACTGAGCAAAAAGATCTTATCAATGATAATTTTAGCAAGGAATTCAAATAATTTATTATTATTAGTAGTATTATTATTCTTAAATACTTTATTTTGTGATTTGTATTTTTATCATTTTCAAGAAAGTATGTTTATTTACTCGAGTTAATCATTGATATTCGAAAGCCTTCAAACGCAACGAAGCAGAAGAAGAAACTCACCAATCAGTTCAACTTCACTGAAAGAGGAACTCAAACATACAACAACCCTCCGAGGGTATTCTAAATATTTTAATATTTTTTAATTCAATAATTCAAACTTGTTCTAAATATTTTATTGTTTTCTAATTCAATAATTCAAACTTATTAAATTCACTAATTGCAACTAATTTGATATATTTTAATATATTGTTCTATTCAGTAATTTTAAGTTATTCTAAATAGTTTAATATCTATATGATTCACTAAGTACAACTTATTTTAACTGTTCTTCATCTTGTTAAACTCCTACAAATAATTAAATTATAGCTGATTTGATACTTAATGAAGTGATAATTGATTTGTTAAACACTTTTATTAAATTAAATTAAATCAAATGAAATCAAATCAGGACAAAACCACTTTTACTGATCCACCACCAACAGTTGATTTTGAAGGAAATGTCAATCAGTGGAGCATCCACGATGCTTATCAAGAGGACTTCGAGAGAAATGTAAAACCATCTTTATTCAATTTAGCCAATATTTCTTTACCACCATCGTAATCATTTAATTTAGCCAATATTTCTTTACCACCATCGTAATCATTTAATTTAGCCAATATTTCTTTATTACCATCGTATGCATTCAATTAGCCGATATTTCTTTACCACTCTTGTAAAGCAAGAAATATTGATGATTAACAACATATATCTTCTCATTGCAGCACGGAAAGGACAAAAAGCAAGGGAAGGAAATAGGAGGAATAAAGCAAGAATTACTTGAGGTTATTCTGGTGCATTTTAATTTATATTATTTTGCAGCATATTTCAACTGATTCAGTTATGTTTTAAATTACAAATTAGTTAATCAACTGAAAAGTGTGTCAATATGAAACAATTTATGGCACTTGAGCTAGTTATAATTATTATTGTTGTTTTGGTTAAATTAAATGTAAATATTAAATATTGAATATAAATATTTATTATAAATTTATTAAAATCAATTCATCAACTCAGACCCCAGCAGAACTTTGCAGTTTAAAATCAGCAAAAATTATTGAAAGGATGGTGTGCCAAAATATGTTTCACGAAGTGGCCATGGGTGAGCATCGAGATGATAATTATATGATGATAGTGATATGATGATGATAATGATGATAGTGATGATGATGATAATGATGATAGTGATGATGATGATGATTATGATGGTGATGGTGATGCTGTTTTGATCCGTGCTTAATAACAACACTTGATCTATTGGTTGTTTGTTGGTGATGATGTGAAGATAATCATGTTTACGATGAACAGAAAGTAGCACAATTTTCTGCTTATTTTTATTCTTTTCTAATCAAAAGCTGATGAAAAATGTTTTTCTTTTGCAAAAGTTCTTTGAACTTAGCACTGATCAAAATGCAAATCTGCAATTTCTTAAGAACCTTTTGCAAATTCAGACATGATTGTGAGATGTTTGAGTATTCGGCTGTTGGTAATGAAATGTGGTTATCCAAATTGGTAGTTGTTGCTTACTTCGTCATGTACTTTTGCAGATTTCAAGTACTACGAAGATTTGTCGGACGAGTTCAGAGATCCGAAGGGGACTCTGCTGCCTCTGTGGTCGTTCAAGTTTGAAAAGTTGAAGCATTCGTGCATCACCGCACTCTGCTGGAGCAAACTTCACTTCGACCTTTTCGCAGCTTCTTTTGGATCTTGTTGGCAATTTATACATTTTGATTTGAATGGTTGTTTACAAAATATAATTTATGTTAAGCTTTAATAATTTAGTGGATTTATTTCAAATGATGGTAATGATATATTTGTTTAAACTTTACAGATGAATTTGAAAAGCAGGGAAACGGTGCGGTTTTGTATTACTCCCTGAAGAATCCCTCCTACCCTGAGCACATGTTTACCATGCCCTGCGGGGTCATGTGCCTCGACCTCCACCCAAAATATCCCCACCTTGCAGTTGTCGGACTCCACGACGGAAACGTGGCTGTCTTTGACGTCATCAGGAACAGGGATGGACCTGTTTTCATCAGCGATGCAACAACGGGGAAGCATCTCGACATTGTGTGGCAGGTTGTGGTTATGCAAAGTAGATTATGTAACTATTATAATTTATTCTGTAATTATTAATATTATTTGTTTATGTGATGGTTTAATTTATTATTTTTAATTGAAGTTTTACATTGGTTTGAAATTATTTTGTTTGAATGAATCTTTCCGATATCTTGTTTTACCAATTGTTGTTGCCTGAATATTTTTTAATTAATTATTTTATTTATTTATTTTGTTTTAATAATAATTGTAGGTCAAATGGCAAGAGGAGGATGGTGATTTCAAGTTTTTCTCAGTTTCAGGAGATGGACACGTCTTGTGTTGGACGATTTTGAAGGTTGCTTTGTGTGACTATTTCAGTAAATAATTTTTTAGAAAATACTTTTTATTTTTAAACCTTTAAACCTCTAATTTAGTCATGATTTTGTTTAAATTGCAATTAAATGGCATCATTGCAAATTAAACTTTCAGAACGAGTTAATCAGCAGACTTGTAATTCAGCTGTCTCTTGATAAACAAGACAATCTTAACAATCATCTCGATACTATTCCTGTCCCTCTCAATGGCAAGGCTTCTTACAATTACAAATTACAAATTAATTAATTAATTAGCTTAACTTGTGACCTCAGCATCGGGAACGACGTTCGACTTCCATCCTTCTGCCGACCGGTTGTACGTCGTTGGTACGGAGGAAGGCATGGTTCATTTGTGCGCCAAGAACCAAACGAGCAGGTACCTCGGTTCTTACGAAGCCCACTCGGGCCCCGTGCACAAAGTGGTGTGGAATCATTACCATCCTGCCGTGTTCATGACCTGCGGCTACGATTGGACGATTAAAATCTGGGACAAGTCGATAAGCAGCAGGTGGTCGCTTATTTAGAGCTATTATTCGTAATTAGATTATTATTATTATTAAATTAATTATTATTCGTAATTACAATTGCAGATTTGAACGATGACCTTGTCATTTCAGATTTCCTTTGCTGGTGTTTGATCTCAGAAGTCCAGTGTCGGACGTGGAGTGGTCGCCTTATTCCTCCACAGTTTTTGCTGCTGTCACAATTGACGGAAAGGTTGCAATTTTATGTTTAATAACTTTATTTGTTAACCCCTACTTCTTAGGTTCATTAGATAAAATTAATTTCTAGTTTAAAGTTCAAGTTTTTACACCTTTTGAATGTTCAGGTGCATGTGTATGACTTGAATGTAAGCAAATACGAAAGTTTGTGCGAGCAGCAAATCGGAAAAAGAAAGAAGTCAAAGTTGACTCACATTTCGTTCAACCCAAAACAACCCGTCATTCTTGTTGGAAATGAAAGGTTTGAAATTATTAATTTAATTAATTAAGGTTGATTAATTTATTGCTTGTCAACATTGAATGTTAAAATTGGTCTCTGGTATAATAATACTATTATTGGACGGTTTTATTGGGTGTTCATTGTGTTGTTCATCAATGTTGGATGATGATATTGATGGTTTGCAATTAATTCTAATTAGGTTTCAATCAATAACTTCTTTTGTGTTAAGTTCATCACAGCCTCCCTGTTGTACAGCTTTATTATTTCAATTTAATTTTAATTCTGAAATATTTCAACAATTACTGAAGCACAATTTATTTAATATTTTTATAAATAACATTTATTAAATGCTTCTGTGATTTAAGAGGTGCAGTCAAATCACTGAAACTTTCACCAAATTTGAGGAAGATGCCCAAGGTTTGAATAAAAATTATATATTAAAATATGTATTAAAATTATGTATTAAAATTATGTATTAAAATATGTATTTGCAGTAAATACACAAAATGCACAGATTTCTGTTCATTCTACGCAAAGTCAAGAATACATTTTTTATTCGTTTAACTCAATGTAATTTGCCTTGTTTGTTTATAATACTTTTTTTTTTGTTTCTTATTTTACCTTTTTATTACAATCAGCTGTCTTGTAGAAATGCTGACATGTTTTTAAAAGATTTGTTTTGTGATAAGATTCCTCGGTACCTTCTTCCTCCTACACTATGAGCTTGAAAATTTTGAAATTCTTTTGAGTTACAGTATGTGATTGAGATTGCATTGCTCAACTATTATTATATAGTTATTATATTATAATTATTGCTCTTATAATTATTGTTATCATCATATTATCAGGAGAAGAAGAATCAGGAACAAGTCAAGGAGGAGGATAAAGACAACAACAGGAGGCAAAATGAAGTCGAAAAAATGGAAAAAATCCTCTCCATGGTGCGACCGTCACCCCCCAGCCACCACGTTTCCAATGGCAACAAGATTGATGTTTGATGGACAATATTTAACGTTTGAGTGTCATGGAATATTTTATTTAATAAAGGTTTCTTAAATTGCTTTTATTTTTTTTTTTGTTTAAACACATGATAGCATCTCTGAGCTAAAAAAAATAGTTTTGTTTTGAAGCGGATATTTTATAAAATCGCCTAAGGCATTACAGTTTGCATTGAGATTTCTAATCTCTCAGGAATGGTGATGATGACGGTAATTGTGGTAATGATGTTGGCTATCGAATGATAAGATTTTCTCGTGAGTAGGGGCGTTGTAAGTTATGTGATGGTGTTCGAGCGATTACCATGTTAGTTTTTTGCTGGCATTCTTCTTGGTGATTGGTGTCGTATTACCATTATTAAATTACCTATATTAAATTACCAATATTAAATTACCAATATTGTTTTATCGGTATTAAATTGCAACTAACAAAAGTGGTTTTAAACACAATTTGTAATCCTTAAGTGGAGGTTTGATCGGTAGGACAGGTATAAGTAATTTATAATTTTCCTTCTAGAATGTAATGCCTGACAATAACGGTAGTAATAATGATTCTGAATTTGACGTGTGACCAAATAGAAAGTAAAAAGAAATATTTCGAGATAAAGTGAAGCTGACTGGATCGTGATTGTGACTGAAGTGGGAATCTGACTTGATATAATTATAATTCAGACTTAAACACTTGGGGGCCCGAACTAATAGGCTTTTTGAAATGCTGTTGATAAGAAAATTGTAAATTAAAGTACAGTAATGGTTTTCATTAGTGTTGAGTGTGCACGATTTGGTTGCCAGCTATTTAAATAATAATTATGAGTTCCTCTCAGTTTGATCAACTTGACCATGCAAACATGTTTCAGTATTCATTGTTCATTGTTTAGATTTGCCTAGAATCTTTGAATAACTTTGCCTCTAACTCCAGCGAGTTAGACTTATTAATACGAGTTCTCGAAGGAGTGGCTGGCCAGATCATTACAGCTCGCCTAGTCCAAGGTTCGGGATGGCACACAATCAATGGCAGATCTAGAATACTTTGGCGAGGGAATCAAACACTGGAACTAGTGGCCGGATTTAGTAGGGCACAGCTAGAAAGTTTTTAAATTAAAATTGATTTTGTTCTTTTATTTTAAATATCACGGCTTCCCCGCTATTAACACTTACCATTAATAACATTGCCACTGTTTTGAGTTTGGTACTTTTAGATGAAATTAAGCAAACTTTCAAGTTTATAAAACTTTGAATTATTTTTTTTCTTATTAATAACGTTGAGCTTATTTCATAAGCAAACCTTAAAGATAACTTGGTTTATGACCCTCAAATTGAGCGGGACACCGGGACAGTTTAATCCCGACTTATTCAGCAAATATCAAACAATGCAATGAATTGCAACATAAAACCAGTTCCTCCCAAAATATTGGCCTCCAAGTGAAAGCGATGAAAGCTGACATGATAAATGATTTTATTCCTGCACTTAATTCTAGATATTGAGTTCAGTGAATTCTATCAAATATTTTTTAATTTTAAATTTTCACGACACAGAATATTCGGTTCTGAAAGTATTAATGCTAAACATTGTGAACTTTATTAAGAATTATTAAAGCATGATTTTAGAGATAGGTACCTTCAAAACGTTATAATTGTCATGATGTACGAGGTAAAATTTTTCTGTGACAATAAAATTAATAATAATGAGTAATATTAGTAATAATAATTTTAATTATCTCATAAGTAATCATAATGTGGAGATAAATTAATATGAATTAGACAGGCTTCCTGCAGTTTAATATTATGCAATATTGTTTTTATATACAGGTGTTTGAATCAAATAAAGTTTCAGTTAAATTTAATTCTTAAACCAGCCATAATTAAACAAAAAATATAGCATTTAAAAGTGATTCGAGTTTCGAATGGTTGGTCGATTGAAGGTTTTTCACAGCCTCGTTGAATACGGATTTGTGTACGCGCTGAAATGTGGCACTTTTGGAGACATTAGTTTTCAGCCAATAGGAGTGCTGCAATTAAAAGTCCAATTATTGTCGTAATAATATTTTCAGATAAGTTTATTTGCGCATTAGTGGCGTGACGAATAACTTTAGCTCTGCTATAGTTTGAATATTCTACAAATTAAGAACAATTTGAAGTTTAACTGGAGTAAATTTCGAACTCTTAAAATCCGAGAAAATGAAAGACAAGAAAGGAAAGCAAAGTTTTGACAATTTGAAGAAAGAAGTTGAGATGGTGAGTTGATTATATTTGCTTGAAATGTTTCACGCTGAATGATAAATTTAAACAAAATATTCAGGACGAACACAAAATTTTATTAGAAGAAGTTGTTTCAAGGTTCAATACGAATACAATGAAGGTTGTTTGTCGTGTTTATTTGTAATATTCCGTGCACTAATGCAACGTGAAAACCATTAAAGGGTCTCTCAACGGAAAGAGCGAGGATGGCCTTGAATCGCGATGGACTCAACCAACTCACACCCCCGAAGACGACCCCAGAGTGGGTGAAATTCTGCAAACAACTTTTCGGCGGATTTTCCATGTTGCTTTGGCTCGGAGCAGTCTTATGTTTCACGGCCTACGGAATCCTATACACGACAAACGAGGATGTACCGGGTGATAATGTCAGTTGAGATACCTCACTTTTAAATGGTGTCACTGCTCATTATCAGATACCTTGCTTTTGTAGTTATACCTCGGGATTGTCCTTACTGTGGTCGTCGTGTTGACGGGAATCTTCTCATACTACCAAGAAGCAAAAAGTTCGAAGATTATGGAATCGTTCAAGAACATGGTACCACAAGTGAGTTTCCGAATGCAGTTGATATTTTGCATTTCAATCGAAGGTCATTTGGACTCATTCCTGTCTTTCCTTCAGTACGCCGTCGTGATTAGAGATGGAGTGAAGAGAGATGTGAAGGCAGAAGAGTTGGTTGTCGGCGATGTGGTAGAAATGAAGTTTGGAGATCGAGTACCGGCTGACGTGAGAATAATTAGCTGTCACGGATTTAAGGTGGGATTCTAATAGCACTTACATCAACTATCAGGTCATCATTGTATTTATTATAATTGCTCTTCGATTAATTGCTTCATTATAATATTACGGTGCCCAACAGATTTGCATCCTGTTAATTATTGTTGTCATCTTAACAACTCCAGGTGGACAACTCATCACTCACAGGTGAGTCAGAAGCACAAAGTCGATCTACCGAATGTACGAGCGACCTTCCTTTGGAGACAAAGAATTTGGCTTTCTTCTCCACGAACGCAGTTGAAGGTCAGAAAGAAAAATATTTAATTTGATGAAATGTTGTATTTTCATAACTTGGTGAAGTGCTGTATTTTCATAACTTGGTGAAGTGCTGTATTTTCATAATTTGGTGAAATCTGTATAAAAGCATCTTTTTATTCATAAACACATTTTAGAAATCGGTTGCACGAAACAGCTTAGTGCCAAATGAGTTAACATGTAAAGGGATTGATAAATGTTTGTAATTTATAATATAAAATACATTATTACACCTAAACATATTAAGCGATAATCTTTAATTTGCAGGAACGGCGACAGGTATCGTCGTCAATACAGGTGACAGAACAGTGATCGGTAGGATTGCCAGTCTAGCCTCGGGAATAGAGATGGGAGACACTCCCATTGCGAAGGAAATTTCTCACTTCATTCACCTCATCACAGTCGTTGCAGTTCTGCTCGGTTTGTCATTCTTCGTCATCGCCTTCATTCTCGGATACGATTGGCTAGATGCTGTTATCTTCCTCATTGGCATCATTGTGGCCAATGTTCCTGAAGGTCTGCTAGCTACTGTTACTGTGAGTTTTTTTCCATATTATTTTTATATTACTATATTTTTATTATCATTTTATGTATATAACTCGGTCATATTTTCATATTAATAAATTTAAAATGATCATATGATTAAACATTTACTTGAACAAATTATTTCAAAATAATTTAATAAACAATCTCGAAAGACGGCATGTAGATAAAGGCAACATAATTTATAATTATAAACATAAACCTTAATAAACCAACATAAACCTTATTTTAATCGAATGCTCAGGTTTGCCTAACACTGACAGCGAAGAGAATGGCAAATAAGAATTGTCTGGTGAAGCATTTGGAAGCAGTGGAAACATTGGGGTCCACTTCAACCATTTGTTCCGACAAAACGGGGACGTTGACCCAAAACAGGATGACTGTGGCACACATGTGGATCGATGGAAATATTTGCGAGTTCAAAAATAGTGCCGAAGTGACGAGTAATTGAAATGTTATTTCTGCTCGATAATTTCAACCTTAAAAACGTAAGATGTGCGGTGCTTGTAGATCCTGCTTGCAACGACAAAAATCAGTCCTGGGTGGCATTGTCTCGTGTGGCCACTTTGTGCAACAGGGCCGAGTTTAAGGAAGGTCAAGAAAGTATTCCCATTCTGAGAAGGTACGCTTAGAAGTATTTTAAAATTACTTATTATTTAATTTATTTGGGCTTCATGAAATTAAATTGAAATGATAGATAATTGCTTTTATTATTATCCATAATGCGATGCTAATTGAAGTTCAGCATCATGACTGATATAAATTAATCTTTTTCATTCAATTTCTGAATGTGGCTGGTGTTATTCAATGAAACAAAATAAAGCCATTATTCCGGTAAATTATAATTTTTTAAATAAACTTAATTTTCAACAGAGAGTGCAACGGTGACGCGTCAGAGTCAGCATTGTTGAAATGTCTTGAACTGGCAGGGTGTAAGGTTTCGGCCTTCAGAAAGAAACACAGGAAAATATGTGAAATTCCGTTTAACTCAACAAACAAATATCAGGTATCAATATGTTTAAAATTTTAATTTAATCAATAATATTTATTGTGATGGCGTTAAGTAGCAGTATTTCTAAATAAAAAATATTTCTAAATAAAAAATATTCCTATTTCTATGAAGTAGCAACATTTGGTATGCAGCACTTTGATCCTTAATAATGTTATTTTACATTACTCTAAGCACACCAACATTTTTTCTAGCATCAACATCAAGAGACACAATAAAACATTGTCACATTTTGTTTCCTTAATAATGTGCTAATTCACTCAAAACATTTCCAACCTAATGGTGAACTCATTACCAGCTATCAATCCACGAGCTGAGTGATGGATACTGGCGTGGACACTTGTTGGTGATGAAAGGAGCCCCAGAAAAAATCCTGGAGAAATGCAGCACCATTCTCGTCGAAGGCCAAGAGCTGCCGATGGATGAGAGATGGAAAGCTTCCTTCAACGAAGCCTACGTAAAACTTGGGGGCATCGGTGAACGGGTACTTGGTTTCTGCGATTTCCAACTTCCAACCGACAAGTTTCCAGAAGATTTCAAATTCAATGACGAAGAAGAAAACTTCCCGACGGTGGGACTGAGGTTCGTAGGGTTGATGTCCATGATTGACCCTCCTCGTGCGGCAGTCCCCGATGCTGTCAGCAAGTGCAGGAGTGCAGGAATTAAAGTCATCATGGTTACTGGCGATCATCCCATCACTGCCAAAGCAATTGCAAGGTCGGTTGGGATAATTTCCGAGGGAAGTGAAACCATTGAAGATGCTGCCGAAAGACTCGGAGTTTCGGTGAACGAAATCGATCCAAAGTAAGACATGAAATATCTTTAAATTGTATGCAAATGTTTCAAATATTATATTTTTTTAACATGAGAAGTATAAAGTAAAGATTAATTGAATAATCACCCAGCAGTGTGAGGGCATGCGTGGTTCACGGAGCAGATTTGAAAGAGATGAGTCCTTCAGACATCGACAAGTTGTTGATGCATCATACGGAAATTGTCTTCGCAAGAACTTCTCCTCAACAGAAACTGATCATCGTTGAAGGGTGTCAGAGGCAGGGAGCCATCGTGGCCGTCACAGGGGATGGTGTCAATGATTCACCGGCTCTTAAAAAAGCTGACATCGGTACGTTGTTGTTGTTGTTGTTGTTGCTGCTGTTGTTTTTGTTGTTGTTAGGTTACTGTAGTCTGTGGCGATAAGGAAAAGTAAACAATTACACAAAAAGTCCAATAAATGTAAACTTGTGTTGTTGTCGTAAGGTGTCGCCATGGGAATAACAGGATCCGACGTGAGCAAGCAGGCAGCTGACATGATCCTGCTGGATGATAATTTCGCTTCCATAGTAACTGGGGTCGAAGAAGGTTGGCAACAATTAAAAATTAATTTGAATTATTATTATTAACAAATGAATTTATAATTAGTCAAATAATCAAACAGAACTAAGGCATTTCCAGGTAGGTCATTTTAATATTGAATTTGTAATTGAAAATTTTAGGACGTTTGATCTTTGACAATTTAAAGAAATCCATAGCCTACACTCTGACGAGTAACATACCAGAGATTTCACCATTCCTGCTTTTCATCCTCGCCGACATTCCCCTACCCCTGGGCACCATAACCATCCTCTGCATTGACTTAGGAACTGACATGGTACCTGCCATCTCGCTTGCTTATGAACAGGCTGAGAGTGACATTATGAAAAGGATGCCAAGAGACCCTGTCAGAGACAATTTGGTCAACAACAGGTTGGGGAATTTCGCATGAATTTTTGGTTTTCTTAGTTTATGATTTTTTTTCAGCTGTTCATTAATATATATTATTGAACAATGTAATTATTACTATGCCTAACTAAATTGTTGGCCAATTTAAAAAATTGACATTACTTGCGTCTTTCTTATTGTGCTTTTTCTATAATGATATTGATAATAATGATAATAATAATATTGATAATAATAATGATAATAATGATGATACTTGATGATAATAATAATGATAATAATGATGATACTTGATGATAATAATAATGATAATAATGATGATGATAATGATAATAATGATAATAATTATATTTAAACATTTAGATCTTGTTATGACTTAATTTTAAATACCTAAGCATTTACATCTTATTTACTGAATATCAATTCACTCCCAACATCCAGACTTATCAGCATAGCCTACGGACAAATCGGAATGATCCAGGCGTGTGCGGGCTTCTTTGTTTACTTCGTCATCATGGCAGAGAGTGGCTTCATGCCGTCGATGTTGTTTGGTTTGAGAAAATATTGGGACTCCAAAAGCATCAACGATTTGCGCGATTGGTACGGGCAGGAGTGGGTGAGTTGACCGATTCAGTTGTTTCTGAACTTTCGCGGTGTTTTTAATGTGACTAAATATTAGATAAACTTTTAACGAGTATTAATTATTTAATAATAATAAATAAATAACTTGTGATGATCAGACGTATGCTCAGAGAAAGGTGCTGGAGTACACTTGTCACACGGCATTCTTTGCTTCGATTGTCGTCGTTCAGTGGACGGATTTGGTCATATGCAAAACACGACGGAATTCCATTTTCCATCAAGGGATGCTGTAATTATTTTTAATTATTAATTTTTTTTTTATATATCTTTTGAAAGTGTCGTTTTATGGAGTAAATTAAAATCTGTAAATATTAAAAATACCGTTATTTCAATTAAAATTATCTTTATAATTATATGTGCATTTGAAAAGGTACCAAAGTAACATATGATAATACATTATGTATTATACGTTATTCAACAGAAATTATCGTCTCGTGTTCGGATTGTTCTTTGAAACTTCCCTGGCCTTTTTCCTCACATATTGTCCAGGAATGGATAAAGGGTTGAGAATGTACCCTTTGAAGTAAAATCATTGCAACCCTTCTTGAGAAATAACTTAAATTAATTTTGAATAAATGAATAATTTCATTCCAAAAGATAATTTAAACGAATTTGGAAACAATTTTGAATAACTTATTTTGTTTTAGATGGACTTGGTGGTTGACCCCTCTGCCTTTTAGCATTTTGATACTGATCTATGATGAAGTCAGGAAGCTCATCATACGCAGGAATCCTGGAGGCTGGCTGGAAAAGGAAACTTATTACTAGTATTAATAACAATTAAATTTCATAGGAATTATTTAATTAAACTCTTATTTACTTTCTAATAATTAATCTTAAAAAATAATTTAACAGAATTTATTTTCGATTCTGTGCACTGTCTTCATTCCACCAGCGCTTCGTTGAACTTTAGGTTAATTTCAAGCTTAGCAAATTAAGAAAGTTTAATTTTTTTTTTAAATCTTTGTTTTGCTAGGATGCATTTGATTAAAATAGTAATTGTGGTGATATTCGCTGTGATTTATTCTTCAAAGAAGCAAATAGCTGCTAGTTACTGACTGCAGTACTTCAATTTTCAAGTTAAGAGTATTCCATACCTCTTCTGATTAATTTTTTGTTCTGTAGAAAATCATTTCATTTATGTGTGGACATTTTTCATGAACACATTCATTATAAACAAAATTGTTCTTGTTTCATCTTCCGGCGAGGTATTCCCTCTTACTTGTAATTATTATTAACTAGCAATAACAAAATGTTTCTCAAAACCATTCATCCTATACAAAAAAACAATAGTTTGATCGCGCACCCAAGTTCTACGTCTAAACTTATTTGCAAAAGCATATCTATTTCGAATCATCATCTCGAATACAGAATTCATGTGTCTGACTTTAGCTATCTATAGCGCTTAAGAGGAAAGTTGTTTTTCCATTGAGTTTAAAGTCGGAAAAAATTTCAACATCCAGTTCTTTCTTCAAAAATAAGTAACGTTTAAAAAACTCTATCTTAACGTGGATTCGCAATTCGCGTCTGCCTTCGGAGGCATTAATAGACATTTTCGACTCACGAGATTCGAACTTCGTTAAAATACCAGTGGATCTCTCGGAGAATTAGCCCTCGGGTATGAGCGCTAAATAATTAATAATTAATTTGATTTATGATCAGAGGTTTGTGTGAATTAATTGAATGTACTCAAGAAATTGTTCCAAGAATACCAGAAAAATGTCGTTTCATGTGCAATCGTTAATACATTTGAGCCTTGGGAATTTAGCTTATTTCATTTCATTTCAAGATATTCTTGCCTAAATCATGATAAAACCCTTGTCTCCTGGATTTCTTGTACATCACATTATTTAAGCTTGCTTGTGAAAATGCTGCAGAAGTTTGTGACTTCCTTGAGATGCTGTTTGTCTTCTTCACAATTTCCACGGATCGGCATCAACTTTTGACTGAGGCCTTGAAACATGGTGTTTAATCATTGATTCCCAAACATGTCACAAGAATGCGTTGATCCTGCAAAGCTGACGCAACGAAGGCACTCAAGCGTGACTATCAGCAGATTAATGATATACTGATACAAATTGCTAATAAGGGGATGCAGAACACTTTCCCAAACATTGAGATAGCTCTACGGATATACTTTATTTTTGGTATCAAACTGCGTTGGGAATGCATATTTTTAAAACACAAGCTAATTGCGAACCGATTACGAACATCAATGAAGCAGGCACGATTTGTAAATTTGGCTGTAATGAGCATCGAGTCAGACGTACTGCGTGAATTAGACTTCAGTGACGTCATCAGCGACTTTGCCACACAGAAATCTAGAAAAATATCTGGACTGTAAAAATAATCATATATGTTATAACTTCATTCATTTTCCGATTCTAGCCATATTTACTTGGTTATATTATAATTTTCTTGTTTATGGAAAATTAAATTATAACTGAATTTCTCTATGAATAAATAAATTTGACAAGAACGTCCTCATCGACAGAACTGGTGAAGTTGGATGACTTTGGCTCTTGCAGCATGGAGGAGATGGTTTGAAGATTATTTGTTGTTAATTTGTTACAACTTTTATTTTTTTTTTAACTACTTGTTACAACTTTTAATTTTTTTAATTACTTGTTACAACTTTTTAAAAATGTTATTGTTGCAACTTTAAACTCATTTTCATTTTCAATCATTTACTTGATTTCTTCTCAATGGGATTCTATTACACTCGCAATTGATATTAGTCATTGTTAATCCTAATTTAAACCCGCACGATGATATTCACTTTCCTACCAACGCGATTTCGCATAAGCCGCAAGATGTTCGTACCCCCCAGAACCCCAGACTACATCAGCCCCTGAACTCCTGACGACCAATCGCAGCTCGAGGGGGACTTCGGCAGGGGAGAATGCGATTGGAGGTCGTCTGCCTTTTTCAGACTGTCCGAATTCAACTCGAAACTGGTGCTCTACTCTAGCATCATGAACAACAAGCTGGGAGGTCTTGATTGATTCTTGTGGTGGTAATAATAATAATAATCATCACCATCATCATTATTATTAATATTATTATTATTACTATTATTATTATGGTTGTTATTATTGTTGTTGCTGGTGTTACGCAATATTTCTCTCTGTGCAATTGTTTATAAAGTATGTTTACTTTAACAAATGGTTAATTAGTTACTTGAAGATGGCTCTCAATGTTAATGCCATCAAGTACATTTGACAACCAAGCAATTGATCATTCATTATGGTTGCAACAATAATTAATTTACTCATGAATAATTAATCAGAACTTTATTTGACCATGGGCCAGCTTGTAATTCCCTGAAGATCTTTCCTCTGTTAGAAGCTGCCAAGAGCTTCATTGAAGGTCTTTTGGAGGAGAGGTCATCGAGGTTGAAGTATCAGCATGTCAGAGGTCACAAGTTCTTTGAGTGCATCAACTCTGATGGCATCAGAGAGGGTAAGAAATGATGATGAAAATTGTTGTTATTATTGTTGTAGCTGGTGGTGTTATTATTATGACAGCTTTTAACTTTTCAGTTAGTATATAATTTTTTTATGTTTATTTGTTATAGGCAATTATTTTACTAATTTAAAATATTACAATATTTAAATTTTCTTATTTTCAGGCTTCTTATTCATGATACACATCACAAGTTAAGGCCTCAGATCCAGAAGTACAAAATGAATTATGAATCTGGATAAAAGATGCTATTGCAATCGTCGTCGTCTTCCTCCTAGTAAGCACATCAGGTTACCTAATGCACTGAACAACTAAAGATTGATGTTTCACTACTTTATTGCTCCCGTCGAAGATTAAAAAATGCACGACCCAGTCATGTTACATCCGACTCAGTTCATTGCCGAAACACCCATCTTACGCCCTCCTGATCCTGATACAACATCTAATTCACTATACAATCCTCGTGACACCGATTCAGCTAGATAAAATTCTCCAATTACCGTATTTTCACGAAATTAACACGCAGACAAATATAATATGCAAGTTTTACAATTTGTGTAGAAAATCACTTTTAAACACGCAAACGATTATAACACTCACCAATAGACATATTTTTTTCTTTTGGCTAAAGATATTTAACAAATAATCACGACACTGAACATTTTAATTAGATTTATTTTTTATTTAATCATCATGCTCAAATAGAGTTCAAATTCAATGAGAAACATTGATGAATTATGCAAAATGTCAGAGTGGTTATTACACAGATTCAGGTCTTCTTAACCACTATAAATAATTATGACATTACGTAAAGCATGAAATTAATGCAGTAAATTAAAATTATATATATTAAAATATTAAATTGAAACAGTTTCTAATATATAAAACAATCAAATATAAAAGTTGTAAAAAAATCTTCCGTTGGCTGTGCGGCCGACGCTTGAAGTGATAGATGCAGAGATATATAGATAGAAGTGCTCTTGATTGAAATATCGACGTTGTTAAAAAAAATGGCTGATAAACATAACTAGTACACTGCTGCCTACAAGCTTCAAGTCGTTTCTAGAGCAAAAGACAAAGGTAACAGAGCAGCTGCTCGGGAGTTCAAAGTTAATGAAGTGTCGGTTCGTGAAAGGATAAAGTATGCTTGCTTGAGAAACTGAATCCGAGAAAAAGTGCATGATGTGGCCAAAATGCAAAATGGCCAAAGTTAGAGTCTGGTAGAGTCTATAGTTAAACTATGGGTCTTGGAACAAAGGAAGAGATAGCTTGCAACATTCCCACCACGAGAACAGTAGAAGCATCTGGCGCCAGAACTGTGGCAATAACAACAACTGGTCACGAAAGGACGTGCTTCAATGTCGTACTTAGATAAACTACAGCTGGCACGAGTTAAAACCGATGTTGGTTTTAATAAGATCTAATGCCACGCGAAAAATTCCTTGTTCACTGCAACAAAAAAGGCTGGACGGACACAGCAGCATGAAGCTCTGGATTCAGAAATTTCCTCAAACGAGACCTGGTGGATTCTTTTCAAAGCTGTTGATCATGGATGCAATGACTTCTCATAAAGAGGAGTCAGTCATGGACCGACTTAATGTAAAATAATGTTATGTGACATCGGTAATAAATCCAGTTTGGGGCCACACCTTATGTTTGTAACCTTAAAGGTAATTCCTGCATCAGGCACTATCTCAAAATCAAGAAATTGAGTTAATAGTTTCAGAGACTGCACAATGGAGATATTGTCGAGAGACTTGTTTGAAGATACATCCAAATATTTGCAAGAAGAGAAACATTCCAAAGGTCAATGCAATGACTATATCCGTACTATGATAACACCTGTCACCACTCATTGCGTTGTTGTGAAAGGAAATGGAAATGTTAGACGCTACCATTTCTTTTCCAAGCATAGCGAATGTAGATCATTTCTATGTTCGGTAAGTAGGAAATCTATCCAGGTGTTTACAAACCTCGAGAAACACATTCACAAAGGAGTTCTCGGACTGCAATTGCGAGGGGAGAGCCGAACATTGGTTCAGAAGGAGCTGGAGCGGTTGAATATCGCATCAAGTCAAAGGTTAACCAAAAATTGATGGCTTGCGGAAATAGCACAGGGATTTACACCAGGCAAGTCTTGAAAAAAGCAAATACCTCATTATGAACGATGAAGTTTTGACACTTCACCATAGGTGTCAGTATGAGGCCTTAGAAACGGATACAAAATTTATACAATTAAGTGTTTTTCCGTTTCAGGTGGTGTATTTCTTTTATCATCATATAAATTTTTATAGCTTTGGGGATTGGTGCCAAGGAGGGTGTTTGCCCAGTTTTATATTTCGATTCAACTGAGTCTGTGGTTCGAAGCCTGCATGCGTTACGAAAAGAATTTCTTTGTATAGCGGGGTTATTAGCTATGAAAAACAAATCATACCCTGCTTTGATTTTCTTGGTACCGAACACTCAAAGGATTACATAGACATACCTTTGAAAGTCTTTAGGAAAGCAGTTAAAGGTTTTACTCGGATGCGGTCAATTTCTTCATTGATAGTTACTGATTATTCCCAGGAATCAATGCAGTCATTGATGGACATTTTCAATGAAATGACTGCATCGGAATACATACAGAAAATGTATGATTATGTGAACAACTTATTCGGTGATGCTCTGGGTATAGCCTTTACGCTTTGCTGCGCGCATTTCATGAAGATGGCAGCACGTGATGTTAGATTGGCTGCAAATGATGAGGAGGAAAATTTGTTGCATCAGTGTAATGAGGCCAAAGACAAAGGGCCTGAGAAGAGATCATCGAGAAGAGAATCAAATGAGATAGGAGGCAAGAAGTTATTTTGGAGTGAGAAGCGCTATTTTTATCAATCTGAAGTACCACTGAGGTTGATTTCTATATTGACAAAAGATGCTGAATATAACGTAACAAAAATTAATTAATAATTTCCTGCACGATTGGAGCTTGGAGAAGTTATGTGGCGAAGTTCAGTGTCCCGTAAGGTTTGGCATCACGGTTATTACATTAAAATCATAGACGCCACAATTTTTCTTGAAGCCGATTCTTACATTCAAGCTTGCATTTCTGTTCTTCATTCTAAAACACAAAACCTCGGACTGATGAGGTCTCTCAATCTTTTAAGAAATTTTCGTTCTGAAGAAGTTCCTGAAGCGGTTCCCTATGGAGAGATTCGTGATGAATCTACTATCATTTTTATGTGCAGTCGTAAATCTATCCAGGTTTTTACAAACTTTAAACATATCCACAAAGGAGTTCTCGGACTGTAATTGCGAGATGAGAGCAAAAGATTGGTTCAGAAGGAGCTGGAGCACATGGCTCCATCAGCTGTCGAGTATAGCATTAAGTCCAAGAAATTGCTGGCTAGCGGCAATAGCACAGGCATTCACATCAGTTGCTGAGGAAAGCAAAGTCCGTATTTGCTCATCGAAACCTCATCACGAACAATGAAGTCTTGACCCTTAACCATATGTGTCAGTATGAGGCTAACGAAACGTAAAGGAAATTTATACAATTAAGTGTTATTCCATACCAGATTATGTATTTCTTTTATCATCAATTTTTTATAGCTTTGGGGATTGGTGCCAAAGAAGGTATTTGCCCAGTTTTGTATTTTGATTCAACTGGGTCGGTTGTCCGTAAGCCAACGTGTGTTATGAAAAGATTTTTTATACAGCCGTGTCATGAGCTATGAAAGACAAATCATAACATGCTTTTACTTTCTTAGCTCCGAACACTTAAAGGATTATATAGACAAAAAAGGCATTTAGGAAAGCAGTTAAAGGTTATACTCGGATGTGGCCAATTGCTTTAGTAATAGTTACTGCCGTCAATGCAGTCATTGATGTTTACCTAAGCCGTTGGCAAATGCCGCGACAGTAGAGAAAATAAAATGCAAAACCGCTCGCTGCTTTGACAGTTATTTTCAATGAAATGACTGTATCGGAATACATACAGAAAATGTACGATTATGTCAACAACTTATCCGGTGACGCTCACAGTATAGCATTTATGATATGTTGCGCGCATTTCATGAAAATATTGTCGAGAGACTTGTTTGAAGATACATCCAAATATTTGCAAGAAGAGAAACATTCCAAAGGTCAATGCAATGACTATATCCGTACTATGATAACACCTGTCACCACTCATTGCGTTGTTGTGAAAGGAAATGGAAATGTTAGACGCTACCATTTCTTTTCCAAGCATAGCGAATGTAGATCATTTCTATGTTCGGTAAGTAGGAAATCTATCCAGGTGTTTACAAACCTCGAGAAACACATTCACAAAGGAGTTCTCGGACTGCAATTGCGAGGGGAGAGCCGAACATTGGTTCAGAAGGAGCTGGAGCGGTTGAATATCGCATCAAGTCAAAGGTTAACCAAAAATTGATGGCTTGCGGAAATAGCACAGGGATTTACACCAGGCAAGTCTTGAAAAAAGCAAATACCTCATTATGAACGATGAAGTTTTGACACTTCACCATAGGTGTCAGTATGAGGCCTTAGAAACGGATACAAAATTTATACAATTAAGTGTTTTTCCGTTTCAGGTGGTGTATTTCTTTTATCATCATATAAATTTTTATAGCTTTGGGGATTGGTGCCAAGGAGGGTGTTTGCCCAGTTTTATATTTCGATTCAACTGAGTCTGTGGTTCGAAGCCTGCATGCGTTACGAAAAGAATTTCTTTGTATAGCGGGGTTATTAGCTATGAAAAACAAATCATACCCTGCTTTGATTTTCTTGGTACCGAACACTCAAAGGATTACATAGACATACCTTTGAAAGTCTTTAGGAAAGCAGTTAAAGGTTTTACTCGGATGCGGTCAATTTCTTCATTGATAGTTACTGATTATTCCCAGGAATCAATGCAGTCATTGATGGACATTTTCAATGAAATGACTGCATCGGAATACATACAGAAAATGTATGATTATGTGAACAACTTATTCGGTGATGCTCTGGGTATAGCCTTTACGCTTTGCTGCGCGCATTTCATGAAGATGGCAGCACGTGATGTTAGATTGGCTGCAAATGATGAGAGCAAAAGATTGGTTCAGAAGGAGGTTCATCAGCTGTCGAGTATAGCATTAAGTCCAAGAAATTGCTGGCTTGCGGCAATAGCACAGGCATTTACACCAGTTGTTGAAGAAAGCAAAGTCCTAATTTGCTCACCGAAACCATATCACGAACAATGAAGTTTTGACCCTTCAGCACAGGGGTCAGTTTGAGGCTGATGAAAAAAATGAAATTTATACAATCAGGTGTTATTCCACTCCATGTTATGTATTTCTTTTATCACCAAATTTTTATAGCTTTGGGGATTGGTGCCAAAGAAGGTATTTGCCCAGTTGGATCATTGAGGCATGCCTTCCACAGTCGTGCTAAAGACCTGTCAGTGCATGATAGAGTTCTTTTTCTAGGAATGCGAAAAGTTATTCCTTTGGCACTACAACATTGTGTTCTGAAAATGCTTCATAAATGTCATCCAGGATGAACTCGAAGGTACGTTTATTGGCAGGGCATTGACAGGGATATTGAAGAGTAGGTGAAGAGTTGCAGCGCTTGTCAAGATGTTGCAAAAATACCTGCCATGAATGTTACTGTGGCCAACACCGAATTGTGCATGAAGAGGATCCACATTGATTTTGCTGGACCTCTGAAAGGATTGATGTTTCTCATAGTAGTGGATGTCTATTGCAAGTGGCCTGAAGTAGTTCAGATGTCATAAACAACAGTTAAAGAGTTAACCAGGATCTTTGCTTAGCATGGTTTTCTTAAAGTACTCGTGTCAGACAATGGGACACAGTTCACATCTCAGGAGTTCCAGAGTTACTGTCAGCAGTATGGTTTTCAGCACATCCATTCACCTCCACATCATCCGCAGAGTAATGGCCAGGCAGAACTCTTTGCAGACTTTTCAGTAGTTGAGAGGGTAGGGACCCACATCAGATGTGGTACAGAAATTTCTATGGACTGACTTATCTTACTATGCTCGCTTATTGCTACAACTAAACTATAGAAAATATGATAGACCAACTGGGAGATGGATTGGAGTGGAATGAGAGAATAGTGAGAGCGATCCGAGAGCTATCTTTAACTTAATACATCGCTACTAGAGGTAACAATAAAAGATACTGAATATTATATAAAACTAATTATTCAATAATAAACTTAATTAATATTCCACTACAACACCGATGGAACAAGATTGTCAAATAGCATGCCAATCATCTAAGACATCAAACAGTGGATGACGCCTTCAACATCATGATGGAGACCTAGACTTGCCTATATTGCCCCTCAGCAAATTCAGACAACAACATGATTGTTACAGAGCCCAGCACTACAGGAGAAGAAGTTTTTGTCGAAACAGACCTTGAAATCAAGATGCACTTTACATAGGACTTTGTGATTCAAAACCACTGTCACGACTGGGTCTAGGCAACTGTCTAGGCAAGTTTCCTATCCTCATTTCTGATTTTATTGTTTGTGGCTTGCGGGACATATTTCATTATGAATCAAATGTTTCTGCCCAAACTCCTGAAGTTCTCGAGAGGTGGGCCTGTTGATCGTTGGTTATTTACGACACTCATGGTGTTGACATGCTACAGCATATCGTTGCAAACTTTCCATTTAACAATGGCAAGACTACTCGACTCTGCAGGTTTAAAAGAAGCTATTAAACTTGTTTAGAGTGTTCTAAACTGCCAGAATCCTACTCATCACCTGGGTGGTGTCATCCATGATCGCTTTGACCAAAGGCATAAACAGACCCTTACCTAAGTGTGCCGCTAGAACATTAGACCCAGCTGCGATGAGCAGAAGTTGCATCATCAATAAATGAAAAGGGAGGGTGATATCGCGCACCCCATTGCAATACCTACCTCCAGAGAAACCCACTTAGTCGCACACATGTAGAGAACCTCATCATAAACCTGTCAAAATACGGGTGTATAATCTGAATTATATGACACGGCACATGATGAACCTCAAACATTAGCATAAAGTACATTAATAATAATTGTGTTATGCATCATTACAATAACAATGACTATGTTACGTATTGTTATTGTTATTATTATTAAGCTCATCATCAGCCGGCATTTACAATCTTACAAGTTATTGTATTTATGTCGTATGTGTAACATTAATAGTTATTTCGACAAGATGCAAAAAATAAAAGCCATTCAAAAATCACCTTCAACAACTTACTGTTGACGAGAAGGAGTAAATCAGATTAAATTTTTATCCGCTTAAACTTTAGACAAAAAAAAACGCTTGCCAATCTATAAAACCTTTGTTTATTTCCGACAGGCAGCACCAGTGACGGGCAAAAGTTAACTATAGTATTACAAACTATTAGTTCAACTATTTTTTTAATAACAAACAAAATTTAAATAATTTAAAATAAATTTTTTTAGGTATTGAAAAATTTTATTTGTCTAAGCAGCACAATAAAAACAACAGAAAAAGAAAATGGTAGATTAACTATTTTTTTAGTTACTTACTAAGCCCTTTAATTAGCAAAGTTAATAAAATTGTAAAATTATAGAAAATGCAATTAATTAATTACTCGGATTGCTTTCCAGATCTATTCTTATATATTTTCGTTTATATTATTATTAAAGTGATTAATGACCTTATTGAGCAATTATCTCAAAAGGAGCTGCATAAGAATTAATCGAGTCTGCTGTTTAAATTTTGATATTGTATATAAAGTTATACATTTTTCCAAATTATCATTGTATTTGCAATAAATAACTTGAATTAAATACGAATGACAGATGTAAAGGCAATGATGTTGGCTCGAAACTAATAATTTGCATTTCCAGAACCGCTAATTAATGTCTATCGATGTTTTGCTTTAAATTATTTTACCAGTATTTGCAAGAACAAACAACAAAAATTTATGTAAACAATAGTTTTTATTTAAATACTAAATTTGTTAATTGTAAACACTTGCATATTATGAGCCATTTTGATTAGCTTCCTGTTTGACTTAATGTCATTGGAGAATCGCGATCGTACGTCTCACATGATCGGCGGATCTGGATAGGGAAAGGAGACAATTTAGCGTTTCAATTAATTTAAGACGGGGCAAATTTTTACTTTTTCCTGATTATTGCTATCATTCGGAGGAGTGTCATGGCGGAATCTAAGTCCAATCACTCGGATCAGTATAAAGGGTGGCTATACAAATGGACAAATTATATTAAAGGCTATCAGAAAAGATGGTTTGTACTACAAAACGGATTTCTTTCATATTATAGGTGGGTATAAAATGTGTTATTATTTCTTGAAACGACGATAAGTATTCAAGGCAATTTTTATGTCATTGTGCACTTTATCTTACGTATGAAATCCTGTAGAAGCTATTTATGTAATCATCACTTCTTTAAGCGAACTTTAATCTTTTATTCATTTGTAGCAGCACTTCAGAATTAAACATGTCTTAGTACTTGTCTCTAAAGGTCTGCTATAAATGTTTGTATTTTAGAAATCAGGCAGAAATGTCAAATGCTTGCCGGGGTACCATCAACCTTGCAAATGCATTCATTCACACACAGGACTCGTGCAGCTTCGTAATATCAAACAGTGGAACAATGACTTTTCATCTCAAAGCAGGATCCGAGGTTGAAAGACAGAAGTGGGTGACAGCTCTTGAGTTGGCCAAAACCAAGGCAATCACTCTGTTAGAATCAGGTAGCATTTATTTAACTGTTACTATATGATTAAAATTTAATCATCATTTGCTTACTAACTATTATTGCCTTCATAGCACCATATGAAAGTAAAATTATTATTTAAATAAATTTTGAATTATTCTAATATAATGCTTTTACTAGTTTTCTTACAAATTTTAGTCTTTTTGATTCATAAGGACTTCATTTCATCTTAATTTCCAGATGACGATGATGACATAATCCAGCCAGATAAGGGTGAGCTTCAAAACACTCTGAAGGCATTGGCAGCCAAGATTGACGACTTAAAGACTTGCAACGATCTCATCACGAAACATGGGGCAGCTCTTCAAAGGGCACTCGTTGACCTCGAAGGTCTTGATAATTTTGCTGAAGGAGCTCCCAAGATCAAGTCAGTCAATGAGAGGGCCACACTCTTCAGGATTACATCAACCGCCATGATTAGCGTTTGTTACTAACCTTACTAACCTTGTTAAACAATTTAAATATGCATGATTATGAACATTGTCAATTAAGTATGATGTTGGAGATTGCTGACATACCCTAGTTGCAGTTGCCAACAGTTTTGTTTCCAACTTTATGCTTAGAACACGGATTTAATCCGTTTTTGAACAAATAATTAATCGAAATAAAATAAGCATTTGAAGATAATTCTTGAACTCTAAGCTCAAGGCTTGCAATTGGAATATTTGTATTTATTTAAATAAAATATTTTACCTAATGAATGTAATTAATATTCTTAACTTAGGCTTGTGTGGAATTTCTTCAACTGGCAACCACTCAGGGTGCCAGATGGCAAAAGCTGTTGCAGTACGAGCACGAGAGGAGAGTGTATTTGGAAGACATGGTCGAACAACTTGGAAAGCAACACAGCAACCTGGAGAAACAGATTAGGAAGTCACTTATTCCCAGCAACAAGAACGAATCATCTATGGACGACATAGCAGGTGGTAATGCCAACATTTTGGTTTCAGATATTCTGACATTTTTGCATTAAGCTCTTAACCTTTTAACTCCCAATGTTCCGCTTGTGGAACAATCGTGATTTTTGCTCATTTAGGTCATGAAAATTTTTTTGACTAAAACTGTCAAGTATTTTTTTATAAATATTGATATTTTGGCATTGAAATTTATGTCAAAAAGTGCTATTTTAAAATTTTGTGATGTTAATTGTAAAACGTCTTACAGAGGATAGATGGCATGTGGCTATAGATTTGCACCAGATCTGCTGTGCTCACGAAAACAGCCCAATGTTCCATTTGTGGAAAATAGTCATAACAAATGATATGTTTGTAAAAAAAAATTAAAAATTGCATATTTTTGTGTTAATAATTCCATCGAATTTGCAAACTGAGCAGAAAGGGCGCTTTCTAGGTAACTTAGTTGAGATGTTACAATGTGATGATAATTGTTTAAACAATAGAATGCGATGAAGACGAAGATGACTTTTATGATGCCGTCGACCACGATTCAAAGTCACATTCCTTCCCTGAAGTGCATTCCCCTGTGTCAGTAACATCTAACCTTTTTGTTTATTCTTCAACATTAACTTAGTAAATTATAAAATTGTTAAACGTTGCAGCTTCCATGACGTTCTGTTCAAAACTGCGGAGGCTTGTGCAGAAGAAAAAACACAGGTTTGTTTTTTCCTTCACATGCTCTTTCTCTCTTTCATTTTGAATTCGAATCATTGGGGCATTATTTGCTTTAGAAGCCAAAAGAACAATCTAACAACAACACTGAGAATGATACAAGAATAGCCGTAACTGGTAAAAGACAGAGGAGGAAGGCAATTCCTGAGAGGCCCAATGCCAGCATCAACCTCTGGAGCATCATGAAGAACTGCATCGGCAAAGAGCTCAGCAAGATTCCAATGCCAGTTGGTGATTTCTGAGTGAATTTGTATCTATTTTTTATCTAGCCAATCAGCACATCCATCTGAATTCGTTTCAAATTTTCAAGGTGAACTTTAGCGAGCCCTTGTCCTTCTTGCAACGCCTGACCGAAGACTTCGAATACTCGGACTGTCTCGACAAAGCCGCTTCCTGCGCAGACGCCTGGGAACAAATGGCCTGCGTGGCTGCATTCACAGTCTCCTCGTATGCCAACACTACGCTGAGAACTGGAAAGCCTTTCAACCCTCTACTGGGTGAAACCTTCGAATGCGACAGATTCGAAGATCTCGGTTGGAGGTCCTTTGCCGAGCAGGTGAGCGACCCCCGGAACAACCTCTCGTCGTCTTAAAACGATGCCAAGAGTTGTCTAACAATGTCTGCTTATCTTTAAGGTGAGCCATCACCCTCCGATGGTCGCCATGTACACTGAAGGCAGGGATTGGATTCACTGGCAAGAGTTCACCATGTCAAGCAAGTTCAGAGGGAAATATTTACAGATCATTCCTCTTGGTTGGTTTGCTTTTCAATCAACTCGATTTATTCCTTGTCGTGTGTCGCATTGCCGTGATGGCTGGCTTATTTCGATTTATTTAATACATGACGAACTTTCTTTGTGATGATCAGGAATTGCCCACCTCGTATTCCCAAAAACTGGCAATCATTACACGTGGCGCAAAGTAACCACCACAGTACACAATATCATTGTTGGCAAACTGTGGGTTGACAATCATGGAGAAATGGACATTGTCAACCATAATACCGGTGACCACTGCCATCTCAAATACTACGCCTACAGCTATTTCTCCAGGGATGTTCCGAGGAAGGTAAGATTATTATTATTATTTATTGACCATCAATCCCTGACTTTATTACATTCTGTTGACCTTAGAGAGCTGTAATACAGATAGTAATCTTTTGATGTGTGATTTCTTCTTTATTTGATCAATTTGAAGGCACATTTTCTTCTCAATATTAATTTTTTAGTTAGTCGTGTTGGTGCATTTAACAATTGTATGATAATTACGCAGGTGGCTGGAGTTATAAATAATGCCGAAGGAATATCCAAGTACGTCGTAACGGGGACTTGGGACGACAAGATTGAAGGTGCAAGGGTACTTGGAGTGGAAGAGGTGGCCAAGGGGAGAATGGAGTACAAGACCGAGCCTTCTGTCACTCTCTGGCAGAGAAGATTCATACCGTGAGTTGATGTTGTTGACAACAATTTTAAAAGTATAACAAACAACAGATGAAAATTGTAATTCAATGTTGTCACATTTCTTAGCAAATGGTTATGCATTAAGTTTGGTTTAAAACTTTCAGAGCTGATTTTTGGTAGAGGGATAATATTTCACCATCCGTATCATAACCATAACACCATCCACTTTATTGCATTGGATTTATTAACGACTCGAGATTCTTGTCATTTACCAGGAATGATTTGATGCATTTTTTTTGTCTTCAGACCAGAGCTGGAGAAGTGTTACAACTTCACCCAACTTGCAGTGGAGTTGAACGAAATGGAGCCAGGCGTGGCTCCGACCGACAGTCGAAACCGACCGGATCAGAGATTAATGGAGGAGGCTAGGTGGGAAGAAGCAAATACCGTCAAAATCTTGCTGGAAGAAAAACAACGAGCCTCGAGGAAAGTGAGGGAAAGTCTTGCAGAGACTGCTGCAGAACAAGGTGAGAATCGCTCGAATGTAGGTCGAAGATGGCAAAGCCATAAATAACAAATTCATAAACGCCCCAAAGAAGTTGTTTAATTATTATTGAATTCAGCCAATTGAAATGTCTGTAATGTGGAAACCATTAACCATGTCGTCATGGTTTCTTAGAATCATTTTTCTATTAAATACCACAGATTGACTTCACCAAAATGAATTTTGAATTTTCACACATTTCTATGATCACCTTTAGTCTTTTTACATTGATGTTAACTTGGGTAAATTAAGTTAAAATTAACTTAATTATTTATTAATTAACTTATAATTTGAGAAGAATAGCAAATCTAAAATTATTGTAATATGTTATTAGAAGAGATTTGAATATTTTTAAAGCTTCATGTGAATTGTAAATTCAAATTTTTATTTGCTTTGCTATGAATTTTAAATTTGTGTGCTACATTCATTCAAGTGCAACATTAAAAGTCAATAATTGATGAAACCCATATTTGTAGGCTAATTATTTTAACCACACATTATACAAATCTCACATTCAAATGGTTGGGCTGATTAACTTCCAAAATATAATTTCAATTAATAGGAAATAACTCCAAAAATCATCAGTTTAAACTACTTTCCATAAAGTTGATGTTCGAAGAATTAATTCATTGAATTGGATTTGCATTTAATCCGTGGCTAATTCATGTCCTGACAACAGGTAAAGATTACGTGGGTTACGAGCCCAAATGGTTCCGCAAGGAGAACGATCCTCAGACGGGTAACATCATCCACATTTATACCGGAGAATATTGGAAATGCAAAGAGAAGCAGGATTGGTCAAGATGTCCAGATATATACGTCAGTCAGCCATCACCAGATGCTAATCAGTGAGAGCCTAGGATGCCGTTGATCGGTCTGTTTGAACATGTCGTGTCCCTCCGTCTTCGTCTGCATACTCTGATTCACCTCTGCCATTGAATTGACATCATTTCTTAGTTGCTTCCTAATTTTTATTTGATTTGTCCATCCTTGAGCACATCGAATTGGAGGTTAATGATTTTGTATAAAAGAATTATTTGCAACTTGTATAATTATGATTCTGCAATGTCTTTCCTATAAGTTTGTGTGTGCGTTCATGAATAAAGAAGCTTATCCATTGGTGCAAGAGAATTAGGGAAGTTGTATTTGACAGAAACATCTGGTTGAGTTGATTCATCTTGGTTCGGGATTTTCTGTGCAGATATTATTTACTATTGATTGTGATTTAGTAAATTAATTGGAACTTAACAAATAGAGCAAAGGTTGACATTGCCCAAGGATTGTGTGATTTGCTCCGTGTTTGTGTTATGTTAATGAGGACTTTCTCATTTGACTTGAATCTTATAGAGGCTGTTGGTACAAATGTTTGTTTAGGAGGCTAACTAAGAAACACAGCTGCATATGAATTTGCTATTTTGGGTCGTTGGTCAGAAAATGCTTTCGATAGTGACGATGCGTAACGCATGTTGTGAGGGTGTTGGATGGATGAGTGACGTGATGGAATTGTGAAGTTTTTTAGGAAGCAATCTTAGAATGTCTTTGGATTTCGCATTTCAATGTCTTTCGCGAAGGTTATGGTACGGCACGTCCGGTAAGATCTCGTGATAGCGAGACATCTGGTGAATGTTTAAAAATGATTGTTGAAAACCTCCGATTTTTAATTAGTTAAAAATGAGAATTACGAAAACCTCCCACGAGTTATTACTAAAATCGAATAAAACTGCATCCTTGTCAAGGAAAGTCCTGTCGCGAACTATTGCTGGGATTTCTACAACATAATTATATTTAAAATTATTAATTAACTAAACTACAGGAGATGGTCTTGATTCTTCAATTAAATTAATGAATATTTTAAAAAATGCGGACGCCGTTCGCTTAACTCAGGGTTAGAAGTTTATGTATTCACAATCCGGAGTTAAGAAGAAAAGTAATGATAGCATTTCTTGTCATTGATGTTCCTGAAAGCATATGAGATTGGATCCCTGTTTCTTTCCTGGCTTTCTTCATTGTCTTCCTCAAAGTCTTCATTGGATAACTTTAACTTGTTTTATTGAATTTATGACTCATAATTTGACAGCGAAGAATTCATCTTCTGGCGTTTTTTTCTCTTTAGCAAGAGTAATTCTTGATTCACCATCAGACATAATTCGTAAAAATTGCAAAATTTCTATAAATAAAATTGTCGATCGGACTAACGCGTCAGAATAGGAAACGTTAATGTGCCGACGCTTATTTTAAAAAAATGTGATTGAGAATTAAAAACATTTAAAAATTAATTTATATTCAAAGAATATTTTAAATAGATGAAACACTTTCATACTAAAAACGAATCAAAATTAATAATTTTGTCATAGATGAAATTTTAGCTCCGATTCGTTTTGATTCGTTAATTTTGAAAAAAAATTCTTGACGAGTTGAGTCGTGGTGTAAAACGGTTTTTGAAAATTCATGTTCGGACCATCTCCCGACTCGACTCGACTTGTGAAATAGATGGTTAGGCGTTCAAAAGGTATTCGACCGCCGATGCCTATTGTCAGTCCAAATCATCCTAGTTATGCAAAGGACTTTAATCAAATAAATAAATAAAGATGCCTACTGCCGCGTGAGTATCAACGCCATGACAATATGATCACGTGATAGCCATACAACTGCGGAGTGTTTAAAAATGATTGATGAAAACCTCCGACGGCTTTTATTTAGTTATAAATGAGAATGACAAAACTTTGCATGTGCTGGCACTAAAATATTACAGCGATTTAAATTCGGCAGCTTTGTCAAGAAAAGCCTAAGATCAAAGCATAATGCATGTCCTTCAAAAGTAAGGACCTTCGAAAATCCATTTGACTCTGTCATTGAAAACAATTAAATAGATGTAAGATAACTACTCCGGAAAAGAGAAGTAGAGGGGACTTTATAGATGCCTTCAAAATCTTATCTGGGAAGGGAAGGCCTTTTGCTTCAGAAGTTTCGTGAAGCCACAAAAAGTGATTCTACTAGAGGGCACGGAGAAAACTTTAAAAATATTTACTTCGGCTCAAGGTTGGTTTATTTATGGCAGCAGTTCTCAACCTTTTTTGTTGCGACATATCGGCAACATTTGTCATGCTTTTGCGACCACCAACAATAAAATTGATTGGGCTACCTTTCAATCAGTTAACTTCATTGTCGCTGTTATGCCCTTGACTTCTAAATATTGTAAAGATTACATTTAAACCCTTTATACACACGTCTATTTGAAAATGTTATATGGTTTTAGTGAGAAAATACAGGTCTGCGAGAGCAAATCACTTTCAATAGCGAACACAAATTTAATAGAAAATAGAGAAATGAATGTAAACATGTCATTTGTGCAATAGGAAATGTGAAAAATCATAATCAAGTTTCAAAGAAACTGATCGTACATTTTGTACAAAGTTCAGACCACAACTGCTATGTGTTTAGCCGATTTTGTGCAGGACGTCATTTCAGCATTTTTCAAGAGGGGCAGACCCTCGCAAAATTTGAGGCGATCTCGACCCACAGGTTGAGAACAGCTGCCTTATAGAATAAACTAGATAAGGAAACAATACATGCAGCTACGGTAGATAAATTTAAGATATACCTAAGTAAGTTTGGATGTTAGAGTTAAAAAGAGAGGCTCTTTACACAGATAACGGTCTTCATAACCACTATAAATAATAACTAATTGTTAAGCATACATGCACGCAGTGACGAATTTAGAGGGTGGATTTGGGCATGACCTCCGTGATTTTTAAAATATAAAAAAGAAAATAAATTATTTCAATAATTTACCACCTTGGACGAAAATGTTAATAGCTCATACCCCTTCTCCCTTAAATCCGTCCGTGTCCCCGCCAAAAAGTTTTAGATCTGCCTCTGTAAGCACACTTGAAACGCTAACCATTGTTCAGAAAGAATGTCACTCGGTCTCCCTGGATGACATTTGAACCCCGATTCTTGCACAATTCTTGATCCCGGAGATGGTTAAATAAAATCTTAACAGCAATGCAAAAGTTGACAGGTTAATTAACTCCTTCAACATATCTTCCAGAATGAGGATCATTTGAAGCGATTGTAAGAATTTCGTTGCATCTTTCACTTTTGCGTACATATGATTAAAATATAACAAATAATAAAATTATAATAAATTTTAATGATGATGTAATTATAACAATAATAAATTTGGGGTTAGTCAACAAAAATCATTTGGACAAAATTGTCAATAACAGCTTTTACAGAGAAAGTCTTTCCCTAAATATTATTTAAGTTTTAAAAGGTTAGAGGGTTAGGGGTTATTATTGATTAATGATTGTGGAGTTATGAATTTTTTTATTTCGGTCGCATCACATTTTAGTTTGGATGAAATCACGTGACACAAAAGGTCAAGAAGCTGTAAGAGGAAACTTTTCAAGTGGTTTATTAACTTGGATGGTGATGACGACGACGACGATGTTGATGATGATGATGGTTTTTTCAGAAAAGAGTTCGACGGATCCCTTTATGATAGGAATAATAATAATAATAATATTAATGATGTTAATGATGTTAATGACATGTAATGATACAATATAATATTTAATAATATAATAAAATAAAATAATAATATATTAAATAATAAAAGATGAATAATATATATTATAGTACGAAGAATATTGTTAATAATATAATAAATAGACGAGAAAATATTTAACATTTCAACAAAACCAAACTGATTGTTAGAAGCAGTTAATTACTTCATTACTTTAGGCCTACATAACCTATAACCCTTGTTGGTTGTTTCTATTTATAAACGCTCTTTACCGACCTCAGTCGACCTTGATTTCATTGCTGAGGGTTGGAACGATATATTTATTGGATATATTTCTTAATTTAAAAAAATAGTGTTAAAAAACAAATCATGCCTTTGCAATAATTACCATCCGGTCTCTCGATCTAGGCGAAGACTAATTGTTGAGATCATGAATTAATTAAAATAATAATGGCGTTTAATAATAGCAATTACAAATTAAAACATTTCCATGCATTACAACGTATACTTTTCCTACAAACTTTGAGTCATGGAAAACTACAAGAATCTTCAGCAAGCGGAAAGTTTTAAGCTTCACATGTTATCAGTTGTAGTACTTCGTTGCGATGCTGCTAATGTAAAAAAAAATATAATAAATTAATTCTAAAAAAATATTTTCAACAAATTAAATTTGTTTCCCATTTAGAGGGCTTAATTAATATTAATTAATTAATTAATAGAAAACTATGTCTGTTTTCATAAAAATTGAAGCAGTTTTAAGCAGACAGCTGTTTTGTCTGGTATGCCTGTTAACAACTTCGCCAACAAAATGAAATTTCAAAATCGAAATAAGTTTCCATGCTTACCTTTTTTAATTTTATAAAACAAAATTTGTAGCTCAAAAATACAAAATATTTCTATAATTGTATTCTATAATAATATTCAGCATGTAAATATTAACTGTGTAATTGGGAGATTTTTTTGGATTGTCATGAATATTTTTTCGGAAAATAGAAAAAAATTATGCTTAGTGATATATTTCTTTTATGGCCCGACGACTGTCACGAATATTTTTTCGTAAAATACGAAAAATTATGAGCAGTGATGTATTTCTTTTATGGCCCGCCGACCACACATTTGCCTAATCTAAAACAGATTGAAATCACCTCAGCGAGCATCCACCATGCTATGAAATCTTATAAAAGCCCCAGTTTCTCATCCAAACATTGCACGGAGTATCTCGAAGTGCAAATAATTAAATTAATAATAAAAAAACTATTTTTAATAATTAAAATATCGCCAGTAAATTTTTACATTTAAATTCTAAATAAGTTTTGAAACTTCTTGGAATCATGGGTGACATCAAAGAGATGACATATCCTGACATGCTGAGCAGGTTCAGGGAGAGAAGGAATGAGTCAGAATTTCTTCTGCCCCTCATGTCTCAGGCGGGGCAGTGCTTTGATGCCTTCAAAACAGTCCAGTCGTGCTTGAGTATCGGGCCTGGTCCAGGGGAGTACGATCTTGAATTTATGAAGAGATGTCTCCCAAGTCTCAGGAGATTAGTTGCAGTCGAAAAAGATCAATTCTGCGCCGAAGAACTAAAGATAAACATTGCCAAAATCTACAACGGAACCTTGACGTCGCATGTCATCGTGGGAGATGTCGAAGATTTTGTTCCCGAAGGAGGTCAGAGGTTCGACTCGGTCCTGATGTTCCACATGCTGTATGACCTTCCAACAGAGGGCAGGAAGAAACTACTTAAAACTGCTCTTGATCAGTGGATTGACCAAGAAAATGGTGTCATTGTCATCATAAACATGTCTGATGACTTAGATGACAAGAAGCAGCCAATCAACGTCATGCAGAAACTACACCGTCATTTCAGCGACAGGATGGACCTCTTGCTTGAAGCCGATTTTATCAGGGAAGATTTGAAGCCTTTGGGAAGCGATGTGGTTTGGTCGCAGAAATACAAATGTGATTTAGACTTCAGAGTTTATGACAGCGATATCGCTCAACTCTTCAACCTGTACACCGACAAGTTCATTGACAATGAGACCATGAAGAGGGCACTCGATGCTTGTGAACCTTCACTACTTGGAACCTACGTTGGGGAGATGTTGATCGTCAAAAAGAAACATTGATGGCTCATACTGTATTAACTCCTTTAGTGGACAGTTTGCTTAAATATTGAATATTATCGAACCAATGCAAAATCTTTCCGATTACATTAAATTTTATTTCTCAAGGCCTCTCACTAATAAAATATTGTATCTTTGTCAATATTCTTTTCATTCATGCATTTGACAGGTTCGTGAATATTCACACTACTCTGCAGGTCAAGGACGAAGCCTTTAAAGCGGGTTACTTAACTTCCCAGACAGTACAACTATTTTTAGAAACCCTTGAAGCCATCGCGATTGGATTATATTTAAAACTGATTTATTTAAAGTTATTTCAGATTATTTCTGTTTTATATTCTTTTTCGTTTTATGAATGCGTTCCAGTTTCATGCGCTGTCTAATGATTAGACTTGTGTCTGATGATAAGTTTCTTCATTTGGCCTAATTTGAAATGAGGATGATACAAGAAATTGCGGGAACGGTTTTCTCTTAAGTAAACAAATAGACATTAAAATACTTAAACTATTTAAACTAGAAAAAGAAAATAATGAAGACAGCATTCATTTTCAAACGCTCGGGACAACAGTATTTTTGGACCAAAAATGGGTAACGTAGATGAAGTGATTAGTGAAAGGCGTGATGTCGACGCATCCCGCCATGGTCTACAATTTTTGTAAAGTGGCTCCAGAGATAAACATTTATTATACTTACCTTTTTTGATGTGCTGAACTCAAATGTGCCATTCAGGGCATTTGATTGGCCACTGCTTTTAAGACATTCAAAATTTCATTTTTAAGCTCACAATGTAGATTGTTGAACAGGGTTTCTTTCAGGCATAGCTTCGGGAGGTCTTCGCCCCCCTTCCCCCTCCCCCCGGAGCTCAGCTATCCCCCCTGAAAATAAAAAAAATTTTAAAAAATTCTGACTAAAAGTGTACGTAAAAACCCATAAATCTAAGACAAAAAGTTAAAAAAAATTTTTTAACGTGTCTTTGGACTAAGATATTTAGTACCTGGTTTGTTTTTAATCTTTCCTTTTTCCTGTTTTGTTCTGTACAATAATAACGAGTTGAAGCGAGCTTTGAATAAATAACTAAATTTAATTGAATAATTATTCTGAATTCCATGAACGTAATTCACGGAACTCAAAAAAAAACCAATCGATCACAAAAATCTCATTCTCAGAAAGTTTCATTTTTGATTATTACAATATTTCTTTGGTGGAAAAAAAACAAACGAGAAGTTGCTTTTTCATGAATTTCATATAAAAATAAATGTATAATTGAAATTTTATTGATAGAATAGTAGATTTATATGCTCTCAAAAAACCTCGGCGTTTAAAATTTCTTTAAATATTTCAGTTATTAAACATATTTTAAATTTCAGTTTGTATGATTTTCAATATGTTTTTACTTAAAATATAATTGTTGAACTGAGGTTGTGCGTGATTTGATTTTAAACTTGTGTTTGGCACGACAAACTGGCCCCCGAACTCATGAAATGCCCCCCGGAACAATGCCTGAAAGAAGCCCTGTTGTTGAGTTTAAATGTTCATGTTTTTAAAGGTTGTTAATCATGACATGATAACACATTAACGAAAGGGTTGCATGAATGAAGTTTATTAAGAAAAAAAGAATTTTTACACTTTTTATGCTTGAATAAAAGTCGACCATAGACCCCTGCTCAGCACATTTTAGACTGGGAATGCCGTAAATCACCGTCTCTTTCTGAATGCCATTTAGAACTCCTTTCACTATCACTTGGGCAGATGGTCTCTCCATCCCTGCCTCGCTGCGGCTAGCATCTCGTTAGGGCACACTGTCTAGAAGGAAGTGTCTCGGATGAGAATAGTGAGATATAAGTTTCTTCTTCGCATACTCACTTTCTATCTCTGCTTTCTCGGATACAGGGAAGTCATTTCAGCTTTTCCAGGGGGAAAATCAACAACTTTAAGGGGTGATAGACGAATCAAAAAGTCTGGATTTATCTTAAGACTTTGATTGAGTTTGATAACCAAAGATGAAGGAGTAGCAAACACAAAGTTTTATATGTGTATGTTTAAATGGGGTGCCGGACTATTGAACGAAGGAGACGATAGATCGAATAACGAATTAGACCTTATTACGAATCGTTAAAACGTCTCCTTCGTTATTCGATGTAAGATTCGTTATACGATCCAATGTATATAGGAATAAAAAAAATTGATTTAATAAATAAAGCTAGTAAATTTAAATTTATCGCCAATTTTATTGTTTCGAATAAATATCGGGATTAATTACTTGAAGCCAATTCAAAAAGTAATTGTTTGGCAGTTAGGTCTCCGTCTTTGTATTTGACCCACCCCTTAGAAACGGCTACATTTCTTGCAGTGACTTTCTTGTCTCGAAGGCACTGCCCTTCGTTCAATAAGCGGTCAATGGTGCTTCTGGCCAACATTCAGAGCGAACAATTTAAATATATGATCTTTTATTCGTCGGTTCAAATTTGTATTTGTCATGTAAAAACTATTTAAATATTGTGGTAGACGAAATAACGAATTGGATCTTATAACGACAATTGAACGTAAGAGACGATATAACGAATAGCGAAGCTTTAACGACTCGTTATAAGGTCTAATTCGTTATTCGATACATCGTCTTTTTCGTTCAATTGTCTATGAGCCGTTTAAATGAGTCCTAAAATAATGGAATTACTACTAAATAATTATATTTATAGGCGAATTTGCATGGTATCATTCTTTAAGAAGTTGAACAAAGTTAGAAAATCGCACTGTGAATACCTTAGAAAGATTGTATTTAAACATGTACTTTGATCTCCGGCATCGCTGAAAATGTGACCTCGGTCGATCCCCATACTTGAATAAACAAAGACCTATGTTCTGAATGTATTTTTAATTACTCTGCCCAATGGACCTTAGATCTGAAATAGATGCTTCTTCTATTACCAACACTTTATATTTAAAAAGCATTTCGAATTGAGAAATGTGTAAAGATGCGAAACCCTTCTAGCATAAAATTTTGCTGGAACACTTGCCTAGCAATTCAGTCCAGGGACGTTATTTCAGCTTTTTCCAAGAGACGAATCTTCACAAAACCTGAGATGACCTTTTTTTCTAGTCGAAATTCAGGGGGCCACTTCCTAGTCCCAAATTAAGTCCATGTTGAGGAAGAGCTCCAGAAAAACTATCTAGACGATATTTTTGAAATTTTTAAGTAAGTTATAAACCTTTACAAAGATGTTCAGCGATTTGATGAACTGTTAGAATCTTTAAAATCTTCTAAAATTATATTTACTGCAAGAAAATATTTATTTTGCGACAAAAAAGTTTCATTTTTGATTATACTTTTCGGTATTTTTCGATCCCAATATTCGCCTTGTCTCACGAAACAACTGTTTAGATTTCAATAACTTATTATCTATATTATTCATCAAATATTTTATAATTTTCCTTCCTATTCTGGATGAGATGATCTAGACTCAGACCTTCGTCTATATTGTTTGCGTACCTTAATTATCGTCTCGTCCGCAATGGTTCTGTCTTTTCTCGGTCGAACTTCTAAAAGCATTTTGACGTTAGCAAGTAAGGATTGACTTTTATTAACAATTTTTTTCCGTGAGGGTTTTGGTCATTCACTTATTCCTATTATTTTCCATGATTTAAATTAGATAGTTTACGTTATCTTTTAAATTTCAGAATGTTTTAAGTCGATACTGTTTTGTTGATGTGATTGTGAATGATTGAGTGTGTTTTGGTTTTACCTAATTTGTTATTAGGTATTACCAACTACGTATTTTTTTGCTCATGACTTTCTGCAAGTCATTTTTTAAAATTTTATTGCATTATATATTTTTTGTGTTATAGTCATAACTTTTACTAAGAACATGGCAAGTTCCTCATAATACAATATAGAGAAACATTTACTCTGATTTGATATAAGGAAAGTTTTTATAATATTAAGGAGTGATGTGGTTATATTTTTGCGTTAGATGATGTGCTTGCAATAAGTTGTCGAGATGCTTCAAAGAAGGCAGGGTCCTCCTCCAGAAACAAGCTGAGCTCTGCAAGACCAAAACACAGAGGATGGAAGAAATATGACGGTGATTATGTCGAGACGAACATGATTCTTTTCAGACAGCTTGGATTGAAGGTTTACCCAGGAGAAAATGTTAGTTTTGATTTGCATAGCTGCATATTCTGTTGCTTTAATGTTAATATATTTACAGAAATAATGTGATTATCATAAAAGGACAATATTTCATTTCACATGTAGGGTTTTTAACTGCTTCCATTCATATTCAGGTGGGTTGCGGCAGAGATTACACTTTGTATGCCCTGCGACCTGGAAAAGTTGTCATTACAAAGGAGGTTTTGTCTCCATATCCAACCAGCCCTCTCTACAAAGCTGTCGAAGCCGGAAGAGTTTTTGAGAAATATTTCTATCATGTCATCCCAGAAGAACCACAGAAACAAGTCTTTAAGCTGGTTTCCCAAATATAATATAAAATAAAATAAGTTTTTGACATGAGTTTGTGTTTTGAGTTGTTTGTTGCATGAATTAATGATAGATTAAAGAAGTGTTTGGCAAATATTAAATAGGATACTAGAGAGAGTAGGGACCCATGCAAAGCGTTTGATCCTCTGCACACAGGATAGGATTTAGGGAGTACTTAAATGCAGTATTTGGCAGTACCCTGGAAAAATTGTTTATGATGCATCAGCCCCTTAGCATTTTATTATTCGAGTTATGATGGAGCAGCTCAAGCATCCTCCTTGTTGGATGTGGTCTGTCACCCTTGAGAAGCACCTACAGTAGTCTGCAGAGTATGTAATGTCAAGATAACTAAATTGTAAGAATAAATAATTGTAGGTTATTTTTTTAATGTTTTTATGCTTCGCAAAGAAAGACTGGCGACCTCACATCTTTATTCGTTTTAGATATGTTGTACGAAGGTTCTCCGATTTTAATAATCTTCGTTCTTGACGAAATGTAAATTTGGTACTGGAACACCAAGAAAAAAGCCACGATTGTAATATTTCAATAATTTAAAACCTGGGTAAAATTTAAAAGTTAGGTCACTGAGCACTTTCCTAAGCCTCCTCGTGGCGACCGCAGTGTTACAGGTATATAATATAATTATGTTTAAGACCCATCTTTTTAAAAAATTAATTCATTTTAATTAATATATCCGTAAATACAATTTTTAATCATTTTTGAGGAGCTATAAACTTTTCAAGAATTTAGCTAAAAGACAATTTCTATCAAAGCGATTCTTTTTAAATTAAAATTTATTTAAAAATGATTAGTACAATATAATTTGATGATTTTTTTATTTGAACGATGTCTCTTCTTGGGTGGCGATTTTTGCAATTTAACTCGGGATACGACAAATTTTCAGTCCTGGCATTGTTCCCAGATTCATGGAGCTATTGAAATCACTTCCATACAATTGCAATCGTAGTTTAAAGGGCCAAGTAATAGTGAATTATTTAATAGTTTGGAGGAATAAGTTTCTAGTGACATTGGAACGATTAATTGTAGGCAGTTCAAAAGCTGTATAAGAGCATCCAAAACAAAGAAGTAGTGAAAGGGGCTAGAGAAGTAACGACTATAGTTTTAAAAAAATATTTCTTCAGTAATACATTTTATTGTAATTTGATATTTAGTGTGGGGAGTTGTCTCTGTTATGGGAATGTGCTACTGGAGAAGATGAAGTACTTTCATTTTTGTCATTTGAAGCAATTTTAGACCTGGTGAAATGTGACAAACTATCAGCTACACAAGTGGTTCAGAAGATAGTAGATTGTTTTAAGTCCTCCAAGTTAGCCAGACCACCTTTTTATGTTATGGAATTTTTTTGTTTTAAATTATTAATTTTTAAAATGTGGACATTGATTGACCTAAAAGATTATTTGTCAGGTCCAAAACAAATTGTCTTCATACTTTGAAGAAAATTTTTTCATTTATGAGCGGTACAAAATTCAGTGTGACCACTTCTAATTTGAGGTTTGTTTCTAAATGTTTGAGTCAAGTAAAATTTTGTATTTCAAGACAATTATCTTTAGGCTGGCCCATCCATTTAATGTTTTGCTTGTATCGGAGGCTCGCAGTGTGCCATTGTTTATCCCTGTCTTAAAGGATATCTTCAATGTTTATAATGCACAGAGGTGAGAATGATCTGATAAATATCAATTAAAAATATTAATACTAACTTTTTTGTTAATTTTCAAGTGATTGTTTCTTTGAACTAATGGATCCATTCTTCAAGTATGTTTTCTTGCAAACAAGAGATTCTCAGTTGTTTAAGCCTATCAGACAAACAATAGTGTACGGTCTGATTCAGTTTCCAGGGAATGTGAATTATGTCCTGAACATTTTGCCATGGATGCAGGTCAGATTGAATGCATTCTGATATATTTTATTACAGAATGTCACATTTTAAAATATTCTCTCAATATTGTCAATATGTTATGTATTCCATTATTTTTGTTTCATATAAATATTTAGAAATGATTGCAGATAGAAGAAAACAGTACAGAACTCCTTGAATATTTGGACCTTCTGATAACAAACCTTGACATTCCTGATGAAATCCTTAGTTTAATTCTTCAAATTTATTCTGAATTTCCCCATTCAGAGCAGGAAACAATCTTGGATTTCATTCTAAGGATCGTCAAACTTTCTCCAAAAGTTTGTGCTAATTTCAGTTAATAATACTGACTATATTTTCTTTGAATCATAAAGCCTTAAAATGTGCCATGCTGGTTTCCTAAAGAGTTATCTTAACTCCTGCTTCTCATCAATGAATTGAGTACTTGTAACCAAAACTGATCGACGTTTCAGCTGACAGGAAATGCTTTGTTACTGTTTCATTGCATGGTGAACTTGAAGTATTTGCCTGACCTCTCAAGGACTTTTGAAATATGTAACTATTTTTTTTCAAAGGAATAAATTTTTTGAAGTTAATTAATTAAATGTTAATTAACATTTTTTTAATTCGCAGTGTTTTTAATCCTGAAGAAACACAAGTTTTTAGAAAGCAAGTATTTTGTGCTGATGCTGAGCCTTCCCCTCCTCCAATTGGTCGTTGGTTCAAATAAAAAGGCCGCATATTTATTTGCTCGTCTCACTGAATATTTGCACGATGCTCCTGAT
Source organism: Whitmania pigra (assembly GCA_021613335.1). Taxonomy (NCBI): domain Eukaryota; kingdom Metazoa; phylum Annelida; class Clitellata; order Hirudinida; family Haemopidae; genus Whitmania; species Whitmania pigra. The sequence goes on along the minus strand of JAJTWR010000365.1, from coordinate 2,733,729 downwards.
GATCTTGTTTTGGTTCGTTTTTATTGCTTCAATTTGCTTTAATCCATTACCATGGCACGGTTGTTAGAATAATCAAAATTATGTTTGATAATATTAATTAATAATAATAACAATAATATTAATACTAATTATCATATCAGGATGAGCAACATGCTCCTCAGACATCGAACACCTGCAGTTCTCCTGTGAATTCTTTTTTGTTCCTCTGCAAGGAAACATTGTCTTCAAATGAAAAGAGAAACACTTGGCTGAAAAACACTTCAAGAATCCTCGACTCGACGTCGTCTTCATCTTACGAACTCTTAAATTTAATTGGCGGGCTTCTACTTGGGGCAGAACTTTCAACTGAATTACAGGCAATTATCGAATGCCTGCAAAAGATGTGCACCAACGATCCACATATGGTAAGATTAATTCAAATCCATTTTCTGTCCTAAGTAAATGGCTTTTTAAAGATAATTTAGAAAGAATTTCATTCATTTAAATGAATTCTCAGTCTGTGGAGTTGTTTCCTTTGTTGATGAACAAATTGAGGAAACTCACTGATCCTGAACAGTGCCTCAGCATTCTAAAGTCTCTTCCAGTAATATCCACCAACAAGGTAATTATCATAATTATTCAAGCAAGGTGTTTATCATAATTATTCAAGCAAGGTGTTTACCATAATTATTCAAACACGGTGATCATTGCCTTAAGAGCCCTTCAGAAGGAGCACTATGAAATAGTTATGAGAAGCTCATCTTCAGCTATGCATGAGATATGATGCTATGTAGATGAAGTAAATTTACTTTTACACATTACAACCATTCAGGGGAATAAGAGTAATATAACCAAATTACGATCTTGCCAAGTTTAATATAACAACAAGGTTTTACATATAGGCCTGGATAATAATTAGAATATAATTTCAAATTTTAATTGTAACTTATATGTGCATATACACGATTAAAATCTAATTTCATATGTTAAATGTGAGCACATATAACAATTAAAATAAATTTCAGGTTTTAAATATGAGCAAGGATAACAATTAAAATAAATTTCAGGTTTTAAATATAAGCAAGGATAACAATTAAAATAAATTTCAGGTTTTAAATATAAGCAAGATAACAATTAAAATAAATTTCAGGTTTTAAATATAAGCAAGGATAACAATTAAAATAAATTTCAGGTTTTAAATATAAGCAAGGATAACAATTAAAATAAATTTCAGGTTTTAAATATAAGCAAGGATAACAATTAAAATAAATTTCAGGTTTTAAATATAAGCAAGCATAACAATTAAAATAAATTTCAGGTTTCAACTTCAATGACCTTGAACTTTCTTCTTTCAAGTGGTAGCTTATCATCAACCAGTGCAAGTCTAATGGTATCTCTGTGGAAAAACCATGAAGATTGTTTTCCTCATCTGATTGGTCAGTTGCAGGACTGCAACTCCGCCCCCAATGAAGCTTCCCTCGTGCAAGCTAAATGCCTGAGAGACATCTGCAGGTTGAGGTTGGTGAAATATTTTTAAAGAAATTCTTGAAAATGAATTATTATTATTATTATTATTACAGTAATGTTCGTGATTATTAATAGCTGTTCATTTAGCATATGGGAAAGTCTGTTTGTTATTCCAATGAGTTATTATAAACATAATTACTTGTTAAATGTAATTTTAAATTAATCCTAAATTAATATTACCTCGATTGATCTACACTTCCATTAATCTTTAAAGTGCGACCAAGCATGGTAAAGAATGTACGGCGATGTTGTTTCAACTCCTCGAGAAGAGAAACGATCCACCTGTGAGAATCATCTGCTTGGATGCAATTTATTACCTCTGCCTGGAAAAGGTTAAACAACCATTTGATTTTTTTTAACTTGAACTCGTTATTATTATTATTATTGTTGATGTTTTTGAGGCCATTCTTGTAACTGATGTAGTTGTTGTCTTTAATTATTCTCTAACAGCTTCATTTGTTTTAAAGAGATTGCATTTATTTAGTTGAACTAATATTAATAACATTGTAACAATTTATAATTTATTAATTTAATACATTAAATTCAACAAGTCAACATTACAAGCGACCGAGTAATAATGTTATTAATTAGTTATATAATTGTTTCACCACGTTAGGTTCTCAGCTTCCAGTCCTACTGGTTTTACTTCCAAACCAACTTGAAGCCATTGTTGCTGTGAGACATTATCTTCTTATCCTTACTCTTTTGTTCATCTTTAAAAATGCTATTTTGGTCAATTCCATCATTAATGTTGGAAATAGGATGTAAATAAATTAAGTTGAAGAGAATAAGTTTTTAAAATGAATTAAGTTGGTGACAATATGATTTTATTTCAGTTCAAAGAATGTAACACCTGTGGAGGCTCGTTCAATGCTCAAAATATTTCAAATTCTTTCGGGCTCTGAAGTCGGAGTAAGATTATTACAAGCAGACATAAGTTATATATGTACAATAACCAGATGGCATCATCATCATCATCAGTGGTTGTTCATGTTGAATGTTAAAATGTGAAATTAAAGATCTGATTGTTGCTGCAGACACTCAGCCAAGAGGTGATTACCTTCCTCTGGAGTCTCCTTTCGTGCGATGTCAAAAAATGCGTCATCGACGAGGCGTTCATCACTTTGTCTCTGTTTCCAAGAAGTGCTTTTGTCTTGTCGCAACTACCTCAGGAAGTACGTTGTTGTTGATGTTTATGTCTGATACTTATGCATGCATTGGCATTGCCGTGTTTGACAAATTATATATTTTTATTAAGGCCATTTCCTTAATACAAGTGTTACAATTCATTATAAAATATTGCTATAATATAAATAATATAAATAAAAAATTAGATATTAGTTTGGCTATGTATTAATGTGATGTGATTAGTATAATTATAGGATGTTATTATTATAATTAATGCATTTACTTTAAATCGTCAGGTGATAAAAGGACAGCTGCTGAAAATGGAAGAAAAGGAAGTAGATGAGAGTTTGAGGGAAGCAATTTACGGCGACACGTACATCGAGCTGGTTGCAAAGTTATACTCAGGAGAAATTCAGAACGGTTTGACATTGTTATTGATTTTTTTGTTTGCTGCATTACGCCATAAACGATGTAACTTAATTTCTTTCGAGATATTTAAATATTCATCTGTAGAATTATTGCGATGAGTTATAATGCGAGTTGCATTCCTTGACATTGTAGGACTGGAAAGGTTCTTCATGAGGTTGATGGAGGACGAGCTCCTGTCACTTCCGAGGGGAGTTTTCTTCAAATACAAGGAAATGATTCGACTCTCGTTCACTTATCAACTCAAAATGGACGGAGATCACGCAAGAGAAGTCGACCTGAAAATAAGCAAATGTGGGATGAGTTGCTTGTTCATTTAATTATTGGTTACTAAATATTTATTATTATTTGATGCTTATGGTTCTTTACAAATAAATTTATTATTGTTATTATTATTGTTTTATTATTATTATTATTATTATTATTATTATTACCTTATTATTATAACCTTCCTTCATGATTTATTATTTGAAATGTTCTTCAATAATTACACACCAGTGGCCACAACTTGTTTGCATCTGCCAGTGAATAGTTTGATGAAGAGCTGCTTCGAATACATAATTAACTTTGTGAGGCAAGGTTTGTTTATTTCTATTTATTGTTGACAGCAATTAATTTATCTGCAAAAATTTCAAATGATTTTAATCTAGTAATGATAATAATAACAGATTAATAGTAGCAGTGCATATAATGTTTATATGTTCCTAGCAAGTAAAGACCAATTGAATAAATGAATTAAATTTATAACCAATAAATGAATTAAATTCGTAACCAATAAATGAATTAAATTCATAACCAATAAATGAATTAAATTTATAACCAATAAATGAATTAAATTTATAACTAATAAATGAATATTGGCAAACAAATGAAAGGAATGCCTGAAGAGAAACTGCCTCAATTCAAGATGATTGTCCGTTCCTTGATGATTGACACCACAAAGCACCTCCTCCCCCCTTTTAATTGGTTCTTCATTCTCCGCCCCATTCTGATCCATGAACCAGGTCGGACTCAGGCTAACATCTTTCTTAACTCCTGAATTTTTGTGTTACTTCATTAACACTTACAATTAATTATTTTTTTATTCTTAAACTATTATCTTAGGATGTTATAAATAATGTTTGAATGACAGTTATTTTATTACGTTGTCTAAATAAGCAATATTGATGAGTTTCATAATAAAGTTAAGTTCTTCAGTAATAACTAATTTGTTTAATTAATCGTGTTTGAATTAATTTCACATATAATTTAAATCTCTTTTTTATTATAGATATTATTGATTTATAATTTAAATCATATAATTACAGATTGCATTGATGAAGAAACAATTGAAATTTGTTACAAGTTCATCTTCCAACAAAGTGTATATTATCCGATACTCGGACATCTGTTACTTCAACTCATTGATAGCTCTGACTTTGATGAGTGCAAGGTTAGCATGATTATGATCTTATTGAACATGTTTTGTGCATTTATTCATTTAAAAATATATATTAAGTTTGGTTTGTTAAATGATTTAAAATTTAATAAATGAAAAATTATGTTTTTTATTAAATGAATTTAAATTTAATAAGTGAAACCCTGTTACAGTTGGATCGGACGAAGTTAATGATGAAAAACTTTGGTGATATGCTGACCATTTGTCCTGTTAGGAGCATCAAAGATAGGTTCGTCAGTTTCGTCCATCCGTGTCTCGAACGACTGAAGACGGGTGAAGAAGATGCGAAGGAACTGTTGAAGGACTTTGTGACGAGTGGGTTTAATTGACTTTAATTAACTTTAATAAGATGATTCAAAGGCTTTTGTATTAATTTTTTAAAATGTCTGTTTTAAATCTTAAATATAATTAAATGTAAGATGTTAAAACTGAAAATTGAAGAATATTAATTTAACAAATTCAGATTTAATAATATTTTTTAGACCTCAGAGACTTTGCTTCATCTCAAGTTGCACTGAAGGAATCTAAAAACTACGTGTGGGAATTGCTGGCAAATGTCTTAAGCATGATTCCCGTAAGTTGATTTTAATTCTGTTTCACTTTCCTATTTGAGTGGTGAAATGTGGTTTTTGACAGGTGGAGTTCCACAGAGAAATGGAAGTGATGGTTGGAAATCTGCCTCAAGTGGTTGTCGACGGATTGTTGAAATTCCCCGATGCGTGTTCGGACGTCAAAAAGTTATTCCTCCTCAGAGCCTTCCTTGTTTCCGCCGACCAACGAAGCATTTCCTTCATCAACCATGCAGTCGAGATTTTTGTTAAACTCGATTCTACCGAAGAGTGAGGATGTTTATATTGATTTAAATGCCTTTTATGTTCTAATTACGATTTTATTGAAGGAATTTTGAAAATACTGCTTGGATCAAAAAAATTTTTCTGTTGACTATTTTAAAAGTGCTTAAAATGTTCATGGTTACCAGCTAGATAACAGAATTGTTGATTTGTGAAAACAAATAATAATATTAATAACAATAATATTGATGATTGAACAAATAATAACCTTGGTGACTGGAAATATTCTAACATTGATGACATTCATTCCAGAGACAAATGCTTCACATCGGTGCTCATGTTGCAAGTTTTCCAAAACTGTCTGCAACACAAAACATCCTCCTTGAAGCAATGGATGGTTGAGATGATGAGTTTCATCAAGTTTTACACCAGGCAGCAGAATCACAAGGTTCTCCATTGATCACACATAATGCCATTTTAATTAAAAAGTAATTATTTAACTAATTTTCTCGCTAATGAAATATTTATTACACGATAATTACAAGATAATTAATTAATTAACGAAATATGCATTTTGAAGGCTCTGGATTGGTTGCTTGTTGTTTGGTTTTCTTCCGTCGTAAAATCGTCGAAAAGTGGTTTGGATGGACTGCTGTTCTTTCCGTTGGATTCAAATTACGAAGCCATCATGGAGTTTGCAGGAGAAACAAATTACAACGCGTTCAGTCACAACTTGATGAACCTTTTGCCAGATTCTTTGAGTCAGTTGTTAAAGGATGCAGACTGGTCTTGCATATCTGAAAAGGTAATAATGATAATGATAATGTTAATGATAATGTTAATGATAATGACAATGACAATGACAACGACAATGATAACGATAATGATAATGATGATGATAACGATAACTTATAAGGTTAATAATAACTCAACTAAGAGTGCTGATTGAATACATTCAATGACTTGCAAAGTTAGTATTATTATCACAAAACATTTCATCCTAGGTTCTAGATCTTCTTTATCATTTGCTATCTCACAAGGACATTCAACTGAGTTCGAGAATTTCTGAGACAATCACAGGTAGATATTGATTATTGGCTTATTTAAGAGTGATTGTAAATGTGTGATAAAATGTGAATTTCAATTTATTGGAATAAATAACTACAAAGCTAATATTTATACAGTGATTGTGTGAAATACTTCATAACTTATTTTATCAATTAAGCCATTTATGCAATTTGAAAAATGCAATTTATTTTGAGATAAAATTTTGAAAACTTGTGAATGTATGTTAACAAGTCATGTATAAGTTAACGTGATGTAATTGCATCTCTTTCCACAGAATCTCTGAGGTGTCTGAGGAATGTGGGAAGCTGCAAAAATCCTTCCTTCTGGTTGAAATTTGCTGAGTTGTTGGACTTTAGGAGAAGAAATATTAATAAATAACATAATTTATAAATAATTAATAAAAAAAAAATTTATTTACAAAATAAATTTCAAATAAACATATTATTTGAAGATTTAAAGTGGCACAAGATTCATTTCATCCTCTGAGCATTGTTGTCAATTTGTTTGCAATTCTGTTGTCGTCAAAATTTATGCCTTTCATTATTTGGTTCTTGTTCGATAAATCTGGAGATCGTTGACTGAGTAGGATTCGTCTGCTTTTCGTAGATTCCTCGGTTTGTTTATTGCTTTGGCACCGACATCGTTGCTGATGAGGGGCATGCTAAATCAGTTGCATCAGTTGCTGATGAGGGGCATGCTAAATCAGTTGCATCAGTATTCGGGCAGCTTTTGGCAGACCTGTTTGACTACGCGTTCAGTCGTTCGGTGGTATATTCACGTTAAGGAGGTGCAATGAGGTCTGAAACATGGCTTGCGATTTGGTGCGGTTATAATAATAGTTTATTTCTATGGCGCCTTGTGCGTAGCGTCAGAGTCATGGTTATCCGTTTTCAATGTATAGCTTTTTCGAGTTATTGTAACGACGTAGAGAATTTCTTGAATTTGTACCTAAGCTTGTCTAATAATGGTTAATTACTAAATTCTTAACATTCGTTAACTGAGCGAGAGGGCATCACATGTTTTGCCACTGTTTAACAAGTGTCGAAATGCTGAACCTAAAAACTAAATAGTTGCTGAAAGTTGTTGAGATACTTTATAATACGTGCAACAACCAGTAATTTATTTAAGAGCAGATTTAATTGTGTACCTTTTTAGATTGAATGTCACTTCAGCCCTTGTGATGCTGCTTTGCTTAATAATTACAATTAATTAGCTAATTAATAATTAGCGTGCAACAAGAATGCAACCAATCTTAATTTTTATTGATTCAATCTTGAATATTCAAGATTTGAACTTAATTTATGTTTAAAGTTAATTTTAGAAACTCTTGCGCCCGTTTAGCATCTGAACTCATAAAAAAGCCGCCCCAAGTTAAGTGCCCAGGAAATGTGAAGGAATCGGCGTAGTCTGATCCGGTGCAAAATATATTACTTGCATTGTTATTAATATATTACTTGCTTGCAGCATTATTATTAATATATTACTTGCTTACAGCATTGTTATTAATGTATTTCTTGCTCACAGCATTATTATTAATATATTACTTGCTTACTGCATTATTATTAATATATTACTTGCTTACTGCATTATTATTAATATATTACTTGCTTGCAGCATTATTATTAATATATTACTTGCTTACATCAATGTTATTAATATATTACTTGCTTACACCATTATTATTAATATATTATTTGCTTGTAGTGAAATATAATATTTTAGGAATTGAATAATCACCTTCCAGACAGGAACTAGAATGACGATAAATCGCTTTTTTGGAAATTGGGTCTATTATTAACGTATCTGATGACTTTGAGTGCCTTAAATTATTTATGGACAGGCAAATGAGAAGTTTTTTTTTAAATCTTTATTGAAAAAAGACAAAAAACTAGCCTATAAATTCAAATAGTTCAAATAGAACTATGTAACCCGTACATAGAAATGAATAAGACAAAGGTTCAAAAGGTGCATCCCAAAGGAATACAATTCTAGGAGAAAACACGTTGCTCATAATCTTCATTTATTCATTTATCATGAAATTCGAGGGCACGGAGTTCCCATCGGATTAACTCTTTCGTTGATTGTAGTACTTATGATTCTAGTTTTCCTGTCACTGTTCGTGTAGTAGCTTAGTCAAATTCGAGCGTGTCAGTTTTAGTAGTATTCTTTAGACGCTTTGAGAATAAATCAACAACAAACCTGAACAATGATTACGTTTTTTGTGATTTTATTTTGAAAAACAGATTATTATTATAATAATTATTGTTAAAAATATTTAAAAAAAATTATTATTTAAATTAAATATTAAATTATAATAATAATAATATTAAATATAATAATAATAATAATTATTATTATTAATTCTATTAATAATATTATTTAAATTAAATATTAAATTATAATTATAATAATAGTAAATATAATAGTATAAATATATTATTAACAATCTTATTGTTAATGTATTAACATTATTAATAATGTTATTGTTATTGTTAATGTTGTTGTTATTGTTATTTATGTCATTTGTCGTTTATCGTCTGCAACCTAGTGGAAACTCATTCATTTCGCGATCGCCTCGTGGATAAACACATGGATTGATAGGGGTATGAATGGATGAGTGGGTGATGGATAAGTACATGGATGAATAAATGGATATGTGATGAAATGGATGGCTGATGGATAGGTTAATCACTAACTAACTAACCGTTATTGGATAGGTAAATGATGGATGATTGGATCTGTGAACGATTAGCAGAGTTAGCAAACAAATGAACGTATTCTTCGGAAATAGCGTAAAGATAAGATTAACATAAACAAAATGACTCGATGGAACTCGAAAATGGTGATGATAATGATGGTAATAGTAGTAGTTTTGATGATGATCGCAAATGATTATAAATTTGCAAAAAAATTATATCGGTTTTAAATGTCTCCAATTACAAACGCTTTTTCGATAAAAATTATCATTAACACATTAAATGTCAAAATTAGCACCATCGATTTTGTGATGAACTTCCAATGAACTTTGAAATAAAGTTCTCTTTATATAAATGTTTTCTAAGTTTCTATAGATAAATTACAATTTAAAATCGTTTTTATTGTGAAATCAACTTCTAATAGATTTTTCTCCAAAATTCTTTTCTTCCTTAATGCATTCTGTCGCCACAAAATCCATAATTGAGTTGACATTTTGAAATCACGTCGCAAGCAGTTTTCAAAGCAAACCATCAATTTTATGACATTTTTCTTTGTCTGTTCATTTCCAATGGCCTGATGCTCTGTTTGTATTCTGTCATTAAAAGTTAAAGATTTTAACAGATGAAAATGTCTGAATTTATAATTTCTCAAGGACTTGTGCGGGAAAAACTTGCATTGATAAAATACAACTTACTTTTTATTTTTAGAAATCAACTTGATAACTTTTGAGAAAATTTTCTTCAGCCAAATGGAGAGTTTCCATCTTCTCACGCAATATGTTTTTTATTATAATAATTTTTATTTGTAAACTTTCGACTTTCGTTTTCGCCTGATTGAACGCGATTATTCCACGATGTCCACAAGCGCCTTCGAAATGTCTCCAGATGTGAATTTTAAAACGCGTTCCCGAAATCGAGCTTTGTTGGAAATTAAAACTTCATTTCTTGTTTTGAAGGCATTTGTTTGCTCGAATATTATATTATAAGTTACATGTTAGAACATTGTATGTTTTCGTGCACATGTTGTAGGTTCTGTTCACAACTTTGTGGGTAAGAAATCGTTTTTCACTGGAATTTTATTTCAATTTATTTTCGTTATTACCATGACAACCTGACAAAAACACATATGCTACCTTCCCACCAACCTCCGAGCTATCAAAGGAAAATAATAATATGTTAATTATAACCTCATAAACATATTAATTATGCATATTTATGTGCTCAAGGTATTTTGTTATATTAATAATTGCAAGCTTATTTTGCAAGTATTACCAACGATTTATCCGAAATTCTTTCTCGAATAAAAAGTTTTATTTTGAATCACTTTGATCAATTTGACATTTCCCTAGGAAATCTGAGAAGAATCATGCCAAACGATTCCTAATTTATATTTAAATTTATATTCATGATTATATTTATAATTATATTTATATTTAGGAGTTCATCTATGATCATGCTCAATCATTCCCAATACTTTCTTCTTAACTTTTTAGATCCTTTGGAAAGCTTTTTTTTAGAATGTTCCTAAACTTTCAATGACTTAAAACAACTATTTGTAAGTATTAACTTGTAAGGCCATTTATTACTGCCGTTGAAAAGGTATGACATTAATAGCATTACGTAGGCATAGGTAACGAGCCTTTGCATAACTGATAATATTTTAAGACCTTAAAAAAATTGCCGCATAAAAATTTTCAGCGTATATTTTAATTAAATGCTTACGATAAGAACTTGTAATCATATTAAGCCTTTAATATGGAAACACGTCTGTAAACCTCAGCATCGCTTTCAATCGGTTTTTTATCGCAGAACGAGGATCACAACCCATAAATAGATTCAGTCTTCAAACAACATTGAGACGGATGTAAATTTGTTGTATTAATTTGTTCTTATAATTTAATGACTTTAACTCTAAGCGAGAGTCTACTGGTCTTGATAACTGATTTAATACGAAACATGCTAAAATCATGAAATGCAAAAATGCCTCTTTGTGGAACATAATTTATAAATACGAAAATGTTTGATAAAATTCAAATTAATGTTGATATTTTATGGATGTAATTATTTGATTCTTTGTTAGCAATAGGATCAAGAGATGCATGCAGGCCAACATCAAGCTTCATATAACGTCTGCTCAGTCCGTCAGAGTTCATGCTGCCATGGAGACCCAAGTTAGTTTTTAGCTAATTAATCAAACGAAATAATTGTATTTTAAATTAATTAATTACTATTAATCTTTAATTTATTAAGCGGACACAATTTTTCAGTTCTATAAAAATTACATGCTGCATATATTTTATGACATCTTTTGAACCATACATTGCTGATGATGATAACGACTTTGACAACGTGATACTTGATAAGAGTCATTATAGTGATAATATTTCTCTTGATAAGATCTCTTTATGATGCCCCATTACTTAATTCTAGCTCAGAACTTAATTTACAATTTACCATTTTAAATGCTCAAATTTACTATTAAGTATTATTTAGTAAAATTGATGAAGCACCAAATTTTAAAAAAAAGAAGAAAAGAGGAGCATTATTATTTTTTAGTTTGAAAAAGGAACTTGGCTATTGATGGAGTGAGTCTCGGAAAGACAAAGAAGTAATCGTGATGAAAAATTGATAAAAGGGACGTTGAGGTCCCTTGAAATTGAAAACTTATACACTAACATTTATAAAATACAGATTTATTAAAATACAGATATAAATTGAGAACTTACATACTATCATTAAATGCAGATGAATGTCATATATATGACACAAAAATCCATTAGCATACTACCGCGTCCACATTATTCTTGCCACGTAAGTGCTGTAATCACTTTATTTACTGCGATTCGAACAACTAATTCATTTTCGTGTGTCAAATCCTCACATTGCAGAGTTTTAACGAACTCAAAAACAAAAGCATTGCACGAAGCAAAAAGCCTCAAGACTTTTTAAATGTTAATCTGAGATTTAAATGATTATTTGCATCGAGAACAACTTTTCACAGAATTTAAGGGTTTTTATAAATAAAAAGAAGGGCTGTTCTCAGGAAGCATCACGTTATTTGAAGCCATTTGCCAAATACAGATTAACGCCCGCACTACGGAACTCCCAAGAGATACAAAATAACGCAAAGCAACAAACGCTATTTTTCAACTGATGCCCTTAGATTGGGCCAATACGCGAATTAAACGTTTAATCCGAATTTTGAATCACATTCATTCTCTTTTGTCTCCGATTGAAAATGTTGAATAATTCTGAAAACGAAGCACAACTTTCCAATGGCGGATGTTGCGGATGAGATTGCGGACATCAAAGTACGCTTCCCGCTCTTATGAATGTTTCTTAATTTCTCCAAATCACGACATTCATTGGTCATGATAATCATCTCGAATGCTCTTCATCCGACAAACAAGACAAGTTTTCGCTTCTTTCGTGGCACGTCTTTTTACTTCTTTGACATTTCAACATTGAATTTCATTAAAAGAAGAAGGCAATTTTTTCTGTGTTTTTTACTTTCACATGCTTTTTTTGAATAGATAATCCGTTTTTAAGGGATTCACTTTTTAAGTGAAGCTTAGCGTTGACATAAAAAGAAATTAATTAAAAATTAAATTAAAAATTAAAAATTGATTCAGTCGAAGAAGGTTTTCAGTGCAGCTTTTAAATCGCCATAGATGTTCAAGAATTCAACAAAACGCCTGGAAATTCGATGATACAACATTTCGTCGTTTGCAGTCATTTTTCACGTTTCACTAAACAATGGAATTCTCCACTGTTTTGTAGCATAGTGACAGTTAAAAAATTGTTAAGTAAACTAAAATACAAAAATTGTTTGAATTTTTTTTTTTAAGAATTAAAAATAATTTTATCACATTCAAATTTTAAGTGTTACATCATATTGTAATTAATTAGCTTTAATTCTTTTTAAGTCTATTACCATCTACTATTGGCATTTTACGAGTTAGATAAAAATTGCGATCTTTCGAAACATTGTCAGAGACTTTTAAAGTTTTAAACTGTTTTCTATGCAATCATCATCAGTTACAGTTAGGTGTCAGATCCTAATTAAACAGAAAATCAACATAACTTGTGATGCACAAGCATTATAAATAGTTTTATTTCTTAACCATTACTGCTTCAATAAACGTGTAACTAACTTTAAATTAAACAAGATTCTGTGATTTCTGTATTCCTTAATTTAATTTTGGAATTTAAACAAAATTTCGAATAATTCACTTTCTTAAGAACTTCCTTGAAACCTCTAGATCCGTCAGAAGAAACCAATTTTGGAAGATTTAAATAAATAAATAAATAAACAAGGATTTAAATAAAAAAAAACATTAAATTAAGAATTTAAAAAGCAATCAGTTTCTCATTCAATGATCGACGAAACATGGTTGATGCAAAATCGAGCAATTAAAATCGATTAACTAACTAAATTAACTAACATTAACATTGCAAAGAAATTATATAAATGTGCAATGCCCAGCAAAACATGTAGAAACGTAAGTTACTTAAAAGTCAAGCTAATTTTAACTATTTTGTTGACGAAAGTTCTCTTTTTATTAATGTCGTTGAGGTGTAACCAGGGAAACTGTAACATGCCATCAATTAATGAATAAAAGAGAAGTCTTCGTTAGAGACAAATAAAGCATTTTTGTATTTCAGACCAGAATCATTCAAAAATCATTGACCCATATTAAAGTTATTAATTAATAAATTTTGTTTGTAAATGTATTAAATGTATATTATTATTTTCCAACAACGTCGATTTAAAAATAAGTATCTTGTTTAGCAAACCTGCGCGTGGAAGTTCGTGCAGAGATTATTTTTTTAAAAACAGAAATGGAAGATGTTGCTCAAAATGTTGGCAATAACCAGATTCACTATTTTATATTTGGTTCAGTTGAACTCGATTTATTCGGAAGAAGCAGAACATAATTTACCCAGGCGGAGGTCTCGGTGCGTTCTGGTTGATGGAGGCCCACAAAGCTATATAATAGTAATAATAATAACTATTAATAATATAATATATTATAATAATAAGTAATAATAATTAACTATTATTATTAATAATAACTATTATTATTATTATATTATATATAATATTATAAGTATTATTATTATTATTTATTAATATAAAAGAGACTATAATTATGTATATATGCTAATGGTAATAATAATAATATTATTATTATTGTCTTTATTTCTTTCAATTTATTATCGACAGGTTGAAACGATGGTGGATCGACCTATTTATATTTATTTCAAAGTTTAACTATTTTAAATTAGCAGCATTTTAACTTGCTTACATTCACATGAACTCACGACTTAAGCACCTGTCCAATAATTTAATTTAAATTGTTAAAAATAAATTAAAAGTTCAATTTAACAAGTTAAATTAATGTCCTCCAACTCTAAAAAGATTTTGTTTAAAGTAAGAATTTGTAAATTTGTTTTAGCACATTATTAGTTTATTTTTATATTATTCGTTTTCGAGTACAAATTTTTATTTAAAGCTAATTTAGCATGATGAAGTAATTTGCCCATCAAAGCCTTTTTTTTTCGGGACATCAAACCATGGTGTCTCCAAATGAAGCGCATAATGACTGTTGACAAGCAGCGGAATTAAATTAAAAATCCACGGGAAAAAATGTTCCTGAAACAAAGAAACGAAAACTTTGGATTCCTGACGCCGTCCTTGATTATCTGTCGCTGGTCTCGAGATTAAATTGCTAGTTTCATTCACCTCATTCGTCTTATATTTATTAATTATCTGTAATCACCTGTTTTTATGTTACTGTTGTAATAATTAGTCACTTATTTTTATATTACAACTATTGTGTAATATTCGCCTTTGAGTAGTATTTTATATAGAATATATATGACTATTCAGTTAATAAGTGCTGGTAACAACTCCTTCATTAGTTGATGATGAATTTTCCACTGGATGGACGCAGAGGAATTGTTTTCTGAGCAAACACGTCGTTGTCTCCTCATGCGGGAAGCAAAAAAATTTCTTAAAGAAAATTTCCTCGCAGATGAGGTCGAGGCTGAAGGAACCATTGATTGGACGCTTCAAAGGAGACAACATGCAATCGTTATCAAATTATAAGCAGCCTACCATCTTATGCTTACTATCTCATTAACATTATCATCATCATCATCATCGCCGTCATCATCATCATCAGCAGCAGCATCTTCACCATCATAAAAGGACGTTGAACCAACAAAGTGAAGAGATAAACATCCGTGGAGGAAGATGTTTAATCAGGACTATTGACAAGTGTGCAAACCACATTCTTGACTCCAAAATTTCACTTTTTTTTTATATTTCCCCAACATTTTACAACTTTATTTTCAGTAAATTTGATACCTTTGACCTGAAAACAGGAGCAACGCATTTGTTGTCGAATCGTTTCTTATCAGCATTTTAGCTTCGATGGTGCTCGCGATGAGGCTGGAATGGCATTTGTTGAGGCGCCAAAACAATTTAAAAATGCTGAGCATACAAAAGTGCCTTGTGAATCTTTTTACTAAAAAAAAGTTTAACTTCTGTAGAATGCAATGAAACCAATTATTCCATCTAAATTTTTTTAGACGAAATTTTTTCTAAAAATAAGATTAACATTTTTATCGATTGACCTTAATTTCTTGAGATTTCCTGACTTAATGCTGTTACGTTTCTTAAACTTCAGAAGCACTTTGCATGCATTGAAGTGATCAAGGAATGGGATTTAAATCTCATTCACAAAGTGATTTATTTCAATTTGTAAGCATGGAATTATAAAATAATAAGTCCAATAAAGTATAAATTTAATAAATAATAAATTCATTAGTTATTAAATTCAATAAATAAAATTAAAACAAACATATTTCATGTTTCTCAATTCCTGGACACGTACTCCAGCAATCATGAAAAACAAAACATAATTGCAACATAAATTGTTTAAAATGCAAATACTCATCTCTCACATCAATCTCATCCATCAATTAATGAATTTGTTCATTTATTCCCTCCGAAACAAGCAGAAGTTGTAGATCGATGTGAACATCTGAAAAGTGAGCGCCGTAAAAATCTTTTTAAACATAACAAATGTTTTAAATTAAATATATTAAACGAGATCTTATTAGAAAAAAGTTGAATTCGCAACAACAATCGAATGCAAATTCTTGCTCGTAGTGTCGAGGGGTTTTGAATTTTCGATTTGTTAGAGAATTTCATATTCAGTGTTATTATATTAATTATATTCCTAGTTGCATCTAAGTTGGCTCGGATTTTTTGTTCTGAAATCGTTTAATCAAAATGTATCCAAATGAAATGAAGCTAAACCCTTCTGACTCTGTAATGCCATTTTGAATTAAAAATATGCGAAAGACCAATTAATGCCTTTTTCATTTCAATCGATATCTCGATATGAAGGCTCAAAACCGGCCCTATTGGCGATGTTTTTCGTCGTTTGTGCAGCAGTCATTACGTGTATTGGTCGCAGTCCAGTATGCAATGCCGTAAGGCTTTCCAGGGATGCTATACAAATAAACCTATAACTATTATATATACTATTATTGTTATTATTATTATTTTTAATAATTTTTTTTGTTTAACAAATCTCTCTAAAAAAAATTATTATTATTATTCAAAATACGAACATTAGTTCGAGTAAAAATGTTTCTCGAAATTGATGATCTAACCATGCAATTAACCTTGTGAAGCAATTAAATGTCTTGTGACCAACGAAGCACAACTGAATAGCATGGTCACATATTAAAAATCATTTTGGATAGAAATATTTTTTTAAAATTACACAATATTATTGAATATTGTACATTGTTAATTGTTCAAACTTAAATAATACAGAATATTAATAAATATTTCGTTAATAATTAAAAATTAATAGGTTCCATACTTCCAACACATTCAACACTGTTGGAATTACTTTGACTCCTGTGAAAGAATGAACTCCAGAGACATCGTGGAAATGTGAAGAAGATGCCATTTGAACTGAGAATGTCATCGAACAATCGCATACCGTTCACTACGAAAGGTGATTTCATTGCGTCCAACCAGACTTCAGACGTCTATAATGCAGAACCCCTCGTCTCAATTCTGAGGTTCATTTGTGAGGTTTGTGTCTCCCTGCCTCTGTCCATCCTTGGGGTAGTGGGCAACCTTCTCTCCCTATACATCTTATCCCTCTACAGCAAAAAGAAACTCCAAATCATCCTCATCCTGTTGCGGATGTTGTCAGTTGTCGATACTTTGGTTCTGCTCTTCAATCTGCACTTGAGGTCTCTGAGGTACATCTTCACGAAAGGTGGGTCTCCTAACACCAGTTAATAATTTCTTGGTTTAGAATTTTTCTGTCGAAATTAGGATAAATTGTGGAGTCTCTAGCACGTCCGGGTGAAATTAGCGAGATTAAAGTCTCATCACGTTGTCTGTCATTTTGATTGATGTTGCAATTTGTCAAAGAAGAACATATTTCAAAATACAAAGGACGCGAGAGTAGTTCATAGGAAATGAAGGAGTGTCCTTATTATTAAGATGAACGGAAATTGTCCTGTGACTGTTTGCTTGAAGAAAAAGTTTCAGATTTCAAATAAAAATTCCTACCCATTTTCTGGAGTGTTATCAGAATATATTATACATATATCAGTTACATTTTCATATTATCACAATTATAGTTTGATTTTCATGTTTTACAGTCATAAATCATTGCCAACCAATTATTACAAAATTATGATTAAACATATCTAATAAAGTTTTAACACACAAATCATGTTTTAGAAACTTTTTTGGATCACAAGATCTAAAATATCAAAAAAATAATTTTATTTTATTCCATTAAGGAGCGTTTTTTATTTTGCAAAGACGTTTACAGCCATGTAAAGATGTTTACAGACGTTTAAAGATACAACGAATGTGTGAATGCTTTTTAGGAAAGGAAATTCGCCTCAATAAGGAGGCTGTTGTTTGAAATGATTTTGAATTAAAATTGCCAATTTTCGAGTCATCAATGGAACTATAAAATGTGAAGCCTTCATTTCGTCTAAGCTAGGACCTGTTAGTGTCACGTAACGAACATTTGCATGTAAAATATTTTTATTATGAATTAAGGTATTATTATTTTTAAGGATGCTATTATTGTTGTTAAGTAATAAATATTTAATTAATTAATGACTATTATCAGTTAAATGTTTAGTAAAGAAGTAATAGTTTCTTTAATAATCTTGAGAACTCATATAGACATAAGTAAATTGATTAGCATGTATGTTAGATAATAAACATTCAGTGATCCCAAAATATGTATTTACGTGAAAATGTAAAATTTAAATTAAAAATTTGCGAGAAACAAAACAACGTTTCAAAACAACGAGATTTCCGATTTTAAATTTAAATAAGAAAAGGTTAAAAACCGCGGCGTTTTTCACTTTGTTGCAAATACAAATTTTGCTTTGGCAGAAGTGGATAAACATGTTGGAAACGAGTAATGCTCATCAATGTCTCAGCATTTAAACCGTTAAAGTGTTACAAATGCTGGACGTAAAACGACTTTCAATATGGAATAGATATATTTTCACATATTATAACCGAATATTTTTCAAATTTTCTGAAGTTTTGTTTAAACTCTTAACACATACTTAATTAAGACTCTTCACTAAAAAAAAAACAACTATTTTGACCAGGTGTAGAATGTAATTGGGTAACATTTGTTTCTGCACCATTTGTAAGCCTGAAGCATGTTCCCACACGGACCAAGATTTTAGTCTCAGAAGTTGATTGGAATCTCAGTACTGGAATTAACACGTCTATCCTAATCATCTTCTTATGTCGACCTTAATATGCACGGACATGCTCAGAGATATTTCGCAGACACAATATTTCACGGTTGAAATATTTCACGGATGAGGCACCAACAAACATTGCCAATGTTTCCAAATTGTTAAAAACATAGAATTCTCGGAGTTTATGAATTTCCGTTTGGAATAAGATATGTTCTAGCATAATTTAATTCATTTAGATCGAAAATATTTTTTTCTTTTAATAGAATTACTTTGGAATTTTTTTTATTTTTGGAATATGCATTTCTACTAAAATTAGAAAACACCCTCTTCAAGTTGCAACCTCTTTTATGCGGTCATTCAGGTCAGCGAGCCATTTCTCATTTTCCCAACGGTGAAATATGCACTTTCATGTCTCAGGAAGTATCTTTTATCACCCTCGCCTTAAATTTCTTCTTTATGTTTTTATGACTTGGTTTTCAATTTCAATCCAACATCCTCTCATCGTTTCTATTTATATATCATCGCCACATCTAGTCTCTACGTAGTCACATCATAGTCATCACGGTCATCGTCATTGACATCGTCATCGCCAAAGCCATCGCCGTCATCATCATCATCATCATCATCATCATCATCATCATCATCATCATCATCATCATCATCATCATCATCATCGTCGTCGTCGTCGTCGTCGTCGTCATCGTCGTCGTCGTCACCGTAGTCATCATCGTCATCAACATCATCATCATCATCGTCATCATCATGTTCAACGTAAAGGATTGCTTAATGCCATTAATTTTAAGGAAATTGTAGTTAAAATGGTTGGTTTAATTCTGTTTATTATCTTCACCGTCAATGCAAGGGGAAGTGATTTAAAGAATTTAATTTTTACTTTCAACTCATTGCTTAACCGAAACGTGGCACCAACCATTTTTATTTCGTGACATTTGAATCATCTCATAATCGATGATTAAGCAATAATCCTTTTACAGGTTACTTCGTCGTGATGCATGCCTACACCTACCCAGTCATCCACCCACTCATTTACATCCTGAGGATGATCAACACCTGGCTATTAGTCCTTCTGACCGTGGACAGGTACTTGGCAGTCTGCAAACCCCTCCACGCTTACGCTTTGAGTTCAGTCAGGAGGACCTACTTCTGCCTCGTTGGTGTCGTTTCCTTCTCTGCAGTCTTCTGTCTGCCCAGGTTTTTTGAGTCCTACACCAAGTGAGTAACATTCGGTTAATTTAATTAAAATTATTTTTTTTTAAATCGTTTTTTATTTGGTTTATTTATCTTATAGGCAATAACTAAATATAACTAAATACTGTTCATTATTGTTATTTAAATATATTTAATAATAAGTAATGTTTTATTATTGATGTCATTTATTATTTCATCTAATTTATATTTTTGAATGAATACGAATGTAACTTGCCAAATATTTGCTAATCGATTTGCAGGTCTCATCATCTTTAGGAAATCGTTAGAGGTAGTAATAGTAACAGCTGTGATTTGCTGTTATTAATATTAATAATTATCCAAACTTATAATCATTACTAATCAAGGATTAACAGTAATAATTAATATAAAAACTTATAAAAATTATAATAATAAATTAATATAAATAAATTATATAAATTTATAATCAATAATAATCATGAATTTAAATTTTAGCTCGCATATCTGTAAATTGAAAGATTTACAAATGAATTCTCGTTACAAATGTATGCTTGCACATCCAGCTCTTAAAAAAAACACGTTCAAAGAAACAACTCCGTAGATAAGTAGTTAAGACAAACAGTTTAAAAGTATTTTACTGACTTTTAGTAATTAATTACATTTAATTAAATGCACTTGCTTAAATTGACATTCAAGTGAAACAAGCGTACAAACACTTATTTGAAGTTCAAAAAAAAAGTTCTTTAAAGTGAAAGCACTTTCGAAAAATTCGACGACAAAAGAGGATTTCATTGCGTGACTTCTGCTTCTGTTTTTTTTGTTCTGTGTTTGATTCACTCCTTGAAAAGCGAATTAAAAAATAAAATTAAAATATAAATATTTGAAAGCAGACATTCTGTATTCCTATTCAACTTCTCACACGTTTCTCTGCCTTCTAATTCTCGCGGATATTTTAAATTATTTTTAGAATATAAATTATATTATTAAATCTTAACTTATTACATGACATATTACATTTATATATAATATTACATGTTATTTAAATTTATATTAATATCATTGAACAAGACATTATCTAGATTTTATTTTTCGTTGAAATAAATTTAAACATTTTAAGTGCAAATATCAAATTGATTTTCATTCGAAAAACTCACATAACAACTTATTCTCTCAATCATATATCATAATTGCATCGCAGGTATTCAATAATTCATTGTCATAATAACATTATTTTATTTAATTATTAATATTACTTTTGTACCACGTGACAATAATCCACGGTATGAGAAATTCAGCTTATTATTTTTAGCAGAAATTATTCATGGAATGATTTTCCATATAATTTTTAATTTATGGAAATGCTAATTCAGAGAAAAGCCGAATAAAAGATTTTTCGAATTATGAAAATATTTCTTATAATCAAAAAGCACCACTGATGTGATCTGATGTGATTGAAGCCATTCTTAAAGTTTTTAATTTAAACATAATTAAAATAAATAAATGTTTATTTTTTTACCCCAGAAATGAGAAAGACGGTAGGTACGGATACAAGAACACAAGCTTCTTTGACGACCACACTTACACGGTGGTCTACAGGATCTTCCTGTTCATCTGCTTCCAATACCTCGTACCTGGTGCCATACTCACCTGTATTAACACGAAAGTAATACTCCTGCTGAGAGCATCCGATACATTCCGCAAGAACCACCTCACCCCAAACACTCCCCAAGTTGCTCCCCCAAAGTACCTGAGGAAATGTCGCACCGAGTGGGACATCAGGATATCCGTGAACACGAAAGCACCCGCTCACGTCAACAGATCTGCTTTCCAGTCGACGCGTAACATCACCATCGTCGTAGCCATAGTGGTCATGATATCGATCGTCTGCTTGGTCGTCAACATGACCGCTCACATCCTGTACTGTCTGGAGGCAAGATTCAAGGAACACCCGATCATGGGCAGCCTCAACTTCATCACGAGCAGAAGAATCGCTGCCCAGCTCAGCAACGTTCTTGTGACGTTCAATTCCGCTTCGAATTTCATCATTTACTGCTTCTGCAGCAAGAACTTCAGAACCCTGCTGAGCTCGTGTCTCTGCAGAAAGTTGCTGTGCATGAAGTTCAGAGGAAGGAGCATCAACACTGAGATCGAGTGGGAGCAGTACTGGAGGATGAGATTCGTGCGCAGAACGAACTGAATCCAACGAACTGTACACGTTCGTTATATACTTTATCCCAGTGACAACTAGTAATTTGAACTTGTAATCTCAGTGATGATCGTTTGACCTTTCGTTTGAACTGAAACATTCCAGTGATGACGACGACCTTAATGTTGGTGATAATGGTGATGTTGATGGTGGTGATGGTGGTGATGATGATGGTAGTGATTACAGAAGATTTCACGAGATGGTGATGAGAAATCTCGGATTAACGCTGTCTCACTCAACATTACCTGATTTACATTACCTTTAGATACATTTATAAGAAATCACATTTAAACATTTTTTCAAAATAAATAAATAATTCTACGAAGTTGGGCAATAGTTTTATAAGTACTCATAATAATAGAATTATATTTAATTAAAAATACTGTTATTGTATGTCACGATGACATTGTAACTGATATCGTTAATACGTAACAAAAATATCCTTAACAAAAACACTAGATAACCATTGCAGTATTCAATTAATAATTTATTTATTTGCGAATAATTTTTCAATGTCAAGAATTTTTATTTATAAACATTTTAAATTTTAAATCTTAAATTAAAATCCCAGTGCATTTATTAATATTTGAACATGCTATTTCGAAAGAGATTTATGAATTATTTTGTAAAACAAAATAAAATTATTTTCCATCCCTTGCAACATTATTTTGTTAAATAAAATAAAATTATTTTGTATCCAATGTGTTCCTAATTTTTCAAATAAACTTTCAACTGGTCATTGAGAAATTAAATTTTAAGTTTGATTGCAACACGTGCTGCAAACTAATTTATAAATTTGCATAGGTTTTGTCTGCTAAAAGTAACTTTGCATTTAAACGCTAATTCAAGCCAATTGAAATTTATGATTAATAATATAATGTAATACTGTAATGCAATAATAAGATGTAATACTGTAATATAATAATTTAATGTAATAATGTGATGTAATAATGTAATGCAATAATATAATGTAATACTGTAAAGGGATAGTGATTCAACTTAAATACCATGACATAAAAGACACTATTCGTATTTGTAATTAATAGTAAAATGATTATTCGTATTTGTAGTCAAATAATATTTTAATAATAATTTAATAGTAAATTCAGCAACGATGATTAAAGTGTTGTTGCAGAACCTGAATTACATGCCAAAGATGGCGAAAGTCTGAGTTTGATTGAGAAATAATTTATAATATTTATCTAATTTATAATATTTAACTAATTTATAATATTTAACTAATTTATAATATTTAACTAATTTATAATATTTAACTAATTTATAATATTTAACTAATTTATAATATTTAACTAATTTATAATATTTAACTAATTTATAATATTTAACTAATTTATAATATTTAACTAATTTATAATATTTAACTAATTTATAATATTTAACTAATTTATAATATTTAACTAATCCTGTTTACATAAAAATATTTAGATGTCAAAATACCGAACATAGAAATGTTAATAATTATGATTACCAATTTAACACTAGCAATTAAATATAAAATGGTTAAGAAGTAAAGAGTGGTGAAACTTATTTTAACTCGTAATCAATCCACGAAGAAATGTGAATTTCTTTCAGAAATTTAATTTTGTTAGTGAAGATATTTATTTAAAAACGCTTTCAGTTTCATTATTTAAATATGCTTTCATTTCGAATTTTCCTGTCACTCGAATTAAGCTCTTCGTATTGCTGAGACTCAAAGGATACAGAAGCGGATTAACTCATAAAAAAAAAAATTTTCAATGTTTGGCAATCACAGCATATTTTTATATCGAATTGTTTAATTAAATGAAAGATTTCTTGTCTTGGTTTGATATTTATTTAATTAATTATGATTGGGCGGATTATTTATTTCGATTTCTCAAGTCGCAAGGAGTTTATTAATTCCAAAACCTTCCATTACTGATTTCATAGAAATGTTACGATATTCCATAGCATTTATTTAAAATATTTAACAAAATGTAATCAACTGTTATTTATTTTACCATTAAATACAACGAATAATTATGAAGCAGAATCAAGATGTTTTCAAACTTTCAAAAATGCAAAATGATTGTTGGATTAAAAAATTAATATTTTAAAATCGGCAAATCGTTGACATCAGATTTCTTGTCATCATCATCATCGTCATCGCCATCGTCATCATCATCATCATCACTCCAATCTTTCGCAGTCAGCATCTCTGGTGCTCCTGACTGATCTTAAGTGACTAAAGACTCAGAAAGGCAGAAACTTCGAATTTAATTTTATTTAAAATAAATTCTTGGAGTGTTTATTTAAACCATGGCAACAGTCGACAACTGGGTAACCATGACAACGGTCAACAACAAAATTTAAGAACGGAAACGAAGGTAATAATTTTAGGGATTTAATTTTTACGAGCATTTTTTATTTTTTTTTCAGTATTTATGAGTTTCAGAAAACATTTTTTTCAATCAGCAGTGCAAATTTAAAAGATATTTTAAAAAGTTTGCGAAACAATACTGACTTTTTGTCTCAGTTTTTTTCAACAAAAATTTTTAGAATTGTCTTGAAATGAAACGAATTTTAAAAATTTTCTTAATTATTGTTAGGATGAAAATAAATTTAGGCTGAGAAACTTAGAAAAAGAATTTACGTCTGATGCCATTTTCAACCAGGAATTTATTTATTTAAGGATGCCAACAATTTTGCAGATGCTGTTTTCTTTGAACAATTGTTGTGTTTTTCATGAGTAGGTCTTGCAACATATATTTGAGTTTTAAATATTTTAGCATAAAATATTATAGGCATGTGCATAAAACGCTTATATTTGCAATGTAATCATAACCATCATTATAAATTACAAATTAATGTTACATGAATTCAATACAGTTTTATGCAGGTTAACAGAAAATGACTGGAAATTCATGAAATAAATTGTTTTTTGCCCGAATTTCAAGAACTACTTTATGTTTTTTTTTTAATTTCATAAATTTTAAATTACTTCTGTTTGAAGTATTGTGTCAATTCATATATATTTTAAAGTAGTTTGCAACTGTTAACAATTGATCCGATTGCAAATGAATATTATTAATCCGTGATGGAATTCCAAGCTACTTTTAAAGCGATCCATCATTTATTTAGTACTTGGAGGTACAGGCTGGGTTTCGAACACGACACGTTACGACTGTTGCTAATAACAACTTGTTAATATCTCTGCATGCAAGAACGCAACCCATCCGGATAACCTTGCACGCCTATCGGATGTTTGCATGAATTATGTACTGGAATATTTGATGATGGAATATTTTAATCGGTTTGATTGCCATTCAATGATTTATTTTGGTATATTTTGACTAAAACAAAGATTCGTTTATTAAAGAGGTCAATGAAACAATACAAAATCTTGATTTGCTACAGTCAGAATAGTTGTCTTAATGAATACAAAAATATTGCGTTATACAACGTCATAATTACATTTAAGTAGGTCATACTGAATGAAACCATATCTGGATTATTAATAATATCAAGTCCATTGATAATAATACGTTAAAAAAATAAAAATAATAATAATAATAAATAATAATAATAATAATATAATAATAATAATAATATAATAATAATAATAATAATAATAATAATAATAATAATAATAATAATAATAATAATAATAATAATAATAATAATAATAATAATAATAATTAATAATAATAATAATAAACTCTCCTCGATTGGAATAACTTTAAATTTAGAAGTTGCTGCCCTGTTTTACTCTCTGGAAGAATCCGTGCGAACAAGCGAATACTTGGACGGTATTGCGGATGGATCGTGTCAGGAATGTGCCTCCTGTGCAGTTGTGCTGTTGTGAGTCTTGTTGAGTTCGTCGTAGATGAGGTAGATGGCAGCAAGAGGAGAGGTTCTATGGAGGCTGACAGTTCCAACTTCATTGTCACTCGACGAATTGGAATCCTGCCTTTTGGAATGAGTCTGCTGCATGGAAAGCTGGAAGGAAACGTCGTAATTTGATCTCGAAAGACTGAAAATGTCTGAACGCGTTGGCAGCGGTAGTCCAACGTGTGTGTCTTCGTCAAACTCGAAGCTGGGGTTGCCACGCCCCTCGTGTTCCCTCAGGTCCAAGGAATGTCTGCTGGCTTCCTCCTCCTTCTTTTTCATTTTTCTTTGATTTAAATTTGTCATAATCGTCATCGCAATCACTTTCGTTTTTATTACAAATTTCGTTATAAACATCGTCATCATCACCACCATCGTCATCATCACAATCATCATCACCACCGTTGTCGTTATCATCATCAACATCGTAGATACTGACCTTTTTTTGTGGAAGGTATAAGAAAAGACGACGATGCTTGCTGTGATAAGAACCACTCCTGCAACGAAACACACGATGCCACCTGCGCAACAATAACATTTTTTGTTTATTATTACGATGTTTAACTATTCATTTTTATTAATTAACC
The DNA here is from genome assembly GCA_021613335.1 of Whitmania pigra. Lineage (NCBI taxonomy): Eukaryota > Metazoa > Annelida > Clitellata > Hirudinida > Haemopidae > Whitmania > Whitmania pigra. Next base: position 2,707,048 of record JAJTWR010000365.1, on the reverse strand, counting down.
TTTTGATCAGAATAAAATAATTTCTTTATAAAAATATTTAATTCAAATTCGACTTTCAATGCGTTCACTTCGTCGGTTTCTGAAATTTCATCAAAATGGTTTCAAAATGAAACTTTATTCAAATTCCGTCCCAAGAAAGCAAAAGTTACGCTTTCATCCTTTGAGAAAGAGTTCCTCACATCACCATCATATCATCATCATGTCGTCAACATGTCGTCAACATGTCATCAACATGTCGTCAACATGTCATCATCATGTCGTCAATATGCCATCATCATGTCAACATCATATCATCATCATCATCATCATCATCATCATCGTGTCATCCTCCAATACTCGAATGAAATATTACGTTTCGACAATCATCCACATTTATTTGAAAGTTATTTGATCCTGGCTGGCATTGAAATTCAACTGACTTCTTTGAATATGAATGTCAATGCGAATAACCGTTATGACTATTTTTTCAAAAATATAAAATTTATTAAAATTATTAAACTGATTTTTTGTGCTTAGTGTTGGAATATTTTGTCAAACATTATTTATAGTAATAATTAATGATAACAATTTCAAGCATTATAATGTAATTAATTATTGATTATTGGATAAATGCACTGAATTACTCAATATTAATGGCAAATATTGAAGAAAAAAAAAAAATAAAATAAAATAATAATAATAATAATAGTAGTAGTAATAATAATAATAATAATAATAATAATAATAATAATAATAATAATAATAATAATAATAATAATAATAATAATAATAATAATAATAATAATGAAATAACCCGGGGGTCCGCAAATAAGTAAGTTAACTAATAAGTTTATTAGAGCAGGTATTCAGTTAACGGAACTGAATAATAGAAGTTAAGCGTTTAAGGAATTGAGTTACTTAAGGATGCAAACGGATATTTGGGCTTCTAAGTTGACTCGTCTTTCTATCAATTAATGTTAACACGACGACTTAGAAAAAAGATACTGAATATAAGTCTAAATTTGATTAAATGTAGAATAATCAAATTTAAGCCCAATTATTTGTCGTAGCGTTTATAACATTACACCCTCCTTAAATCTGTTCGTCCCGAACAGACTGCTGCTCCCCGTGGTACTTCGCCAGTCGGCGAATGTGTGCCACCTTCATTTTTACTCTCGGGACACAATCTCTCACATGGTGCCCATGTATCACCATTGTTTCAATGCGAGCCCGTCCTCCTCTGGTATCTCTACTAAAACGCTTACTGAAAAAGATCAGCAAAACAACCAACAGCACTAAATGCTCGCCTCGAATCTCCGACGACCTCCGAAGGCCAGAAAGCCCGCCCTGGCTGAGAACTCCACAAATGAACTCCTCGGACATTGATCCAACCTTATCAACCACGTACTCACGACCGCCGAGTACCTCACCGTCAACATCTCCCCTGTCAGTTACAATGACATCCGCAGCTCCAACCTCCACTATATCCACAGCTGAATCGAATTCGGAAACTCCCAGCTCAAATCGATCGCCACTGTTTTCCGGGTCCAGTTCCTCCACTGATTCCTCAACTCGAGGAGGCTCCACTCTGGTCTCTCCCAAAGTCCCCTCTTCAATTATTTCCTCGGTTCTCTCCACAACCGATACCAACGAGGCAATCGTGCACGGAATTGGCTCATCGGGCACTGGCGCGACTTCTCTGGAGTTTGCGAAACTTTCTCTCAGCTCACCTTTGTCCTCATTCTCAACATTTATTGGGAGCTCCACTATTGGACTGTCCCCGTCAACTACCAAACTGGCCTCACTCACCTCAGCAAAGGTCTCCTCAGCACCGTTCTCCTCACCCAGCTCTTCCCTCAGCTCCATTCCCGATTCCTCACTCCATGGAAGAAACACTTCGCTTTCCAAAGTTCTTCCATCTACAATTTCCTCGGTCTCCTTCTCAACCGAAACCAGTGTGGCAATCGGGTACACTGCTGAGGCCTCAGCTGGCATGATGTTTATGGTGCTTGATGGAGTCTCCTCCGGTTGGTAGCTAGTAGAGGCCTTGTTGGAGAAAACCTCAGTTACTTTTTCCATCTTTTCTTCAAAGCTTTGCATCATTTTATTTATATTTCCCATCACCCATTTCAGACCCGGATCAACAAACATATAAGCTTCTGGATCCTCACCCTGGTCTACTATCCACGACAGCAGGCGATCCTGCAATTCTTCCCTGGAGCCTTTCGAATCCATTTGCCTCAACTTAAGCTCACGTCTCATTCCAGCAAAAGTTAAATCTTCTAAGACCTTGCTCATGACTTACTTTTTGGGATCCCACTCCTGACACCAATGAAATAACCCGGGGGTCCGCAAATAAGTAAGTTAACTAATAAGTTTATTAGAGCAGGTATTCAGTTAACGGAACTGAATAATAGAAGTTAAGCGTTTAAGGAATTGAGTTACTTAAGGATGCAAATGGATATTTGGGCTTCCAAGTTGTCTTGATTCTCGTTGTTTGTCAGTTGATTATCGAGAATGCTTTTCTGTAGCAAAAATAGATCCCACGTGCCCGGAAAAGATGCCAAATATAATTAAGTATAAATTTAATTATATTAGCAATATAAACTTAATTAATTTCCAAAAATCTAAGTTTACAACAATAATAATAATAATAATAATAATGATGATGATGATGATGATGATGATGATGATGATGATGATGATGATGATGATGATGATGATGATGATGATGATGATGATGATGATGATGATGATGATGATGATGATGATGATGATGATGATGATGATGATGATGATGATGATGATGATGATGATGATGATGATGATGATGATGATGATGATGATGATGATGATGATGATAATAATAATAATAATAATAATAATAATAATAATAATAATAATAATAATAATAATATAATAATAATAATAATAATAATAATAATAACGTAGATTTAATAAATAAAAGTCTTGTATTAAATCTGTTTTGTAAATGTTTACCTATTACACTACAAATTCGATTATGTGAAACTTTTAAGTTTATTAATAAATTGAATCGATGTTTTACTCGTTGCACTTAAACACTGTACTGAAATATTAAATCAAACATTAAATGAAACATTGTACAGAACGTCCAATAAGAGGAAGTATTTCCCAAATGAAGTACTTTCCTTTGAACATTTTAATTTATTCGAGGCTGCAAATGTGATTTTTCTTTGTTCAAGGATTATTTTATGAAAATGGAAGATCATCATCGGTTACTAAATATTTACATGTAATAGATAAGAAATGTTACTAAATATTTACATGTAATAGATAAGAAATGTTACTAAATATTTAGATGTAATAGATAAAAAATGTTACTAAATATTTAGATGTAATAGATAAAAAATGTTACTAAATATTTATATGTAATAGATAAGAAATGTTACTAAATATTTAGATGTAATAGATAAGAAATGTTACTAAATATTTTGATGTAATAGATAAGAAATGTTACTAAATATTTAGATGTAATAGATAAGAAATGTTACTAAATATTTAGATGTAATATATTAGAAATGTGAATATTTAAGTGCGATATGTCAGTGATAAGTGGGTGCTTGAAATGAGTGTTAAATATGAATCACATCCTTTTACGTTGAAATCGACATTAATACTATTCAAAGACATAATTAATGCAATTCTTCAAAACAGGCGACGATGATGATGATGATGATGCCTATGGTTGTGGGCTCGTTGAAGACTCTCAATAAAATACTCACCGATAAATTCCAGTCTTGTATTTATTGTTGGTGATGATGATGATGATGATGATGATGACGACGATGACGGAACGGCATTTGTATCGTTGAAATTTGTCGAGGCTTGAAATGCAAAAAACGAAACATTTCAGATCACAGGTTTGGTTTAAAAACTTGGATAATAAGTATTACTTAAATAAATTTATTATAAAAGATATTACTTGCCCTATTTAGAACTTATATGCTTTGAAACAAATCGTCCTAATTATTCTGCTCCATAACAACAGCTTAAAATTCAAACAACTCACAATTTCCTGTGTCCATGAACGTGCTGGACAGTTTGTTAATATTTGGAGAGTTTCATTATAAAATCTTTTTAATATCCCCAGTTTAATTCGTCTCAGCAACAGATGATATAATATCTTCCAACGTACAAAATTCACTCTGCAGTACTTCAGCTAACCTGTGACTGATTCACCAAAGGTGTGTAGCTTCTAATACAGGTGATCAATAAACGTGCAATTGAGTGCACACCTCACCTGTCTCCGACGTTTGTTTCTTATGAATGTCACGGACAAAATGGCTAATAATAACAGTCATTATACATTATTATTTTTGTAGATAACTGATGTTATCGTGTTTAATGATAATTAAGTTATTGCATCCATTGATTTTTCACAATGAGATTATATTTTCTGTATTTCTATACTGCCTGCTGGTTGGTCGAATGGGTTGCGTTCCTACATGCGCCAGTATTGCAACAGTCGCAAATGGTCGTGATCGAAACCCACCCTGCAATAAGCACCCGTTTTCTGCGATATAACGCCAGCAGACACCTATATAATGGTAAAAACCTAGTCTTTAACGTAGCTGAAGTTAGCAGACACTCAAATTTAATTTCTAATGAGAAATTTCAAATTATAATATTTGGAAACTACGTTTCAAATGCTTTTCAAAAATGTTTATATATCAATTGTCTGACGCTACGCACATGGCGCTTTATAAATCAATTATTATTATTATTAATTTATTATTATTGTCGGAAGATTTTCAAATTTTTAAGGTTATTAGAAATTTGAGGAATTCGTTCAAAAGTCTTCTTACTCAGTAACCATGTCTTTAAGGCTTATGAAATGTGCATCAAAATGTTCGTTAAGATATCTACCTTCCAAATATGTATAACTTATTAGCTGATAAATTTGTGGAACAGCATAAGTGCTTAAAATATAGCGAGACGTCTTAAGCGGAAGTCCTTCCAGTATTTAATTGCCGTACGAGTTCTTTTACTCAATAATCACGAAGTTTAGACTGATCAAATAAATGTGCATCAAAATGTTTTTAAGATTTTAAATTTGTTTTATATATACATGTTCACTTATGGATCTGCATAAATACCAAAACATCCCAATCCTCGAGCGCTAGTATTTACATGCTTGCATTTTACCATGTCGAAAATGAACTAAGCTTCCGATATTATGTCTTTGATGAAATCCAATTTGGAAGCCACGGTCGTAAATGGACCCTAAAGAATTAGATTCGTAGGTATCATAAAGAGTAAGTTCCTAAAGTAGCTTCCTTGCTTAGGCAGATTTTCCGTCCTTTAAAGTATTTGATTTGCTAACTAATACTTGATCTTTGTCTTAAAATTATTATGCGTGAAATCTGAATGTGCCCAATGTCAACCTAATAGGAAGTTGAACCAACAGTTCAGAGAAAGAGGAATTTCAGTAAAGAATTGTAGAGAGTGTGTTTGTCTTGTTATATATGTGGATGGGAACGTAATAAAATGTAAATGATTTTATCTGGTATATAAATGCTCCAGATTTATAGAACAAATCATCTCAGTTATGTAACGGACTATAATCAAATAAATAAATAAATATAAAGAACAAATTCTGGTTTTCTGACCTTTTGATTTTCTGTGTGCTTTACAATTTATTTGACAATGTATTACCCTGAATTTTCGCTAGGTAAAAAAGTTCTTCCTCGTGATGGAAAGAGCATGTCTAAATGTGTGTTTGTGGCTGAAATGAAAGAGTTTCTCAAGGACAATCCAACAAATTCCATCAATGAGGAATTTTTGCGGAAATGTTGTGGGGCCCTTCGTCTGAGTTCAACATTGACCACATTGAGAAATCTCAGGGATTACTGCTTGGCTTATAGAAAGGTGACATTGTGAACTATTTTCAAAACTTCGGTCAAGCTAACATTTAATTTGCTTTATTTCTCGATTTAGATCAGGCTCAACGTTCAGACTTTAAGTCTACGGCCTGCCGATTTGCAATATTTAAATCCAAAAAAAGTCAACTGCTTTCAAAACAATGATGATGAGGGATCTTGTTCAGTGATGAATGCAACTATATCTGGGCCATAGAAGGATTTGTTAGAGCAGCAGTGAGCTCGGTAACTTGTTGGTCCCAAATAATTGCTTCTGAAAATGTACTCTATTGTAGGACTGGAAAGTTTATCGTCATCAACACGTTCAAATCTTCTTTGGTCATTCTTTGCTGAAAAAATAAAGCTGTTTACATTTGAGTAACAGTTACTCACGTAGCACAAACTTCAAAGTTAAATTTGCTTCTCAAATTAAATAATCTGCATAGAATAATAACGTAATATTTAAAGTACATTAAATTAAATGGCAAAATTAAGATTCAGGAACTTGTAAAATCAAAGAAATTAAAGTTATTTTGTGCTTTATTGATTAATGCTGGCAACATACTCTTAGAAAAAGTACCATCATGCATTTTATATTTAATTTCAAAATAACATTGCAGCCATTGATGAAGAACTTATGAATGAGTTTTCCAAGGTTGGTTTTTCAAGCAAGTTCATCTTCGCCAAAATAGTTACTATAAAACAAGGAAACCTGCCTGAAAAGAGAATCCACAATGATGTTGATAATGATAATAGCATGTAAAAAATGTAAAAAATTAAAATCAATAACAATTAAATATTAACAGAATATCTGTTCCAGGAGCCTACAATAATTAACATATCTTAATTGTTAGGACATTTAAAATGCACAATTCAACCAACTTACCAGCCCATATTGTTAGCAACTCTTGAGAGTGAGCTGAGCAACATCTTTGACTTAAAATGATAACCATTTCGTTGGTTATGTTGCTCAATGATGATGAAATCCTTGAGGCCGTAACTTTTGTGAAAATGGTGAACTTCATCCCCAGAAAACATGTCTGATTTGTCCAGCATATCCAACCATACTTTTGGCATTTCAACTGTTTCTTTTTGCTGATTGAGAATGATGTCCCCTGAAATATCATTGGCATCCAGTAATTCATTCAATAAATATAAATTGCAAGTAACATTACTTCAATCAAAAAGAGAAATGTTCAAAAATCACCTTGATCATCACCATCAAAACTTTCTCTTTTCTCAGTTCTCTTTGAGCTGACAGTCTCCACAATAGAATTCTTTAAAGTTAAATAGGCAGAGGGCACTCCAGATATCCAGTATCGAGTCAAGTGGAGTTCATTTTCACGAAATGGAACACTTGCTTTAACTTTTTTCCAAGTTGGAGGCTCAGAGAGTTGCTGATTGGAAAGTCTCCATCCATGGAAAACGTTTTTGATTTGTGCAAGAAAGCTGATATTTAGCAAACTAAATGTTTCAACACTCAAAGAATCAATTTGTATTTTATGCATTTATTATTCTAAAATACATTCTTAAAGACTAATGCTGTACAACCAGCAAGATAGAGCAATCGAATTTAAATGAATTAAGAGCTACAGTCAAACCTATCCCAATCAGAAGCCTGCTCTAAATCACACTCTTCAGATTCCTTGAACAAGAAATATTAAATTAATGGCACCATTTATTTTATGGATTTTACTCGAAAAACAAAACTCACCCCCATGACCATTTTTTTAACAGATCAACCACCGAACAAATCAAATCAGAACTTTCGTGTGAGAATTAATAAGATGAGAAAAAAAACTGCTAATGTAAACACAAGAACAAAATGTTTCACGAACGATCGTCTAAGAGTTATAATAACACATGCCACATAACACAAGATTTAATTTAAAACATTTTTTCTAAATAAATTTTTAGTTTTTAAAAGTATGTATAACAATTTATAAAATTTAAAGAAATACTTATTTAAATAAAATTAAAAATTTATTTAATCGTCGCAGTAAAATTGAAAATCGAAATTAGTTTATTATGGAAAGACCAGTGTTGTACTTTCAAAGTTTTAAAAGTTAAAATGGTAGTTTAACAAAGCATATTTAGTTACCAGCTAAAAACATAAACTAACAATTACTATATATTCACAGAATGCCAAGTTATACATTGTGTTGTGTCCCATATTTTCCAAGCTAAAATTATATTTTAGAAAGTATAAAAGACGTTCACAAAAATTTCGATTGTTCATGTGCAATGTATAACATTGAGTTACTTTGTCCATTGACATTGATATTTATCAGTATAAATATTTTTTTGTAGTTTAGTTGCACATTACTGGGAAAATCTGCGATTACGATATGTGGAAAAATACAATTTCCTCTTTATGAGCAGTCATTGCATCCATGATCAACTGCGAGCTCTTTGAAAAGAATCCCCTCTTTTGAGAACATTTCTGAATCCAGAGCTTCATGCTGAAAATTTTTGCATTGTCTCTTGAAAATCAATATTGGTTTTGACTTGGTTCCAGCCGCAGAGCATCCAAGTATGATTGTGAAACATGTCCGTTAGTAACCACTTGTTGTTATTGCCACAGTTCTGGCGCCAGATGCTTTCACTAGCGGGAATGTCAAAAGCTATCTCTTCCTTTGTTCCAAGACCCATAGCTTTAGATCAGACTCTAACCTTGGCCATTTCGCATTTTGGCCAAGGCATGCACGTTTTCTCAGGTTCAGTTTCTCAAGCAATCATTCCTTTTTTTTCCATTCGCGAACCTTCATTAACGTTGAACTCCCGAGCAGCTGCTCTGTTACCTTTGTCTTTTGCTCTAGAAATGACTTGAAGCTTGTAGGCAACAGTGTACGAGTTACGTTTATCAGCCACTTTCTTAACGACGTCGATATCTCAATCTATTTATTTATTTATTTGATTATAGTCCGTTGCATGACTAAGATGATTTTGACTTATATTTCAATCAAGAGCACTTTTATCTATATCACTGTATTTATCACTTCAAGCATCGGCCGCTCAGCCAACGGAAGATTTTTTTACAACTTTTATATTTGATTGTTTTATATATTATAAACTGCTTCAATTTAATATTTTAATATATATAATTTTAATTTTAATGTTAAATTATTTTAGCCGAAAAATAGGCGTCTATTGGTGCGTGTTATAATCGTTTGCGTGTTTTATAAGTGATTTTTTACATAAATTGGAAAAATTGCGTGTTATATTCGTCTGCGTGTTTATTTCGTGAAAATACGGTACTTAAAAAGTAGTTAACTACATTTATAAAAAAGTAGTTAGTTACTTTAACTCCCTTTATTTATTATGGTTTGTGGGACGATTTTAATTAATTTCGTTATCTTTCGACAATTGCATGTAAAATATGTTAACAAAATTACGAATGTTTGCGCGGCTTTTAGTTGAACCTTAAGGAACCTAATTTTGTGAATTTTAATTTGTTGATTTTAACGCGCAGTAACCTAATTCCGTGGATTTTGATTTGTTGAACTTAGAAACTCCTACCGCGGAGCTAACCGACAGGGATTCATCAGAGGAGTGCCCCCGTCATCAAACGTTTCGGCCCAAACTTCTGATGTTCTCGAGGGGTGGGCCACACCCGTTGATCAGGCGGGTGTCCCTGTCGGTGAAAACCCTACCTATCCGACTTCATCGTAACGCACCGCACGTTATATGATGATCGATGAAATTCAAGACGACCTTTGCGCATCGATCTCATATAATGCACACTGAGCGTTATAATTTCTTTGAAGCGGCCGCCGTCACTTAGAAATATACGCTCACCGGACGCGCGCATATATTGCCTCAAACGCTCAATCGCGTTTTTACGTCATTTGCGAATGCGCGCGTCAACAACTCAACAACCAAACCTCTCGCCCCAACTTCAATGGGCATTAGCGTTACTCGAAACCCGCTGACCTCTAGATCTTTCGCTAGCTCAGAGTATTTCTCTTCTTTCAGCACATTACTTGCTTCAATCCTATCTTCCCACGGGACGGTCAACTCTATCAAAATGAGAGCGCCTGACGACGACGAAGCGAGAACAACATCCGGCCTCCTGCCGCTATCCCTAAGCAGCTGGGGATATTGTCTCAAACCTTCCAGGTCGGCTGCGACAGTCCAATCATTAGCTTCTGCAAGAATGTCTCTCCTCGGAGGGAGTCTATTTTTCTTACAGTGTAGTGAAAAGCCCTCTCGCAGGAAGTATACCTTCCGCTGTAATGCAATCTTGCGAGAATTTGCTTTAGCTACCGCCGTTTTGGTAGCTTCTACCACTTCCTTTAGGACCTTATTGTGTCGCCAAGTGTACCGACCATTGTCGAGGGCATATGCGCAACTTGAGAGCACATGATGAAGTGTCTCGAAGCCGCCGCAGAGCTCACATTTGCAGTCTTCCGTTAAACCCCATCTTCGCAAATTGTCCTTAGAGGGAAGTAGGTCATAAATCGATCTTATCAAAAAGGCCAGACGATATGGAGACATTCTCCATATCTCGTTCCAACCGATGGAACGCTGAACCACGTCTTCCCACGCGGTCCATCGACCCTGCTGTGCCTGCTGCACCGCCTTAATGACTCGATCTTTTTCTAAATCTCTCCTCCTTTCCTGAATAATAAGCCTTGCCCTAATCGCAGGGCAAGACTCGGACCATTTTGCGAAGTGGTTCCACCCAACAGCCTGACGACCCGATTGAATAGGACCTCGCATTTCTTCGAACGTCAGTTCCGCGACTAACTTATCGATTTCATCCTGTGCTGAGAACTTCCTTTTAGTTCTTAACTGTGGTCTAACTTCGCGGATCCTGATGTCCGCAGAGTTATTCAACATCCACTGCGTCCTTATTTTAGAGACCTCATACTCTTCCACCAGGGAACGAAAAGGTAACCTTAATTTTGAGCTCTTACTGTAGAGGGCAACAGATGACATCTATGGTAGCCCAAGCCACGATCTGATGTATCTGCTAACTTTCCTCTCTAACCCTTCGACTGTGGGCAAACCGATCTCATAGATCGTCAATGGCCACAGCAACCTTGGCAGAAGCACAAACTGGAACAACCACACCTTAAACCTTCCCTGCAATGGTGCCTCTCCGATTGCCTTCAAACCCACAACAGCCTGTTCGACAGTGCAACTCTCTTGGCTCCTATCGTTCAGCGAATCATTAAACACTCTGCCTAGGCTCTTAACCGGTTCCTCGGAAACTGTAGGAAACCGTTGACCCGCTACAACAAACGAGATGTCGCTGCAGACTTTCCCTTTAACAAGGGCAAGACTTCTCGACTTTGCAGGTTTAAAAGCCATTCGACACCACCCAAGAAGGCCATTGAACTTGTTCAAAGTGTTCTGAACTGCCGGTCTTCTATTCATTACTAGGGCGGTGTCATCCATAAACGCTTTCACCGAAGGCATATAGAGACCCTTACCTAAATGCGCCTCTGGAACATTAGACCCGGCTGCGTTGAGCAGAAGTTGCATCGCCAGTACAAAAAGGGAAGGTGATATTGCACACCCCATTGCAATACCCACCTCCAGAGGAGCTCAGTCATCGCCCCCCCGAAAAATTTTTTTTTTCTCTTTTCTCAGCAATGCTTTACAAAAAAAAGATTTAAGTTTGACTAAAGTCATCCCATTGATTACTTCAACAAAATTGCACTTGAATGATATTGTGAAGCAGTGCGAAGATACCGAGAGTCATTTACAAAAAAAGATTAAATGCAAAGTTGATGAGATCAAATTAGAAACACACCTGGTTGAAGATGAAAGTGCTAAAAGCGTATTAACAGGAATGAAGAGGTATTGTGAAACTGTCATCAAAGAAATTTAAGACAGATTTAATGACAAATCGATTGAGATTATGTTATTTGCAAATCAATTTGAGACTTTTGAATCAATGTCAGGTATTCAAGAAGAAGACATCATAACTTTTTGTAACAACTTTCCCATTCTAAATGCAGAAGCTGTACTCGCGGATTTAAAATCTTGTAAATTTTTCTTAAAATCTATGGTTGAGTGCAAAAAGTACAAAATGGATGAAAACCCATTGAACAAAATACTGGAAGCTGATTTGGGATACTGTGAACTACAAAGGCTTTGTGAAATTCTTCTTGTAATTCCAGTAACAACTGCTTCAGTAGAAAGATCATTTAGCGGATCTGAGGTTATGCGTGATTTGATTTTAAACTTGTATTTGGCACGAAAAACTGCCGCCCCCCCGAACTCATGAAATGCCCCCCCGAACAATAATGCCTGAAAGAAACCCTGGTGGTACTGGTACCGACCCGTATGCATTCAGTAACCCAATTCCGTGGATTTTGATTTGTTGTTATTTATATTGATTTCTGATTAGCTGCGCAAATGAATATTTTTAAATAATTAATTGGACAGGAACTATGATAAAAAGCTTAGCCCTAGAGCAGTGGTTCTCAACCCCCGGTCCGTGAATCAAATGGTACCGGGCCGCCCAAGGAACAATAAATTATTTCCATTTTATTAAATAATTAAAATAGTTTGTAGGGATTGAGAACAACCGCTGCCATTTTGTAACATTTTAAGAATAACGATTAACTTACCAAAAAAGATACACTTTTTAATTAAATTAAATTTTTAATTTAAAATAATTTTTAATAATTTAATTAAGTGATTACAGTGAAGTAATTTTATTATTATCTTTTTTCCTTTTCATTGTGGGACACTGAACTTCGCCCCAGTGGTAATTAGTAACTACTCCTTAACTACTTGCATAGTAGTTAACTGCTTTTTAACTACTATTTTAACTACTTTTCTGTTGACATTTGATAAAATTAATTTTCTGGACTATTGAACAAGACATAATTATTAGCATATTTATTTACACTAGTTTAACATTTTCAACAAAATTTTATTATCCAAATTGATCAAAAACAGAAGTATTCAGTGGATCTCTTAAAAAAATCATCATGTCAACATGATTATCCGGCAAAACCGTCCGAGCTGCACACAGCCTTAATGAGATGAAAAATAAGGGAGATAGCTCCACCCCATAAACAAAATTAGCTCCACCTAAAGTGATTAAAATTGATTAAAAGTAAGTGTTTTCAAATACATATTGATAATAGAGTACTTTAAAAATAATATTAAGTTATTTAAAAAATAACATTAATAACGCCAATAAATAAATTAATTCTAAATGTCACAAATGTTTGCAAATCTATGTTAAATGTTTTGAAGTTTATCGAGATGTCTCAAGATGTCTCTATGAATGTTGGGAATACTGTTGCTCGAAATTTTTCAATGTAAACAAGAAACCTAACTACAGCCTCACTACAAATCCGCGTTATTATTCATTACGCATCTTTGGAAAGGATGTTCCAAAAATAACATTTAGCTTTATTTCATATAAGTGACTCGGTAATCGTAATGAATCGTTCAGTAGTTCATTCGGTCATCGCATAGCATGCACATTGCTACAGCAATCCAGCAATCATTAGATTTTCTCATTACTCCAGTGGTCAGCTTTCTCAACTCGCTTCGGCCTCTCGATTGCTCAGTAAATTCTCAATTATAATACTTTATGTTGTATGTCAGTAATTTACACAATTATTGACAATCCAAAAATTTCATCTCGAAGCCACTTCACCTATCGAAAGAACTTTTGAGTGCCCCACAACACAGTTATAGAACAATTAACGAAATTATTTCTACAGATATTTTATTTGATAAATAAAAACTCAACACCCTGTGAGAAGAGTCTTAATATTGGGATGGAATTCGTAATAACAATAATATTGCCATGTGCATATCGTCAGAAAGACTTTGTGTTTTCGTTGTTCCTTGAAGTCCTAAAGAGATGAGTCTTCAGGTGACTCTTGAAGAGCTCCAGAAATGGGTGGGCTCTTACGAGGGGAGGCATAAGAGAAGCCTCTGTTGACTATTGATGACCTATTGATTGGTTGATTAAGATGAATGGTGGGTGATCATGTGTTTGGCGGCGACCTATAAAGTGACGGAGACAAAGTGGGCTGGATGTCACTATAGTGTATTATGTCATGAGTGTCGTGTTGAGGGCGATTTTGAAAGTGATACAATATGAATCGGCAACCAGTGCAATTGTTTCAGGGGGTCCGTACTATTGAGGGTGGGGTTGAGAAAAACAACCTTGTTATACTTATTTTGGACACTTTGTAAGAAATGTATTTTAAAGGTAGATGTATCATAAGGAAGGGAATTACAATGGTCTAGACGAGAGAGAACGAGACTATGTTCAAGGGCAGAAGTGCCGATGGATAGTAGCGAAAGGATGTGCCCAGGTGAGGTGATTGCAGGAAGGTGAGGTGCGAATCAAAAATAACACCTAGTGTGGAAGAAGGAAAAATGGTTCCAGCGAGGTTATGGAAAGAGGACGCGACAGAGTTTTGAGGCGAGCGGGTTTGTCAATGAATTTCGGATATCTGCGGATTCAGTTTAAGAAAGAAACGATATGCCAATCATTGATGATACCCGTGCAATTCCGCAAAATACTAAACGATTGAATTTGCTGAAGACCCGACTAGTGACCACACTGCTTATGATGGTCATTATTAGGCTATTTAAAAAGATTAAGTATGATAAAAACAAAAATTGAGTTTTATTTTATAATAATCATCATCACCTAACTTATTATTATACTTGAGAACAATTAACAAAATTATTTCTACAATTGTTTCATTTTATAGATAAATACTCAAAACCCCAACCCGTGGGAATTTGGCGGTTTCACTTCAAAGTGGGAAATCGGCGTTTTCACTTCAAAGTCGGCGATTAGTTAAGAGGATCGAGATAACCGATGAGGGGCTATCGCCATTTATTTATTTATTTGGTTAAGGTCCGTTGCATAACTAAGATGAATTGTACTTGTTAATTAGTTTTAATTATGTAAAAGAAACGATATGTTTTATTATAATAATAGGATTATATTAATAATGAAATAAATAACATTTGATTAAAGATTCTGTTAAGTGACTCCGATTTTTGCAGATCCATATGTAAATAGTGTCCATAATCGCCGGATTGCTAAACATTGATTCATTTCAGAATCTGTAAATTAGAACCTCCTTCCTTCTTGAGGCACATTGGAATTTGTTCTTTGTCGACACAAGCTTCTGTATGTTCTTGTTATGTCGGCTGTCATAGGTTTAGCACATGCCACAGTGAACCACTCGGTTTGTCGCTCCAAACATGGTTGAGAACTTGTGGAGGTGAGCTAAAGACAAGTTTAAGAGGATGCGTGGCATCTCAGACATTCATATAGAATCATAACTGGATCAGTTCCTTTGGCATAGCCTTGGGAACAGGTACTCCTGTTTCCAGACCTCGAACTTATCCGGGAATACTATCCCGTCTGAAGAAATATTGTCTTTTGGGTTCCAAAACAACCGTTTTCAGGGCTACCCAATAAGCTCAAGCATGAAAATGTGCCGCTCAAAACTGTAGTTTTATCGCGCGCACTGATAAGAAATTAGAGAACATTGGTCGCATATCATTTCATCATAAACTATTAGAATTTCAAGCTGCTACTACTAAGTACTGATGAAAATGTTTTTCTCAATCACTTTATAATAGATAATCGTGCTATATTTTTATATTCTTCAAAATAATGTACATTTGTGAAAAACTTCTAGTCATGTCATATTTTTAAAATTTAGTAGAGACACCTTGCGACATATCGGTAAACCTTTAATTAAATATATTTTTACTTTTAATCATTATAGGTGGAGCTAATTTTGTTTATGGGGTGGAGCTATGTCTCTTATTTTCCATCTCATTAAGGCTGTGTGCAGCTCGGACGGTTTTACCAAGGACGGGAAGCCTGCCTAAGCAAGGAAGCTACTTTAGGAACTTATTCTTTATGATAACTACGAATCTAATTGCTTATGGTCTATTTACGACCGTGGCTTCCAAATTGGATTTCATCAAAGACATAATATCGGAAGCTTAGTTCATTTTCGACATGATAAAATGCAAGCATGTAAATACTAGCTTTCGAGGATTGGGATGTTTTGGTATTTATGCAGATCCATAAGCGAATATGTTTATAAAACAAAGTTGAAATCTTAAGGAACATTTTGATGCACATTTATTTGATCAGTCTAAACTTCGTGATTATTGAGTAAAAGAATTGCAAATTGAAAAGAAAAGCAAATTGTTGCGTACATAACTGCAACATAGAACTAACAAAGATTTATTAACAAACACGAGATAGAGTCCGGAGACAAGTGTCGAGAGCCCATCGAGACAAGAGCCGATGCGGCCAAGCAGAAACGAGTCAAAACCAAGCGAAGTTGGAGACGAACGAGGCGAGCTGATGAGTGTTTTTTTTTTATTTGATTATAATCCGTTGCATAACTGAGATGATTTGGACTTTAGTCAGTGTTAGAAAGTTAGAAAGAATGAAAAGTATTAGATTAATAAAATGCATTAATTAATTATAGTAAAATTGTAAAAGGCTTATAGTAAGCCGCATCTGTTTTTACAGATCCATGAGGAAATGCTGCACACTTTCGTCTTCCTGAGGGCACTTTTCACATCTTCCGTCTGGGTGCTGTTTCATGAGAAACAAGTGTTGATTCGGAGCACACTTTCCAACTCGAAGTCTGGAAATGAGAACTTCCTTCCTCCTTGAGACACATTGGAATTTGCTCTTCGTCGACACTTGTTTCTCTATTTTCTTGTAATGTTGGCTTCGCGGGTCCTCGTCCCATCTGGTTTGCCACTGTTGGAAGATGTTGCGGGCCACGGACCTTTTGACATCCTTGATAGACGCCGGAATCCGGTAGTCTATCTGATCCCTTGCAGTGGCTGCCTTTGCCAGGGCATCGGCCTTCTCATTGCCAGGGAATCCAACGTGGGCAGGGACCCAGACGAGAGTGACCTTTCTGCCGCTCCCTTGGATTTCTGAAATTAAAAAGTGTACATTTTTAATATTAAAACATTAATTCGTGCCAAAGGAAATGTGGAAAATCATAATCAAGTTTCAAAGAAATTGAATTGGTCGTACATTTTGTACAAAAGTTCAGACCACAGTTATTTTTTTCGGCACCCCGTCATAATAGCCCGGCGACAAAATAGCCCCGTCAAAATAGCACCATCAAAACATAAAGCTCATTTCATTTAATCAAATTTGAAATAAGTTATAGGTTAATGTATCAACTCATATAAATATTTTTTTTATAAAGATACTTTGACGGGGATGTTTTGACGGGGCTATTTTGTCGCTGGGCTATTTTGACGGGTCACCATTTTTTTCTGTATTTATTTTATTAAGTGGATAGAGCAGGGGTACTCAAACTTTTTTGGCCGGGATCCACTTTACGTAATTTTCAGATAGGTGGCGGTCCACAAGGGTCATGTGGACCGGGTGGGGGGGGGGGGGGGTTGTGAAGTAAAAAGTAATGAATTAATATTAAAATGCTGCCAGACTTTTTATTTAGTGTGATGCATGGAACTGCTTGTCCTTCAATGACTTCGTGACTTCTATGATATTTGGAGAATAGCTAGTAATTGCAATTCTCAAACAATTTCCAAGATGTATATCAGTTAATTGACTTCGATTTTTAGACTTGATAATGTTCATAGTTGAAAATGATGATTCACAGGTGTAAGTTGATCCAAATATTGTCAGAACTGATAAAGCCAATTTCTTGGAGCAAGGGTATTGACCCTCAATTACAAACTTAGACCAGAATTCAGAATTTTTTAACTTTTTAAATTTATTTTTTTGGAAATAATTAGAGGTCCACTTAAAAGCTATCGGCGGTCCGGATTGTGGACCGCGGTCCGCAGTTTGAGTACCCCTGGGATAGAGGACCGAAGCCTCTTACCTGCCCACTATCAAAACGGCAAAACAATGAAAAAAAGAAACGAGAGGTTCAATCAGTAATAGACGAGAAAAGGAGACAAGTCATATTCATTGAGAAGGGAGGTGAAGCGACTGTAGGTGAGACTAAGCTATTAGGTAGTTTATTCCAAATGTTAATAATTCGATTTGTGAAAAAACTGCATTCAAAACAATGATGAGGGATCTTGTTCAGAGATGAATGCAACAGCTATTTGCGTTTCATAGCAGGATGAGCCATAGGAGCAGTGAGCTCGGTAACTTGTTGGTCCCAAATAATTGGTTCTGAAGATGTACTCTATTGTTGGCCTGGGAAGTTTATTGTCATCATCTTTGTCATCATCATAGTCTTTGTCATCAACATCATCTTTGTCATCAACATCAACCTTGCAGCCATTGATGAAGAACTTATGAATGAGTTTTCCAAGGTTGGTTTTTGAAGGAAGTTCATCTTTTGAGGTTGGAATTGAAGCTTCCTTGAATTCTACAAGGTCAGAGACAAATTTCTGAAGCTCAAGGTCTCTGACTGCATGGGAGGAGTCAAGATCTATGAACTTCATCAACAGGAATTGAGCATAGGCCATTCCTTGCTCAATGGCTCTAAGATGGTGAACAAGATCCTGTTAATGACATGAAATAAAAATAAAGGTTATTTCATTAAAAGCAACATCACAAGCATAACTAGGGCACACAAATCATAGCTAGGGTCATCATCTCAAAACAAATTCGATACCAAAACACATATTCACATTTTTCTTTATCCACCCAGTAAAACTACCAGCACAACCACTCAAACATTTTTCACCTCAAATTTGTTGATCCCATCCGAGGAATTGTAATGAGTTGCTCTCCTCAGTTTGTCTTTGACTTGAATAAGGTGTTTTTGAAAGAAAGGGAGCTGGCATTCAGCTGATTTAATAAAAGATCAATGAATTATAAAATAACTATTCATATATTATATAAACATTTGGTCACTAAATGTAAATTAACATATTAACATTGACAGCCCAATAAACTTACCATGCTTCAAAAGTATTGTGACAGCTGAGATGATCAGCACTGGCATGAGTCCAAACACCAGATCAGAGGGCTTCACTGAAGCTAGCCAATCAAGAGCCTGCAGATGTTAGTCATCGTTATTTAATCATTCCAAATGAATATATTAATTTGTAAATAAAGTTCCAATGCAAGGTTATTCATTGTCAATATTGTGTTAAGATTCCATCATTATGACCTTTATCACATTCGTAATTATCTTTGTAATATTAAATTATTATCATCATAATTTGCTTTATAATATTAAATTATCATCATCACCTTTTCTGCCTCATCATCATCTGGAAACCTCCTTTGCCTTTGAGCACTTTTATTAAATAAATGCGATCCATTTGATATCTTTATCCTTTGGCTCACACAGCCCTAGTGATAATGTTAATCAATTATTTTACAAACTTTCATAACTCTAAAGCATAGTATAAAGTCATAATGTGTGAAATTAAGTTCCTTGCCTGACCTATTCCAGCAGGATGAACTAGATTATTGTCATCAATAATATACTGTTAGTAACCCACCTCATGGAAGGTCTCATCTCCTCCTTTATCCTCCATCCAATCCTCGCTTGTGCACCACCTGATAAAATCTCCAAGAACACATCCAGGGTTGGCAGCCACAAACTCCTTCTTATCAGACATCAGCATACGGGCGATCACCATTTTAGCTCTCAAGAGGGGTTCATTTCTTGATGTACTCTTTCTGAATGAAGTAAATCATTAATTAATGAGAAGCTTGTAGATCTAGGCATATTAGCATGACATATTTATTTATGTTCAAATGATGACACACAAATAATTAAAATGAAACAAGTACTGCAGCAAAAGAACTTTTGATACTTATGAATAGAATTATTTTGTGATACATTTACAACCTCAGCTTTCACACAAAGCATTTTAATTACTCCATAAAGCATGCATGCTAAGTAAAAAACAATTTTAAGACATTAAATATTTTAGATATTTACCTGGCTTCTGAATGGCCAATAATTTCATCTAAAGGCAATTCAGAAAAGTCTATAGATTCACTCGATGTCTCCCCACTAGAAATCTCAGTGTTATTATTAACATTTTCTAAAATCGTAAAAATAATCACTTTGACTCCTGAATACGAAAATTATGAAACTTCATACATTAATGAAGAAATATTTAGGCTCCACTTGATTTATATACAACAAAGCAGGACCTATTTTGTCACTGTTTGCAAATCCAATGTAAAGCAAATGATATATCCCTTAGTGTTTGCAAATAAATTCAAGGACATGCAACATCATTATCACAACAATCCGAGGTAATTAGTAAAAAGTAACTCACTGAAAGTATCAATACTTGGTGATGATATATCCCTGGATTTCTTCATCTTAATGCTGTAATTCAACATCTGCAATGACAGTGATGATAGTTGCATTGTCACCATGGTAATTTAAATGAATTTTTGAAGTAATTATGTTGATGATAAATAAGAATATCAATGACCATTATTTGTCATTATTATGACAATGAATTATTGCATCGACAACATTTATTAAGACAATATCATTATCGTAGTAAATTTCATTTGCAGTATCAAGTTTTACTTGTAGGTTCTTCAGCAGCTCTGGATAATCCATGTTTGGTTCTACAGGTTCAAGACTTCATGAAATAAACAAATTGTATTAATTGTGTCAAGATCACTTTATTAGGTATTTATTTGATCAATTAATTAATAAGTGAATTCAGAAACAAAATAGAAATGTCAATAAAAATAGATGATGTCAACAAAATAGTCAATGAGATGATAAAATCATCCTGTTTTATGCCTTAAAATCAACCACACAAAGTTCATCAATGTGTTTTAAAATGTTGAAAAAGTACCCTTTGATTTCACAATTGTTATCCCAGCAATATTTCATCTCCAGTACAAACTCCCCCCACAGTTGATTGACAGCTCTGATACCTCCATGGTACACGTTGACAATGCACAAGCATATTGCCAGTCGGCTAATGAGACTTGAGAGCTGAGCTGATTTGAAGTATTTTGATAGTTCCTAAATTGTTAATTAGATTCATATTTTGCTTAAGCAAATTAACATATAATGAATAATAAGATATTATTCCGTTAGATTACTTTTTATGGAAGGAAGAACTTGTCCTCAACTTGGTCTTCACCAGTTGTTGTTGAGCTGGGGTTACCTCCATATGAGTGTTGAAGTGGTTGTAACTTTGCATCACAAAACAAGAACTGAAAGTAACATTTAAAAAATGTCAACAAAAATGAAACATCCAGGTTCTAAATAATCACCATCACCAATCATCACTGGAGAGACTAACACAAACATTACAACAATAGAATCATTGTTCAATTAAGTCAAAATATCATAAACCATAATATTCAACACTAATTCAAAAGTCTTTTACAATAGCCACCACAGCTATTTTAACACAGATTATTGAACCATTCTAACTGTAAGTTATCTGAGTTATCAACACAATCATCATCAACACCTACATCCAGAATGGCATTGAGTGATTCCTCAGGAATGAGTGATTCCTCAGGTTTAAGGGTGAGTTTTGAGGTGACCTTCCTGACCTTTCGCTCCAATCCTTGCATGGCAAGGGATGCATTGACCTCTGAAATGTTTCATTTTAAATGAATTGTTGATACATTGATTTGCGTAAATTTATATATTAAGCAACAAATTGGGATAATGATTTTGTGTAAAATTAAAATCCATACTACTTTCACAAAATTATGTGACAATCTTTAAAACAGATATAATCATTAAACAGAAATTATATATTTATCGTATATTATTATTATGACACTTTTTTTGTAGATTGTCAATTGGTATGTATAACCAACCTTTTCTTTGTTTATATATTCTTCTAAATTTCAGCATTGAAGACATTTGAGGATTCAATAATAATAACAATGACTCAGTTTGTGTTGAAGAGCACAGACTTAGGAACCTTCTTAGACTTTCTCCTTAGGATAACAATAACAATGTAATAGCAATTAATTAACTTATGACAAATTGTGCCATCAATGATGATCTTATCTTTATCAAATTAAATGCAAATACAAATATTTAATTATTAAAAGTAATAAAATACACACCCAGTGGAACTTCAGCCACACCTTCAAATTTGGCTAAAACCGACCATTTTGGAGCATCAAGAGGATCTAAATCTCTTTGAATTCAAATTAAACAAAGTTAATTCGTTAAATTATAAATAAAACCTTCCTAAAATCAAACCACTCACATAGTTTTGTCATGATCAACAAATTCTGTTTCAAACAGATCTGGCCAATTAGCACAAAGTTGAAATGTACTGCAATGGAATATTAAATGAACAGACACACGAATTAATTAAATAGTAAGAATTAGGGCTGCAGAATTGTGTTAACGAGTGCAAATTTCTGCAAATAAAATAATTAATAACGCAAATCAATGCGTTAAATTAAAAAAAAATTATTTTAGTTTAAAAACATTTTATCAAAAATTTCAAGTCTTTGTTTTGTTCTTAAATTATTTGAGCTACATTTCATGCTCAGATCAATGATCCATTTATGGTTCTTGAAAAAAGAGACTTTAACCTTGAAATCTCATGAAATTTCATGTTATAATTGCTTGGACCTCAACAATGCTATACTTTCCAGTGAAGCTGTGTCTCACAGCATGGTACATCTGCTTAACTTCATCATCTACTCCAAGAATTGATCTTAAAATGTTTTAAAAGGTCTTTTAAGATTTGTACATTTAAAATATGTTATTTCCGCATTTAGAGAGTTATGGGACACAGAGACTCGTTAAGCAAAAACCTTTGCAGCACGGAATTGGTTAACGAGTTAGTAACCGTCCTTTGAAGTATTGCTTCACTTTTGTCTTACAAATTATTATGCGTAAACAATCTGCATTCCAAAGTAGGAAGTTGAGGCAAATCTTAAAATAAAAATAGTTTCGAAGAAGAATTGAAGAGAGAAAGCAATACCGAAGCGACTCGTGACCAATTTTGGTCAATTGCAGCGAGCTCATGAATCGTTAACCAGTTATTTGAAGTTTTTAAACAATTTATTAACAGACGTAATGCACATTCAAAAAATCAATCAGAAGACCAATAATTATTTCTCATCATCAGCTAAGCCTTCAAATCCGTCAAAAGTCGTAGGGTCTTCATATTCATTTTCGGCTCATGCCGGATCGCAGGCTAGTTCACTTTACTCCTTTCCTGTAGACTTAATTCTAGCCTTTCTAAAGCTCCTCAGAATCAAATCCTGCGACACTTTGTCCCATACTCGTGCAACCCACGTGCATACCTCGGAATACAAGGCCTTCCTGTCTCGTCCAGACGGTGTGTGAGTGTATGTGCCATTCTGCATCCATTCCTCCCTCTCAGATCTGTCAATTTCTCAATGAATTGTAGATGCAGTTTGGATGGTAGACCACCCGGGATGATTGCAATGTGACATCCGCTTAAGTTGAGCATCTTCTTAACTTTATGAGCAGTCATTGCATCCATGATCAAGCGCGAGCTCTTTGAAGAGAATCCCCTCCATTTAGAACATTTTTGAATCCAGAGCTTCATGCTGAAAATTTTTCGCATTGTCTCTTGAAAATCAATATTGGTTTTGACTTGGTGCCAGCCGCAGATAATCCAAGTATGACTGCGAAACATATTCGTTCGTGACCACTTGTTGTTATTGCCACAGTTCTGGCGCCAGATGCTTCCCCTGTTCTCTTAGCGGGAATGTCGAAAGCTCTCTTCCTTTGTTCCAAGACCCATAGTTTTAGATCAGACTCTAACTTTGGCCATTTAGCATTTTGGACAAGGCATGAACGCTTTCTCAGGTTCAGTTTCTCAAGCAAGCATTCCTTCTTTCTCCATTCGCAAACTAACACCTCATTAACGTTGAACTATCGAGCAGCTGCTCTGTTGTCTTTTGCCCTAGAAACGACTTGAAGCTTATTGGCAACGAGTTACGTTTATCACCCACTTTCTTAAAGATGACGATATTTCAATCAAGAGCACTTCTATCTATATATCACTGTATCTATCAAGCACCGGCCGCTCAGCCAACTGAAGATTTTTGACAACTTTTAAAATTGATTGTTTTATATATTAGAAACTGCTTCAATTTAATATTTTAATATATATATAATTTTAATTTTAATTTCTTTAGCCAAAAAAATGCGCGTTATATTCGTTTGCGTGTTTTATAAGTGATTTTTTACATAAATTGGAAAAATTGCGTGTTATATTCGTCCGCGTGTTAAATTCGTCTGCGTGTTTATTTCGTAAAAATACGGTATATGGAAAAATATAAAGCGAGCCGGCTAATATGTTTACATTTTAAGCGAAATGCGGCATTTTCAATTAATTTTAGCAAACCTTAAATCTATTTTAAAATTAGTGATTTCAAATCAGCAATCATTCTTCTTTAAATCGTACTTCGTGAAATTTGTAAATATTGCTTTATAATTTAATTAGCATTTCATTTCTGCACCCACGTTATTGACGTATCCGAAAACGCCTCATTTTCAATTGAGTTTAGCATACCTTTAATTTATTATAAAATCTTTCAAAATTAGTGATTTTTAATCAGCCATCATTCCTCTTTAAATGGTACTTATGGAATTTTAAGATATTGCCGTATAAGTCAATTATTGCTTAATTTATACACCCATTTTTTCGCCTCCGACTGTGCACATGGCCTTACAAATTATAGGTCGCCCACTAATGTCAACAAATTTAAAGATATTTAAGTTTCCATACAACTAGCTCCATATAACACCATAGTTCAACGGGATTCAATGTTATTGTCAGTATCTCCTGTGAAGAACTAGAAATCTTTGGACATCTCCATAACCATACTGCACCCGGGGATCCAACTCGGTAAATAATGCAAATAACAATGAATTTTGAGTTGGCTGTTGTGCTCATGTCCGGCTTGATTTAATCGTATTTTTCAGTAAAAATAACTTTTGGTGAACTTATTTTGTAAACATCATTTGCTGATGACATTGCGTCAATAAGTGTCATTAAGCGCATTTCGATTATCCCTGGAACTAACTTCACTTTTGTGATTCAATAAATTATTAAATCTTAGACAATTTCTTTAACTGCAAACCACAATGACAAGTAGTGAAAGCATATCTGAAGTTAAGCACTCAAACGGAAAGTTGAGCACACATTGCAACGCAATTTTTTTAAAACAACTTTATTGTTTTGTTGAAATCTTGTAATCGCTACAATTTTGGGGAAAATTTCACTTCAATGTAACTATTTTGAGCATGGCACGTGGATCTTCAGCACAAACCTGCGCATAAGTTTCACCACTGCAGCACGTTATCGATAGTGAGCAGATATCAGATACATGGGAGGCAAATTTTGTCATGGTTTTCAAAAAGAAGGATACAGAACAGGGGCGTAGCCAGAAAATGATTTATTACAAATTTTTTTAGACGACAATTAATGCAAAGAAATTTCTAATACTTTGTGCAATGTATGGCTAGGTGAAAAGTTCGTCAGTGTTGTGATGTTCTATCGTTTAATTTGTTCGTGAAAAACCAACAACCGTTCCTTTTTATTTCCGCACTTCAACGCCGCCATATAAACAAAGATCCCCTATCGTTCCTGTCTGTCAATCTCTATATCGGTACAACATTACATCCCTCACCTTTTTGGAAAACCTAGTCAAATATTAGTTCACAACATAGTCTGCAAAGCGGGCGGGCAGTTTATGTTCACGCTTGGAGCGGCGTACAACGTTCTGATCTTGCTGTGTGCTGTACTCGCCTTCCGGAGCAGTTTGCGGCATGACATCACTGGATGTGACATCACCTTCCACCACGTCTTCGGATGGTTCCTTGAATTTTGCATAACCCGACAAGCGGTTATCTATTCCTTTGAAGAGTGACGAGTTGCGGGTGACTGATTGTCCGTCAGTGTTGCGTGTAGCAGTGATCATCGAGTGGTTCTTTGACGTAACTGTGTGTGGTACTGGCATGTACGGCGTGAGTGATCTGTTGTGTGTGATTGGTTGTTTCACAATGACCGTGTCACCCACGCTGATTGATGAAGGTTTGACATAGGACTTGTTGTCAGCGTAGTCCTTCATCTTCGACTTCATGAGAGCATCTCGCTCACGAAATTTTCTATCGCCTTGTGTATCAGTGACTGTAGATGGTTCTGTTGATGGTAGAGTTGTTTTGAAGGGACGTCCAAACAGCATTGTCGCAGGAGGACGACCAGTTGTGCTGTGAGGCGTGGCACGATACTGACGAAGAAAGATGTTCAGTTCTTGATGCCAATTCTTGTGTTCGAGTTGCGCTGTCTTGATAACCTTCTTGACAGTCTTCACAAATCGTTCGACCTCACCATTGGCACGCGGCCATAGCGGAGTTATCTTTCGATGCTTGAAACCCATATATTCAGCAAAACGTTTGAATTCAAAACCATTGAAGGGGGGTCCATTATCCGACTTCAGAATGTCACACGAACCAAATTCTGATAGGATGCGATCAAGTTTTGGTATCACGCTGGCTGCTGCGGTTGACTGAACAATTTCAACCACAGGAAATCGTGAATAGTCATCAATGACCACGAGGAGGTAGTCACCAGTTGTTAACTGAGCAAAATCAATACTCAATTCACTCCAGGGTGATGACGGTAGTTGGGTCATTTGTAGTGGTTCACGATGCGGGGTTGCGACGGCGATTTGGCAGGCAATGCATGCTTTGACGCGTTCTTCCACCTGTCGATCCCAGGAAACCAGACTTTTTCCCTAATCAAAGCTTTGGTTTTGACAATGCCTTGATGTCCTTGATGTGCGAGATTGACTGCACGTTCCCTCAGTGACTCTGGAATAACTATGCGGCTATTGCGTAGTAGTATACTGTCTCCACTGACACACAGTTCAGCACGCATTCTAACGAACGTGTCAAACTCGTTAGTGTTTATGTTGGCGATGTGTGACCAATCGTTTGTACGGATCGCATCGATGACAGCGAGCAGTGTCTTGTCTTTGACGGTCGCAGTGGCAATTTCAATGCGAGTCATAGCTTTCGGTACTGCATGACCCACGAGGTAGTTGACGTACTCTTCGGCGATTTGTTCTTCACGACTCGATCGGTCACTTGACAAAGTTGGATGTCGTGATAGATAGTCGGCTGGATTGTCATGACCTGGTCTGTAGATGATGGTTGTCTCATATGGTTGAAGGCGTAGTGCCCAACGCTCGATGCGTGCTGGCGGCTTGCATTTTGGATTGTTGTACAGACTGACTAATGGCTTGTGATCAGTATGAATGGTCACTGGCTTGCCATGGATGTATATATGAAAATGTTCACAAGACCAAACGACTGCGAGTGCTTCTCGTTCTGTCTGTGAGTATCGTTGTTCGACATCAGTCAACGATCTACTGGCGTAAGCGATGATATGTTCTTCGTTGTTATTTCCACGTTGAATCAAGATGGCGCCGAGTCCGACTGGACTAGCATCAGTGTGTATTTCTGTTTGCTTGTCAGAGTCAAAATACGACATTACTGGAGCATTGCATAGTTTCTGTTTGAGTTGTGCGAGTGCAGATTCTTGCTCATTGGTCCACTGCCATGGTGTGTCCTGTCGTGTTAGTCTACGTAGTGGCTCGGAAACTGTAGCATAGTTTGGTATGAAACGAGCACAATAATTAGTCATCCCGAGTAGACTGCGGACTTCAGATGCATTGGTTGGCATGTTCATGTTAACAATTGACTGAATCTTCTTCGGGTCTGCCATGATGCCACGTTCAGTGAATACGTTACCAAAGAATTCGAGAGTGCGCTTCGCATAGACGCATTTCTGCTTGTTAAGAGGTAGCCCTTTTTCTCTCAGACGTTGAAACACGGCACGCAGATTGTTGAACATCTCCTGCTCGGTTCTACCGTACACAAGAATGTCGTCACTAATGTTTATTGCGCCCGTTAATCCACTGAGTGTCTCACGGATTGCATTCTGGAAGATCTCTGCAGCACATGAAATACCGAAATTGAGACGTTTGTATCGACGCAGACCAACATGCGTGGAGAATGTTGTAATGTAACGTGATTCAGGTGCAAGTTCAAGTTGATTATATCCTTGATTTAAATCCAATTTTGAGAAAACTGTTGCACCATTTAGATCACTGATCAGTTCATTTATAGTAGGCGTAATGTGTCTTTCACGTTTGATTGCTGTGTTAGCTTGGCGCATATCTACACATACACGTTTTTGGCCAGTTTCACTCTTAGGTTTGGGTACGACGACGACTGGACTCACCCACGGAGTAGCTCCTTCGGTCATTTCGATGATGTCGAGCTCTTCGTCATGCTTGAGTTGATCTTCTAACTGTTGACGAACATGGAATGGCACCCGACGATGAGGCTGCGCGACTGGTTGTACGGCGTTGTCGATGTGTAGTTTGACTTGGAAGTCCTTCAGCTTACCAATACCACGAAATAAATCAGCATATTCTGTGACGAGTTCATTGACGATCTGATCGGTGGATGTCGTACGTTCACCAATCGGTTTCACGACGTGCAGTAGGTGTAGTGCTTGAGATACTTCCCAGCTTAGGAGAGAACCTTCCTTGCTATCAATGACGTAGAACAGTGTGTCTGACTTTCTGTCTTTATATCTAACCACAGCACGAAAAGTCCCTAGCACCTTGAGAGGGCTTTGCGAACAGTATGCAAATACTTGTTTGTAGTTGCTGTGCAGCTGAGGTACAGGTTTAATTTTAGAAAAATCGAGTTGGCTCATGATGCTTACACTTGCTCCTGAGTCTGCGATGACATCGATTGTAGTGTTGTTTACATTTACTAAGAAGTGTGGTAGATTTCTTTTGGTGTCCAATCGATTTGAATGAACGCTCAGTGCATACACATAACGACTCTGCTCAGATGAATGTTCACTGTTGTCAGATGAACTTCCGTTGCTGTCGGCATTGACACGGCGAACACGATGGTATTTGCCATGACGGGTTTTCGGCAGTCGGCTTTGCGGTCTATCATGTGATATGCTGTCGCGATGTCGCTGATGTGGCGGCTGTTGTGATGCACCATCTTTCGAACGACACTGTGACGCAAAATGATTTGGCTTCTTGCACGAATTGCAGTACTTGCCATGCGCCGGACACGATGTCTTTCCACCCTCGTGTGGCCATGTGCCACCACAGTTGTGACACTTCATGTCAGCTGTTTTCTTGGAATTGTTGCAAATCTGCTTATTGCGAATCAGACTCAGTTTGTTAACATGCTCATTCTCCATACTCTTTGCTTGGATATCGGAGAGTTCTAAACTACGACCAACATCTATGAGTTTAGTGAGAGTCATGTCAGGTTCGCATAAGGCTTTACGGCGTAGTGTACTTGATAAACAACCTTGGATGATTTGAGATTTTATCTCACGATCAACATTGTCGAAAGAGCATGAGGTTGCCAGTTGTTTCAAACGGGTGTAGTAGGCTGTTAGTGGTTCATCTGTTTGTTGTTTAGATTGTCGAAACGTGTAGATCTGGTATTCGACGTTTTGCTTTGGTGTGAAAAACTTGTTGAGAGCAGTGACAGCCTTTTCGAACGGATCCTCTCCCTCTGCAGCTTCAGCATCTGGAAGAGTATCAAGGATGTCGTTGACTTCCTCACCCGCGTAGTGGAGTAGGAGAGCTCTTTGACGTTTGCGATCAACAATATTTACGGCCACCATCAGGTTGCGAAAGCGAGAAACCCATTTTGTCCATCGAACTCCTGCTGAGTCGTCTGAATCGACTACAAACGACGGAAACGTTGGTAGTGCTTCAGCCATGGATTAGATAATGGTGTTATCGATAGTAGCTTTCGATGACTTCGATAACGCTCGGAGGCCAGACAACAGCGTCTATCCGAAATGAACAAACTTCCGATTTTTGTCAATAAAAATTGGTGCAAACTATTTGCGAAGGTCCGTTTCGAAATTCTCGTCGCCAATGTGATGTTCTATCGTTTAATTTGTTCGTGAAAAACCAACAACCGTTCTTTTTTATTTTCCGCACTTCAACGCCGCCATATAAACAAAGATCCCCTATCGTTACAACATTACAAGTGTGTCTAGTTTATCACACTAGTTTGGCACAAGTCGAACATCAACAACGACTGCTAATTTTGTTTATAAGGCTTAGCAGACTGAATGTCATTGAAGTTTCTCTAACGTGAGAAGTATTTCGCCAAGATGGCTGACTCCATCCTTTTGGTGACCAGCCTTCAACAAAATTAGGCCCAACATGTGCCTTTTAAACTTCTAGAAATCAAGCTGAAAAAGTGCAAACAGTCTGATGTTTATGTTATGTTATATTCTATAATAGAATATACAAGTTCGGTCCCATAACTGGTGCCCAGTTCATGGTGCGAAGTTCAGCGTCCTACAACATACATTTTACAGTATATTAATTAATTACGACTTTGTGACCAGGGTTTCTTTCAGGCATTATTGTTCGGGGGGCATTTCATGAGTTCGGATGGCCAGTTTTTCGTGCCAAATACAAGTTTAAAATAAAATCACGCACAACCTCAGTTCAATAATTATATTTTAGGTAAAAACATATTGATAATCATTTATACAAACTAAAATTTAAAATATGTTTAATAACTGAAATGTTTAAAGACATTCTAAACGCCGAGGTTTTTTGAGAGCATATAAATCTACTACTCTATCAAGAAAATCTTCCGTTGGAACTTCGGGACCTTCGATGCTTATGGTCATACAATGAGTTAAAGTTTCTGGTAGCATTCTATTTTTTGCTTTGCTTAGAATCCTGTTCTTTCTACTGAAGCAGTTGTTATGATGGCTGAGCTCCGAGGGAGGGGGGATTCAACCTCCGAAGGTATGCCTGAAAGAAAACTCTGACCCCGGACTTAGTCACTCGTCTACCGACGCCTGGAATTAATAATTCGTGATAAGTCATAATAACTCATCATAAGCAGGCGGGCCATCCATCCATCCATCCACTCCAGGTTTGTCTCGCTTAGCAGTTAGTTAGGACACTTCCAGAAAGAGAGGGTCATCCGAGAAACTTATAAGTTTCTACTTCATGTATTCTTTTTCTATCTATGCTTTCTCAGATACAGGTATGTCGTTTCAGTCTTTTCCAGTTTTCGTAAAACTTTAAGAGATGACCTTTTTCCTTCTATCAGCAGAAAATTACATTGTTAATACGTTAGAAAGTTTCTAAACGTGTATTTTGTACCCCGATATCAGCTAAAAAAGTGGAGCTGTTTTTATGAGTTTTATATTTTGACGGGGTTGTATTGTCGCCGGACTAGGCTCTAGTGAAAACTTCGCATTATCGCTCTAGTGAAAACTTCGCTAAAATGACTACGAGAAGTTTTAAAGATTTTAAAAAATGCCAAGAATGCGAAATGTATGGAAGTGTCGAGGGTTTGAATATAAACCAAATTTGCAAGAACTGTGTGCGAATGAAAGACGTCGTCGAAAGACTCGAACAACTCATAGGTATCAATAAGGAACAAAATCGAGTTGCTCGAAAAAAAGTTGGAGACTATAGAAAGCGGTAAAGTAGGAGGAGATCTTGTGGAAAATAAAGTTTCAAAGCTGGAGGAGAAAGTAGAGAGCTTACTTGTCTCAGTCGAGGCTGACATGACAGCCGAAGCTGGTACTAAAAGCAAGGGTCTTGCATGGACAGAAATTGTAAAGAAAAGAGTAGATGCAAAATTGAAAACAATTGAAGACAGAGTACAAGTTGTGGACAAAAAAATCAGTACAGCAAAAACCATTGCTCAGGAGGAAGTCGAAAGAGAAAAGAGAAGGAACAACATTATACTGTACAGGCTCGAAGAAAGCAAAGCTAAAAGTGAGCCAGAACAGAAAACTGAGGATAGAGACACTGCTATGCATTTCATCAACAATGTACTTGGTGTAAAATGTGATAGTGGTGACATCAAAAGTGTATTCAGGATAGGTAAGGATACAAAGGAGGTAAGGCCACTAATGATTCAATTTAGGGAAAGAGAATCAAAGAAACTAGTTTTGGAATCACTTCCAAAATTACGAACTGCAGAAAGCAAATTCAAAGGCATCTCTGTCTGCCATGATTTGACTAAAGCAGAAAGAGAGCAATGCAAGAAATTGTTGGAAGAGGCGAAGAAAAAGCAAGCTGAAGATCAGTCGGGGGACTACATTTTCAGAGTGAAGGGCCAACCAGGCAACATGAAGCTGGAAAAGCTGAGGAGGAGGTAAGATTAGAAATTAATCATTTAAGTAAGGATATAGACAGAGTAAGAGTTCTGAAATGTGTTTATGCCAATGCTAGAAGTATAGTTAGTAAGACTAAAAGGACAGAACTCGAGCTAATTGTCGATACGGAGGAGCCAGATATAATTGGCATTACTGAGTCTTGGGCAAAAGAAAGTATTCAAAACTCTGAGCTAGCAATTGATGGCTATGAGATGTTAAGGAAAGACAGAGAGGGACAGAAAGAAAATGGACATGGAGCAGGAGGGGTATTAATTTATATTAAGAATCATATCAAAGTAATAGAAAGAAAGGAATTTCAAAATGAAAACTTTAAAGAGAGTTTATGGTGTGATATTTACATAGGTAAATTCAAACTTCTTTTAGGGGTTTGCTACAGGCCACCAAATTTTAAAGAGGATACTGGACTAAATGAGATATTATACAAAGCCAGTAAGGAATTTATGCTAGTAATGGGTGACTTTAACTACCATATTAACTGGAACACTTTAGAAGGAGAAAGACCTGAGGATATAAACTTTATAAATGTAACAAATGATAACTTCTTATTCCAGCACATCACTGATCCCACAAGAGGTAAAAACACATTAGATTTGATATTATCAACAGATGAGAACTTAGTGGAAGGCCTAACAGTTGGTGAACACTTTGGAACAAGTGATCATCAAGTTGTCAGATGGAACATTTATTTAGACAACGAGGATTTAAAAAAAGAGAACCTAGATTCTAAAAACTTTTTTAAGGCTGACTATGATAAAATACGGAATGAGTTAGAGAAAACAAACCTAGCTAAAAAAATAGAATCTGCTAATGTAGAAGAAGCTTGGGCAATAATCAAGAAAGAGCTAAATCTAGTTGTAGATAAATATATCCCAAGCAGAGGCAGAACTCAGAAAAGACAGCCATGGCTTACGAAGGAGGTCATCAAATGCAAAAGAGCTAAGTATAAAGCATGGAAGAAATTACGAGAAATGACAAAAATAAATTCTGGAGAGGAAGAGGAAAGAGAGCTTAAGGATTTAAAACAAAAATATCAGAAACAAAGGAATGCATCAAACAGAATTAATAAAAAAGCATTACTAGAATATGAGAACAAATTAGCAAAGAATGTTAAAAGCGATAGCAAGAGCTTTTTCAGATACGTTAGATGTAAACAAAAAGTAAGGGACAAAATTGGACCATTACAAAATAGTGAGGGGCAAACAGTTGATTCAGAAGAGGAAACAGCCAATATATTAAATAGCTACTTCAGTTCAGTTTTTACTAAAGAAACAATAGGGAATATACCAGAACTGCCAAGGAGAATCCAACAGATTGAGATAAAGTTAGATGCAGTAAACTTCTCAAAAACAGGGGTAATTAAGCAACTGGAAAATTTGAAAGTAGACAAGAGCCCTGGAATAGACAACCTACATCCTAAACTACTATATGAGACAAGAACAGCTATAGGAGAAGCATTGGCAATCTTATTTGTCAAATCGTTTGATTCAGGAACAATACCAAGAGATTGGAAAGATGCAATAGTAGTTCCTCTATTCAAAAAGGGAAGTAGGGGTTTGCCATCCAACTACATGCCAGTAAGCTTAACTTCTATAGTTTGCAAGGTAATGGAAAGAATGATCAAAGAGGCTGTATCAACTTTTTTTGGAAGAAACGATGTGATTGGAAAGAGCCAACATGGTTTTACTAAGAACAGATCGTGTCTTACCAACCTACTTGAGTTTTTTGAAGAAATTTATGAGTGGGTTGATCATGACAAGGCTGTAGATGTAGTGTACCTAGACTTCGCAAAAGCATTTGACAAGGTGCCCCATCAAAGGCTTCAAAAAAAGCTCGGTGCATGTGGGATTGAAGGCAAACTATTACATTGGTTTACAAACTGGTTGACAGATAGGAGACAGAAGGTAGGCATAGGAGGAATTTATTCAGAGTGGCAACCAGTACTTAGCGGCGTCCCACAAGGATCGGTGCTTGGACCTGTACTGTTCTGCATATATATAAATGATCTGGATGATGGCATAAGATCTAAGTTATCTAAGTTTGCTGACGACACTAAAGTAGCAAGAAGTGTCAGCAAGCAAGAAGATGTAGATACACTTCAGGAAGATCTTAACAAGTTATTCAAATGGGCAGAAGATTGGCAGATGCTTTTCAACGTAAGCAAATGCTCCATTATGCATATGGGATGCAAAAACACGAAAGTCGAATATGCATTTGGAGGAAGCATTCTGAAGCAGTCAAATCAGGAAAGAGATCTGGGGGTAATAATGCAGAACAATGGAAAAGCATCTCTACAGTGCATGGAAGTTGCTAAAAAAGCAAACAGAGTACTTGGAATGATAAAGAGAACAGTAGTAAGCAGGAACAAGGATGTAATACTGAGATTGTATAAGGCATTAGTAAGGCCACACCTTGAGTACTGTGTGCAAGTATGGAACCCTCATTTGAGGAAAGATGTAGAGATGTTGGAAAGAGTACAAAGAAGGGCAACCAGGATGATAGATGGTTTTGGAAAGCTTAGTTACGAGGAAAGATTAAATAGATGTAAATTAACGACTCTGGAAAAGAGAAGAAATAGAGGGGACCTCATCGAGGCATTCAACATTTTATCGGGAAGGGAAGGCCTTTTGCCTGAACAGTTTTTCGAAGCCACAAAAAGTGTTTCTACTAGAGGGCACGATTGTAAATTATACAGGAAGGCTTCGGGAAACTTGAAAAACAATTATTTCAGTTCAAGGGTGGTTTCCTTATGGAATAAACTAGATAAGGAAACCATCCATGCTGACACAATAGATAAATTCAAAATTTATTTAAGTAAATTCGGATATTAGGACTAAAAAGAGTGGTTATTACACAGATCCAGGTCTTCTTAACCACTATAAATAATTGTAATTGTTATGTTATGTTATGACTGTTTTGATCAGGAATTGCCATTTTTATAAAACTTTTAATCTGAATAAATTTGAATGTAAAACACCTGAAATAATTTTTGTAATTATACTTCTGGTGACAACGTTGATACTCTTATTCAATCTTTAATCGAGGAACTTTACAGCATTAATAACTGGATAACTGCTAAACGACTTTCAATTAACAAATCAAATTTCTCCCTTAATTACATGCTACGAATTTGATTCTTCAATTACTCCAAGGAGGAAAGCTTGATTGGTCTAGCACCAAAATTAGATGATTTCTTAATGAAGATAAAAGCATAGCTTGTTCGAGCGCCATGTACAATATACATTGTACAATGTTTTACATTTTACGAGGCTTCTCAGAGGCTCGTTTAAGATAAAACCGTTCCATTTAAGCAACTTTTTGCTTGAAAAATACGTTTGATTTTTGGAATTATTTTAATCTATTGAAGCAGAATTTGTGACCGAGCTCTATGTGCACAATTATAAAATTATAACACATTAATAACCAACTATAAAATTATATCACATTAATAACAATTATAAAATTACACCACATTATTAACCAATTATAAAATTATATCACATTAATAACCAGCTACAAAATTATATCACATTATTAACCAATTATAAAATTATATCACATTATTAAAGACAAGATTGTTACATAAACGAATTTTCCAGAATATCTATCAGACTATGTGTTGGAAAGGAATGACAGTTAGTCGGATAATTATAATTTCCACATCACCACGCTCAACTGAGCCCTAAGATGAATGCACAAAAATTAATGCATGATGAGGCTGTGACTTACGTAATACGACTTGATTTTCTTCAAGACATTTCTGCTGTAAATACCCGTGCAGCAATTTCTTATTAACATTTGACTTCATGCGATACTCAACAGCTGGCGGCACCACATGATGTCTACCAGCTCTTTCTAAACGAATTCTATTCTGGTTCCTCGTGACTGTAAACCAAAAATATCTTTGTGGGAATGTTTCTTAAAATGTTTGCTAAAGTTAAAAAAATATATCCATTTCCACTTATGGCCTATATAAACTGTCGGCATTCCCTCTGTTCTTTTTACTACAACCCAAGTAAGGCCTGATGAATCATCAGTGATGATAGCATGGATGAAGTTGGTGCATTCACCTTTGGAACGTTTCCCATCATGAAAAATTGCACTTCAACTGATGACTAGTTTCTTGATAAAATTTTTGATAATGCAATCTTTGTAAGAATTGACCCATTTTTTAAGATTTTGGACTAGTGCCTGATCCTGAAATATCTTGTTCTCACACTTAGAATTGCGTCTTCAACGTCCACAGCAACAATTGATGTAGCATCCAGTCATTTCTGACTGCTTTGTTTCTAATGCATTTGGCATGGAACTCCTGTTGTTAAAGCCATTGTTGGTTTAAAATGTTTTTCCTCCCTATAATCAAATTTATTTATTGATAATAAGGCAGAAACAAACAAGCTATGAAGAAGCAAAAACTCATCTTGAAAAACTATTTGGAGACAAGAAGAGTCTTCAAGCAAAACGTTTTGATTTCGAAAATATTCTAAACACTGATCTAACAGAATTACCCATAGCATATGGAGCAAGGGTCAGAAGATTATGTAACGAGGCTAGGTGGGAACTCATTTCTTTTGAGTATGTGTTTGCATTTCGTATGGGGATTGAATGATGAACAATATGGAAATGCAAAACATAAGTTACTACAGAAAGCTGAACAAGAGTGTACTCTTGAAGAGCTGGTAGAAGAGGCCGAGAAAGTAAGATTATCACAGAAGGCATATAAAAAGAAAAAAGAAACCGTGGCTGAGGTTAAACACTTTCGGAACTCCCGTGACTTTTCTAGCAAGGAAGATCGAGAGACATTAAGAAAGAAAGGGCCTTGTTTTCACTGTGGTAAAATGGGACACTTCGCAGCAAGTTGTAGGTCAAGAAGGAGAAGTCCAACACCTATCAGAATTACCAAGAGGAATGATAGTCCGAGAACACAAAGGAAACACAGTCCAGTTTTCAAACGCCAGGTTCAAGCAGTGAAAGAAAATAAAAGTATTGTAGCAGCCAACAGAAGGTATACTAAGGTCAAATTTGGAGAAGTTGAAGTAAGAATGCAACTAGACTCAGGAGCGGATGTGACACTTATAAATACCGAGACTTGGATAAAAATTGGCTCACCAGAATTAGCGGAGCCTGTTACAGTAATTGGAGCAGCAAACGGGACAGAGATCGAGGGACATGGACGGTGTTTTGTAACCAAAAACACAAATCAACTACTAGGCATTGAGTGGATAGAGCAGCTTCCACCAATAACCAAAGCTTTCGAAGCCATCTGTTGCAAAATAGAAGACCTTCGGAAGCGGAATCACGATTGATTCGTGAACTACAAAAGCAGTTCCCGATGACCATCAAAGAACAATTAGGTCATTGCAAAAAGAAGAAAGCAGCTTTAGTAATCAAAGCAGAGGCACGTCCCACATTTTGCAGACAACAGAAAATACCATATGCAGTGGAAGCAGCGGCAAATAAAGAACTTGAGAGACTGGTGAAGGACGGTTGAAGGAGGTGATAGAGAAACGTTGCGCGAAACGCCAAAAAGGCTAAAATTCTGTGCCAGCTTCAACAGGTCAGCGAACACATTGATTTGTAAGAAGGAACAAACTGAAATACAAATGTAAACATTTTAAACATTGCATTTGTGCTTTTATGCTTTGAAACTTCGGTTAAATTCTCATGCCTTTCCTTGTAAAATTCTTTAGGCAGTTGTTGTAAGATATTTTTAAATTTTAATAATTATACTTAAGCAATAAATAACAATATACTTCAATAAATATTTAAATAAAGAATGTTGTGCTCACTCTGCAGCAACAGCGGCAGACACAGAAAGCCACCAACAAAAGCAGGATGACTCCGCAGACAATCAAGATGATGAGCATGACTGGGGGGTCGACCGGTCCTCCCTCGGTGGTCGTCACCACATCCTCAGACCTTGTCTTTGCCTCACCTGAAACAAACAATTTTTAAATATTATAATGATATGATAATTCTAATTAGATTTGTTTATTAATTAGTCAAGGAATGGTCTTTCCTTAACAAATGTTATAAAATAAAGTTTTGGTAAGCTGAACAAAATAATAGTTAAAAATGCTTTTATTGATTACAACTTAAGTAAGACGTACACTGCACAAATTTTAAGCAGCTTTATTTACCTTCGTAGACTTCGTAGAGAAAATGAATTTCTCCAAAGATGTCGAAACTGTCCAGATATTTCCCATCTTCTTCCTTTCCACTGCATCCTACGAGCGAGCTCAAATCAGGTGCGAGCACGTATGTACTTGCCTCGTGTCGAAAGTGCAGCACCTGGGGCGAAGTTAACAATTATTTATTTAAAATATCGAACCATTGTTGTTGATGACTAACCATTTTCCGATCAAGGCTTCCTCCACTTACGCGGCTGACTATAATGGCTTTTGCACCAATTGCTTTGTCCACATAGCTTTCTGCTACCTAAAAGAAAATAACGTTTCAATGTTAAATATTACGAGCCAAAATTCTAAAAACTAATTTGAAACTACATCGGCATTATGTTCGATCACATTTAAATCAAATTCCTATTCAGGTTATCAAAGGATAGTTTATTATAACTGAAACTAAAATAAATTATGAAAATGTTTGAACTACTAACTTCATCCCCTGCCAGCATACAGGTGACATTCAGTCCTTCAAGTTCAACTGCTCTGTCTTCAACGTCTCCAAGTTCCTTCACCAAATTTATCATCTGTGACTCGTTGTCAATCCCGATGACCAAGCTGCATGTCTCCAATAGCGCTACTGTGAATGAATTATTTTATATTATAATTATATTATATTATAATATTAACGTATAAACTAAATAATAATAGTTATCTTACAAACAACATTTACTGAGCGGAATTGCATAGCTTATGATTTTGAATGTAACGATTCATAAGATCGGTCTGATAACGGAAGCCTGTGCTTAATTAAAGCTGTCCCTTTGAGTTTATTTAAATCTATTTAAATGCTCTTACTTAGACTTGTTTGTTTGAACTCAGCAAAACTCACAAACTCAAAAAAAAGTCATCACTAAATGTTATTATTTATTGATGCATTTGTATTTAATAAGCACATTTTCGATTGCTAAATTAGCAACTATCGAAGTACAGTTACTTAAAAATTGTAATAAAGCGTATTTATACCAATATTGCAATTCAGAGCTTTTAAATATAAGAAACAATAAAATAATAAAATAATAAATATAAGAAACAATAAAATAATAAAATAGTATTGTAATTCAAAGATTCAATCTTACTCGGCACTAGAATTCTGAATTCAGCGCTAGTCAGAACAGACTCTTGAACAGCATTGATGGCTGCGCCATAAATGCAGGAAACTCAGGAAAACACAACGCACAATATCACCAGCATGTTTTTCGACCGGAATAAGGAAATCTAGAAATAGTTGAAATTAAAATAATAATTTAAAAATCGAGAAATGTAGAAAAATAAAACAACGAAAACAGAAGAAGCGAACGCCAAAATTAACCTTTTCGAAAAACTTGGCAAATCTCAACTGCCTCCTGACTTGTATTAGGTCTAATATTGATTCTTGCAAGGCTCTAACCGATATTAATTTTCGTTAACTTGCCGTGAACTCCTCTTCTATGAGTCAGAGGGGAATTCAATTTTGTAGCCTACGGTTTTCGTGAATTGTTTGAAAAGTTACGACTTTGTGATTGACTTATAACCAATCATAAAAGCTTTCATCTTGAAGTTTATTGCTATGCTCTCAAATTTCAAAATATGTCCAAACCTCTTCTGCATTCCAGCCTGAATAGCTATTATTAAACTTCCGACATAAGTCGATGAAGCTGATTTAAGCCTTTGTTGTATTGTGTGTAGAGTCGGCAGAATGGAACAAAATTAGCTCCAGATGTGTCTTCTCCTTGTATCCAGAGCTTGTGCAATTGGTCTCATTACTTTAATCCATTCCTTCAAGAAAATGAAGTCTTGAGAGCTGAACTTTGGCAGCTGCAATCGTTCCATCACGATATTAACTTTGTCCTTCATATCATAGATGGCTCTATAACTGTTAAATTCAGAGTTCCACCGAGTTAAGTTTGGCTTGGGTATTGTTCTCCCAAGAACATCAAACACAGCTTCAGCAGCTTTTGAACTCTGATGTGATACATTACTTAAGCTGGAACATTTGCCATCCACTGAACGATACATTCGCTTTAAAGTCGCATCACTTGCCAGTGCTTTATTGGCATCCACAGAAGCCAACAAATTTAGTGTGTGCTAGAAACGTGGTAAATGATGCAGATAAATACATGACTCTGATTCCGTCTGCTCAAAAAACTGTGATATTTCTAAAAAAAAAGAGAGAACAAAGGAAACAGAGACAGGAATTTAGTAAAGGAAACGCCAAAGATTAGAAATCATGAGGACTTTCATTTTAAAAAAAAATTATTTAAAAATAACATTTAAAAGTACTTAAAATGTACTTATTCAAAGTTATTAAAAATGTATTTAAGTACTAAGTACACAATCGTGAAAGGACTTACGTATAAATACTCAAGTACAACAAATGTACTTAAGTACGTACATTAAGACTACAAATTGTTAATTCCATAATTTCTCTAAGACTACAGATTGTTAATTCCATAATTTCTCTAAGACTACACATTATTAATGCCATAATTTCTCTAAGACTACAAATTATTAATGCCATAATTTCTTTAAGACTACAAATTGTTAATTCCATAATTTCTTCTACTTGAGTACTTGGCATCAAATTATTTGATGCAATTTCAAATTAGTAATTTGTAATTTTGTAATTTATCACATTCGGCACATGTAATTTGTAATTGGTATCTAAATTACATTTATTGGAGTAATTTGTAACTGGTAACTAAATTACGTGGAGGCCTCTGTCAAACATTGTCTTCTCAGAAATATTTTTCTTTTTGGTTCGTTCGTGTGATGCAACCGGCCTTTTATCCATTAAGCAACATTGGTTTAAAGTTGTTGAGTTGAATGTTGGAGCTGTTAATTTTACAAATCGGCAGTCAAATCCATAGTCTCTGTAGATTTTGTTACCTGGATAATTAGTGTAAATTACTAAGTAACAATGCTATTAGTTAGCACAAAGCGTAATGATTAACAGTAAAAAAAAAGCCCCAGAATGGTATTGAATTCAGAATCTGTGTTGAGTTTGTCATAACTAATGTCTGATGATGGAATAAATACAAAGTTGTATCAGAAGGTTAATGTAGTTTATTTACACTAAATAAACATCTAAGAAACGACTAAGAAACTACGTAAGAACTCGACTCGACGAACTACACGACAATGGCAATCAAAACAGTTTAGAACTAGCTAAGCGTCCCCAGACAACAAAACATAGATACATATATCATATTAAATCACACATAGTTTAAACTCAACAATCTGAATTCACACTTTGACAAACGTTTAAAAGCAATTGGATAAAAGGTCTGACATTTGCCAACAAGCTATGATAACAGTTCAAATGCCAATGGAACCGTTAAAACTGACGTCTTTCTGCCAGCAATCTTTCTTTGCGTTCTTGATGATATACTTGGCTTGACAAAGAAAAATAATAAATAATTATAAAGATAAATTACTGAACAAGTTTTCGGTTAAAAATTTTTGATAAAATACATAGTGAAATTTAATATTGTTATTATCCATTGTTTTTTAAACCGTTAAAACGATTTTAACATTATTTACAATTAAAGAATGCTATTTTAAAAATACCAAGTCAAGATACAAAGTATCTTTGAATTTGTGTTTGTCCATGGCTTCAAAATAT
Source organism: Whitmania pigra (assembly GCA_021613335.1). Classification (NCBI taxonomy): domain Eukaryota; kingdom Metazoa; phylum Annelida; class Clitellata; order Hirudinida; family Haemopidae; genus Whitmania; species Whitmania pigra. The sequence continues at coordinate 2,665,229 of JAJTWR010000365.1, read as the reverse complement.
TAGATAGTGTTTTATCGTAATCTGTCTTTTCTACTCAAGGTATTCTTTTCCGAATAGTAAACGTTGAAAAAATAATTCTAATAGTAACAGTGATGACGATTTTGCAGCTATGATGGTACTCAAACAGATGATTATTCCCATAAGAAAACAAGTTCAATCTTTTGTAATGAGAATAACAGGTGTCCCATTTGCGAGCAGCGGCGGTGAAAGCAAAGCAAAAGGCAAGTGTTATGCGTGGTTATATGAGTAATATAAATATAAATATGAGTAATTCTGAAATATGATAATAAGATAATAAGACATTAAGGTATGCGTGCAAGTCTTGCGACATCGATGGAACTTTTCGCCATGATGGCTTATTCGAGTCGACATCAGCCCGTCGATAACAATCTCTTTTTATGTTTGGATGAGGGTGCTCTTCGATTGGGCTCGACTATGTTTTCTAAATTAATTTCAAAAATTATTTTTTAAATTAGTTTCAAGTCAAAACGTCCATCCTATTCATACAGGATTCAGCCAATCACCCGCGGTCAAAAACGCCTGCATCAAAGAAATCTCAGATGAAAAATACTTAATGAATAAATGGTTTGCCAAGCTTGATGCATACGGCATGAATGTAGTCCTCCCCCTAATTGTTTCACATCCGCCAAACACTCCTGCAAGTGTTTATGCTATGGAGGGCATGTTAACTGGGGCTCTCCTAATGTTATTAATTACAAGAATGGCAAAAAGACTGACTGATGCTGACAAGATCACAATAAGTGAGCATGATGTCATATGTAAGGTAAATAATTTGAAGATTTGTTAAAAATTTTAAAGTGAATTAAAATAAAACTTACATTGTAGAAAGATTAATTAATGCAGTTTAATTACAGTTTATTTTGCTTTTCTAATTGACAAATTAAAATTTTCACAGAAATTGGAGCTGAGTATGAAGGAGGTTAATTTTACAACTTTCATTACTCTAGAATAATATTTATGAAATTTTAAAATCTCAACAGAGTGCCCAAAATAAAATTAGTGGACTGATGAAAATAAATTCAGTATACGAACTAATTATACAGGTTAACAATTTTTTTTTATGATGGAAAACTGTCATGATGATATTTTTGATATTTTAATATCTCAATAGTGTGATCAAGAACCAATTAGTAGACTGAAGCATTATAACAAGGTTAACAATTTTTATAGTGGTACATTGTCATGATAACTTATGTGATATTTTAAAATCCCAATAGGATTCCCAAAAAGAAATAAGTGAACTGAAGCATAGCCTTGAACTCCAAATGCAGGTTTACATAATTGTCTACAGTGGTATATTGTCATGGTGATATTGTTATAATTTCAATAGAGATCCCAAGAAGAAATTAGTAGACTGAAGTGTAGTCACCAGGTCAACAATTTTATAGTGGAATATTGTCATGATGATATTTGTTGACATCTTAAAACCTTAATAGAGTGCTCAAGAAGAAATAAGTAAAATGAAGCATAGTCACTATCTACAAAATCTGGTTAACACAAGTTTTTTTAATGGAATTTTGTTATGCTGATATTTTTGACATTTTCAAATCTCTATAGAATGACCTAAGAGCAATAGATGACTTGAAGCAAGGTCACAAACTTCAAATGCTGGTTAACATTTTTTTTACAGTGGAATGTTGTCTTGATGATATGTTTGACATTTTAAAATCTCTATAGAATGCCCTAAGAAAAATAGATGACTTGAAGCACAGTCAACTACAAATGCTGGTTAACAATTTTTTTAATAGAATGTTGTTATGATGCTTATGCAGTTTTTTGGAATTTTTTTGTAATTTTAACCCACCAAATATTTGCTAAAGCATTTTCTATCATATTTTATAATTCATAAACTAGTTTAATGGAAATATAAAACTTATTGAGCTTCTACGTGGATGATATTTTACATTTGATGACATCGGTGGTATCTATCAGTAATGGGTGCCCGTTTGCTTCGAACATTTTTCAGCTTTGAAAACCTAGAAATTATATTAATTGTACATATTTTGAAAGGGGAGATGCTCACTTTTTGCAAATATTAAAAAATTATTTAATTTACTAAATTTTGTGATGAAAATTGCATCCAGAAATTAAATTGTATTAAATTAATTATATTTAACATGGGAAGTTTTTGCAGCATGTGCCATCTTAATGTGAAAAAATTGTTTTATTAACGTCCGTTTCATAGCTAGATTGGGATGGTGCACTTGCAGCAGGGTTCGAATCCGTGCTGCCATTGTGAGAGGATCAGCCTTAACAATTAGGCCGTGCGGGCGCACATCATCCATCTTAATGTCCAAATAAACATCTATATATAATATTTGGAGATTCAAACATTAAAGCCATAATTACATAAATAGTTCTCATATTTTTAGAAACTTCAAGGCAATACAAGGAAAGTCTTAGATTGCACCAACGGAGAGATCAGAGATGTCTGAACAATGTGCTTTCTCTATTGTAGTTGTGTTGATGTAAAACAATGGCCTGATATCTTCATTTTCGATTCTATTTGTTATTCAATACTTCAATATCAGAAATTCTCAAACATTTTTGTGTTTTTTCATTGAAACTCCATATTTGATAAGGGACCTCATTCGCTTCTTACTTCAATTAGTGATTAATTTAATTGATTTGTTTACTAGGACAACGCCTTAAGCAGTAATATCTTTGGTGATATAATTATATTTTAAGCCATGTTACACCTAATCACCATCAATGTTTTTAATGTTAGATAAAGTGATCAATATGATGCGCCTCATTTTTGACAATTTCATTTGGTGAGTGTCGTGTTCCGAGTGATGATTCAAGAGATGAATGGATTTATTGATCAAAAACCACTTTCGATTTGGCATCCAAAGATAGCGGATGCCATTTTATTAATATTATAAAATTATATTACGTCAAATCATGTAATATTATGTCCATCCCCTGATGGGCTGCATGTAGTTGCTGTAGAATATTGAGCCGCTCTTTTGATGGTGGGACCACTCTGTTGTTCATCAAAACGATGCCCTCAGCCACTGTCAGGTCTTGACGGCAGTCCCAAAATGCTCGTGCCTCTTGCACGACATCCTTTTTCAGGTGAGGCCATCCATTTCGAATGTAACTGATCACTTGTGAAAGCTGCACATCAGTTAATGTGCCTTGGCTAAAATCATTTAGCTTCGACGGGGAAATACTCAAGCTGCGGACCACTCTGTGAACCGCCAATGTCATTTCTGCTTCCAGCTCTGAATCGCCTCAGTGCGAGGGTCCCTAAATAAAGTTTCAGGTATGTGCAATTCCTTTCCTGGAACATACTTGACGATCAGGTTGTAACGCAACAGCTTTAACAACAACTTCTGAAGACGTGGAGACGTGTCATGAATGGATTTCTTAGAGATCGACTCGAGTGGTCTGTGATCACTGTGGACAGTCACAATTTGTCCGTAGATGTAGCCGTCAAACTTGCTACATGCAAAAACAATGGCCAAAAGCTCCTTTTTAATCTGAGCATAATTATTCTCGCAGCCCGTGAGTGATCGACTACTGTAAGCAACTGGTCCATCTCTCTGAAGGAGGCAAGCACCTAGACCATAACTCGAAACATCTGCCTGAAGAACAAATTCTTGCTTTGGATTAAAAAATTTTGGTGGTAGTGGTGGTGGTGGTTGGTCGCATCCTAGCTGTGATGGATGTTAGCAATCATCAGATAATTGTTGTGCCTTTTTCTTAATGAAAGTGATGCTATTTACAGTGTTGTTAACATGACCATAATGTCAATTGTCTTTTAAATGGTTAAATATTTATCCAGGACTTTTGAGAGGGGGCGCGTCAAATGCGACCAGTACTGGCCGCTGGAGGCCAATCAGTTGGAGCGACACAACAGGCTGGCTGTCTTGAACTCGGGGACCGTGGAAAAGGAGGAATGCATCATCACAACTCTGGTGCTCCAGAATTTGGAAGTGGCTGGATGATTTGATCTTTATTGAACTTCTTTGTTTACCTAAAAACTAATTTATTTTGTAAGTTTGGTGTGAGTTAAATATTTTACACATAACAGTTTAGGAATTGCTTCATTATATTTTATAGTAAGGAGCCGGATTTATTAATTAAACAATTTGCAATAACGCCCCAAAGCTATAATATAATATCGCCTAATCATTGAATAATTTTTAATTAAACTACAATCATTAATAATAAACTCAAGGTATGATATATCTATTATTATTTAACGACTTTTCGTAGACGATGGAAACCCGTGAGGTGAAGCACGTCTACTTCCTGGGGTGGCCTGATCAAGGGACTCCAGAGAGCGCAGATTCCTTTCTCGACCTCATGGACCTGGTTCGAAACCTTCAGGAGGAACAGGAGCGAAAGTTTTCCAGCACCCAATCGGGGTCGGGGCAAATAGTAGTCCCCCACACTTGCCACCCTCTGCTCGTACACTGCAGTGCTGGTATTGGTCGGACAGGTGAGATGGATTACCTTTTTTTGGGACACAAATTTGATCATAAGCCAAGTTGCCAGTACAACGCTCAGTCGCAGGTCTAGACTGTTGCCTGATTTATATATTTATTTCCTTAAAGTTGTTGCATAACCAAGATGATTTGGACTTAACTGTGGCCTCTATGTTTGCTGGCAACTTAGAAAAGCTGACCTCCATGCTCACAAAGAGCACTTTGTTGTATTGTCAAGTAAAGAACTACTGTCAGCTGACAATTCCGAGCAATTTTTTCACAGGCACCTTCGTAGCCCTGGATGTCCTGACAAAATCGCTGAAGGACACTGGCAGTGCAGACTTCACGGGAACCATCAGGAAACTAAGGAATCAAAGGGCGCTCAGCATTCAAACTCCCGACCAGTACTTATTCTGCTATGAAGCTCTTCTCTGCTATGCAAAACGCATTGGCCTTTTTAGCTACAATGACGAGGATGATGATGACGACAGTGACTGAGACTCATTCCTGAGATTACAGTATTAGGCACAATCTCAATGTGTGTGCAAGAACGACAGAATGATCACATTACGACATGCTTTCGTTTTTCAAAAACAAGTCTAATTATACCTTAGTCTTTTATAGGATGACTCGCATTGTGTAAATTTGTACATACTTTTGTGTGGTTTGTTTATAGATCCAAACCACAAACAACAATTCTATCTTTTTCACAGAGGCACTGAAGTGGAACATCTTTAGGAAAGCATGGCTTATGGCTTTCATTGTATTAGGCAATTTGGAGCAATCCTGATGATGATGATAATAATAATAAGAAGAATAATAATAATAATAACAATAGTAATAATAATGGCAATGTAATAATGATACATATTGGTGACACCAGTTGGAACAGGTAGCTTGGACCACTGGATTGTTGGTGTATCATGAAACTCTGGGATTATTAAGTATTTATTTTTCAAATGGTAGAGATTTCCTAAGCACTGTTGAGATTGATGATTTGGATTCGCATGTGGTAGTACTGCTGTTTAGTAACTCATGTGCCACGTTGTTTTCACCATCTCAGGCATTGCTATCCATTGTCGATGAACCGTCTGCTTTTAATGAAATGCTACCAGCCTCTGTGTCAAACGTTGTATTCTCCGAAATATTTTTCTTTTTGGTCCGTTCGTGTGATGCAATTGGCCTTTTATTCATCAAACCGCAAGAAAAATTGGTTTAATGTCGATAATTTTTGTTATAAATAGAATTTAACATTACTTCAAAGTAGGATCCCAAAGCTCTTAAATTTGCTTTTCCTTAAACATGTTTTACTTCTCAGCTCTAGTGGTGGACATTAGGTGAATCTCTAATAAACCTCTTCAAAAACTCATGTTTGATGCATGGAACTAATCAGTCGTAATATTTGAGATAATTAAAACCAGAATGTTGGAGCTGTTAATTTCACAAATCGGTAGTCGAATCCATAGTTTTTTACTTTTAGATGTTGTTACCAGGATAACAGGTCCGATCTACCTCCTTTATGTGTAAATCCCTAAAATGATATCACTTACTACAAACCGCAATGAATAACGGTTAGATAAACCAAGCATGGTATTGAATTCAATATCTGAATCCATGCACTGGCAAGAATTTTAAATTAACTGGTAAAAAGGTCTGACTACTATCAAGCTATGATGACAGTTCAAATGCTCATACCTGAATTAACGCCTGGTTCATCTCAAAACTCATATATAGCAACTTTGAATGTCGCCTGAGTAAGTTATTAATAAATCGAATTGTTGCATTAGCAAGTATTTAACAAATTTAAATTTGTAATGTAATACCAAAAAAGAAAATTGTCTTAGTACTAGCAGCAACTGCTAATAATTAATTCATTAAGTCATTGTTCCAATCGGGCGTCGACGTCTGTTTATCGAAGTCTCGGAGAGTCTCTCGCCCAGCTATTGATTAGGAGATGTTTGGTCAACAAAATCAGAAAACCGATTATGGATGCAATTCAAAATTTCGAGTTAAACTCTGGAGAACTTGAGACAATAAATGAAAAATCAGCTAAAGTAAAGAAAACGCAGGCATATTGTCGCCTGTGCCCGCGCGAGTTTGAAGTGCTCTAGACCTGCTTGTCCATCACACTTTGTCAACATATCAAATGTGACAAATGCATATAACTGTACAATTTAGAGATATTATTCGTAGTAACACTGAGCAATTTTATAATTACATTGAATCTCAAATGAGCAATTTAATTAATTTCAATTTGATAAAAAATATTGTTTAAAAACGTTTTAATCAATAAATTTAACATGTTTTTTTACTTAAAACAGGGGCCTCCAAACTACGGCCTTTCATCCGGCTCTCGGAGATCTTTTTATGTACGGAACAAAATTACGGAAATTTACGTGTATCATATCATTTATAGGAGAGGATGTATTTACTGAATTGATAAAAAAAACATTTGCTGATTATAACTTGGACTAACCTCAGTTGTCTGACTGTTGATGGAGGAAAGAACATGAGTGGCATAAAGAAAGGCTTGTTAGACAAGTCAAGCAGATGTTTAATGAGAAACATTTTTCAACCAATGTTCATGCTCTGTATTATTCACCAGCAAGCTTTTTTTTTAAATTTGTTTTTAAAATTACAAGCGCGTTAAGGATTTTTATGTTATCGGTGCTCAAAACTTCATACGTTAACCAAAAATTCATTTTTATTCAAAATACATTATTTTTTACGCGCATCATTTTCTTAAACAAGACCTTGCTAACAAAAAAAAAATTATGTTTTTAGCTTTACGCGTTCCGGAGTTATTGGATGTCAAAGTTCTTGCTGAAGTCTTGCTAACTTCACCGTCGTGAAACTTTTTGTATTAACAGAAATTTTGTTGTAAAACCGATTGCAACCGAATTTCTAAAAAAATTCGAAACTATCGGTTTTATTCGAGTTCGGAAATAATTTTGTTCTGAACTTTCGAAGACCGATCATTCGAGTACTTACAGAAAATACCATATGCAGTGGAAGCAGCGGCAAATAAAGAACTTGAGAGACTGGTGAAGGACGGTTGAAGGAGGTGATAGAGAAACGTTGCGCGAAACGCCAAAAAGGCTAAAATTCTGTGCCAGCTTCAACAGGTCAGCGAACCTGGGCACCTTATGGAGAGTCGTCAAGAGCATGAACGGTCACTCTCAAGGAGCTCGCATTCCCCCGATCTCCTCTGCTGATGGATCCCCACTGGATAACTTCAGCAAAGCGGAAACCTTAGCAAAATCCTTTGCCTACGCAGGCAGCAATGCAAATCTGTCCCCGCACTTCGCAAATATCAAGCAGAAACTTTCTCTCGATCTCGACGGCCCGGACAACTCTCCTCTGTCCCATTCTGTTTCTTTCACCTTGTCCATGCTTATTTCATTCAACTTACATTTTCATTTACATTTATTTATCCAATATTTTACGTGCTCGGTGTAATCCCGAAGGGATGTAAAGGCACGGCGAACAAGAGCTCACAAATATTCAGTCTATGAAATAAAAATAAAATAAGATAAGAATAGTTACTAAATACTCCGCCTTGGAGCTCCGACAGGGATCCTCAGAGGAGTTTCCCCCGTCTTCAAACGTTTCGGCCCTTTGAGTCTCCTTACGTTTTCGGGGGGCGGGCCGCATCCGGTGATCAGCCGGATGTCGCTGTCGGTTTGGTCTTGCTGGACCCAACTCTTACCGCCGGCTTTGAGAGGCACTCGTTGGCCTTGTTATGCCGGTCACTGCTGCCTGGACTGGAGCGACTGCGAAAGCTCTCAATGGCTCCTTCATGTCGCATGCTGTCTGTTTGTCGCCTGCAAACTTCGACTATGCGGGGCTCTCATTGGCCTTGTTATGTCGATCGCTTCCACCCCAGTTTGTCTACAGCGGTCATGCAAGCTCTCAGTGGCTTCTTCACACCGCCTTAATATATGCAAACTGGGCCTTATAATTTCTTTGTAGCGGCAGTCGGAGATAGAAATTTTCGGGACTCGACCGCGGGCCTTTTCGAAGCCGCGGTTTGGACCGCAGTTCATGTTGCTTCGCGAGTCCGCGGTCGGCCCATTTCTCCCGACAACACCGCGTCTCTCGGCCAATGGTTTGGCTCCGTCGTTCGGTGGATCATTCATACCGGAGACCGACGGCTTTCCCCGGTTTCGTGTAGTGGCCTGTTAAGACTTCTTCTGGCTTCTCATATGACATCTTTGTCTTGAATATCTGGAAATATTTTTTTAACTTTATTGTCTTAGTTTTATGGGTTTTTACATATACTTTTAGTCAGAATTTTTTTAAAATTTATCTTCATTTTCGGGGGGGCGATGGCTGAGCTCCGGGGGAGGGGGGATTCAACCTCCGAAGGTATGCCTGAAATAAAACCCTGACCCCGGACTTAGTTACTCGTCTACCGACGCCTGGAATTAATAATTCGTGATAAGTCATAATAACTCATCATAAGCAGGCGGGCCATCCATCCATCCACTCCAGGTTTGTCTCGCTTAGCAGTTAGTTAGGACACTTCCAGAAAGAGAGGGTCATCCGAGAAACCTATAAGTTTCTGCTTCATGTATTCTTTTTCTATCTATGCTTTCATGTACAAGATAGAATATACAAGTTCGGTCTCATAACTGGTGCCCAGTTCATGGTACAGGACTGAAGCTCTCAGGACTGGAATGCTGGTGAAGTAGTGTTTTAGCTCATAAGATGTGACGTCGAAGTCCAGATTAGATAGCGTTGTCGCTCTGTTTCAAGGACGTCACGTGGACTGGTAACAATGTTTTGACCTTGATCACTTGCGCTTGAACTAACAACCTCCATTAAATTCCTCGACCAGTACTCTAATTCGAACGGATGGATTCGTTGCATTAGAGCGGGGGTGGGCAACCTTTTTGCGCGTGCGTGCCAAAACCGGTAAAATCTCCGACACGAAATTCTTCTGCGTGCCAACCAATTTTTTGAGAACATATTCATACATACGAATAATGCGCATAACATATACTGCGCAAATTTGTCGATATCATCAAAGCCTGGATTGATAGAGAAAACGGTTTTCAGATTTGAACTCAGCATGAGAAACTGTGCTTGAAATTGGGAACTTTATGTAAGATACGAGTGCAGCATGTTTGTCGCAGTAAAGCTATGGAAGGAAGTTAGTGCAAACTCAACACCACTCACACGTTTGTACTTGCAGTCACGAACTAATTAATTCTCCTCCTGAACGCCTTCGGGAATTTTCCTTTTCTATCTGAACGTCGGCACGCTCATTCGTTAACTGGCGCAGTACAACGTTCCCAACGTGACGTCATTCATCGAAAACAGCATTTCCCCGAGATGGGGAGGGTCATTTAACGGGAGGCGCATTTAACGGGTAAAATGTTGATAAATGAAGGATTACAGGAGATAGTTTCGAGTGCCAGAAAAAAATGGTGGCGTGCCATGTTGTGCTAGAGGTTGCCCACCCCTGCATTAGAGACTTCACATAACGTCATGGAACCAACACATGATTTAGATTCGGACAAATTGCACATATCCTTGATTTAGTAATATCAAATGATATAGTAGAGAATATTGTTGTCCTCTCACCATTGGGAAGTAGCGACCACTCTGTTGTTTCATTACATTTACATTTTTACATTTATTTATCGAATATTTTACGTGCTCGATGTAATCCCGAAGGGATGTAAAGGCACGGCAATTCAATGTTAGATGTGATTGTGAAGACAGTGTCAGAGTTAGATCAATGACGTACTATGATTTAGGAGATTACATCAGTTTAAATAATGAACTTGATAATAAGCTGGTGGATGTTCTAGAACAGAGTTGTCCAACCCGCGGCCCGCCATAAGTTTCTATTCGGCCTGCTAAGCTTCTCTGATTTTGAAATTAATTTTGACAGACGAACATTTGGCAGTATCAGCTTCAACTATTAGGGCAGGCCTAGAGTAATTGTGCACAAAAAGCAGTTCCATATTGCACATTAAACTGATCATAAGCATAAAACTATAGAATTATTTAAAACTATAAAAATGAGGTTAATTTAATTTTAAATAATTCTCAACAATCAACATTCTTTTCCTCAACCTCATTTTTATAGTTTTAAATAATTCTCAACAATCAACCTTCTTTTTAAAAATGGAACACGTTATAATTCTATATTTCAGGCATATGTCGTGCCAAGCAAATTAACTTAAAATTAACATCATCCCAATGGAAAAAGTATCACAAAGTTTTGTACATAATTATCTGAATGTCAACTTGTGATCACTAACGAGGTGATTAATGAGCTTGCTAATGCAGTATTTGAAGGAAGTTCTCAGTCTGAGTGATGAATTTGAACCTCTTGGATTTCATAAGTTTGGAAACAATTGAAACTTGGAAGCTCAGAGCCACTTACTGAATCAGAGAGATCAGAAGATGTTGGTGATCCTATTAATAATGCTAAATGAAGAAATAAATAAAGAGTATTACCACTATTAACGTTATCAAAGAAACAGGATACATGCTAGGAACATCATATCAACAATTTCAATCCCAAAACATCCATTCACATATCTTATTCATCTTGAAGGAAGGGAAGCTGGCACTCATCTGATGTCTTAAAATAATATTTGTTAATATTACTTATTTGATGTTTTGAGGATGTATGAAGACACTGTCACATATCAAACCTGAATAATATAAACATTTAGTCACAAAAAGTAAGTTAGCATGAATTTTCAACAGTCAATTGGATCAGCAGTTACCAAAGACGTAATTTGGGGACAGGGGAAGAGAGAAAGCGCAAAAAAAGCAAACAAAGGTCGTCGTCTCAAATTGTGTGAGAGTTTGACTCCCCCTGGAAATAGCCGCACTTATGTACTGGAAGTACTTATTCATATTCTAGATACAGTTGTTACCTGCATTTTCCTATTTCGACCAATCATGCTTCATTGCTCCTGCTCTTATTAATTATCAATGAACTTTCCTAAGTAATTTGTCGTGGATTAAATAAATTCACGGGCTTCGAATTGCGAACAGTAATAATTGTACGAGTCAATCCCAGCCGGGTGACGAACTTTAAAAAGGTTGTCCCCAAAATTTAATAAATTATTCTTATTTGTTTGAGTTTTAAATTTGAAATTTGTGTAATAATCAATGTAATATAATAATGTAATTGCTACTGCAAAAATGTTTTAGATTTATTAAAACCGTTTTGATATTACACATTGTTACACAAATTAACAAAATGTTTATTAAATTTTAAATAACAATTTTAGAAATTATAGAGTAGTTAATGTCTTTGGCTCGCGTGATGTCTAACTGATTTTTCTGAGTGCTTACTTCAGTTCTAGAACTGCTTGCCTTGTTTAACTGTGTTTCCCCTTTATTGAGCTCGAAGGAATTTTTGTTCGATATGGCAACAGATGTAAGTTAGTTATTTTATTAATTAGTATTTTATTTTAATGGCTGCTGAGATTAAGAGGTCCTTATTGCAGGTTGATTTTAGTAAAGCCGCGGATAATGTTAAGAATTTAAAATCCAAGCCTGGCGACCATGAACTTTTAGAACTTTATGGTCTTTACAAACAAAGCACTGTTGGTGATTGCAACACAGGTATTCTTATGACGATGCTTCGTTTGAAAGTCTTCTAATTAGATTAGTTTTTTTCACATTAGATAGGCCAGGTATGTTTGACTTTCAAGGTAAAGCCAAATGGGATAACTGGAATAGCCGCAAAGGTTTTATTTATAATCTTTGTTTTTTTGTGAATTTCTGTTACCAGTAGATTTTATCCAAATTTAGGCCTATCTCAAGAAGATGCCAAGAGGCAGTACGTTGAAGTGGCAAAAAGGCTAATTGACACCTACGGCTTGAACTGAAGAAAACTTGGTAAAGATTTGGTATGCATTATATATAAGTTCATGTAGCTGAATGTCTGGCCTAAGATATTGAATAGTGTTTTTTAATGCTTTTTGAAATACTGGCTTTGTTCAGAAATTTTAAGATATAAAGATAATATATGATTATTATGTTACTTATGGGGACTTAAACAAATGAATATAGTCACTATTCAAACTTAGGGAGTATTATGTGAATTCTTTGAGTACCAACCCATTTTGTGTTCTGATGATAAAATTGTTACCATGTTACAGAACATGTTACTTTTGCAGATGCAAGGAAGTTCTATGGAATGATTGGCTGATTCTGAGCAATTAATAAGAGATTGTTTCATGTTACTGATTTTGTTGATTAATAAATATCTTGAAGTCAGTAATATTGTCTTGTTGCACCTAATAAGTTAAGCCTTTCATTGTTTTCACAAAGTTTTTATTTGTTTTCTGGGGATTTCCTTGGTTTAATTAAGAATAACTAGGTGTATAGACTAAAGGTCTACAATTGCAGTTTGTTGCATATGATTTCTTTGAAAATTATTCCAAATTTGAGTTAGGTTTTAGGCTTAATACCTTCAAAGTATCTGTTTTAAATATAGGTTTAATGGGGTGAGAGTGGCTAAGATAGTGTGTCCAGGTCTACAATTTCTATAGTTTGGGTTCTTAGTATCAAAAAATTAAAAAAAAAAGGAAATTACTAAGAAACGCAGAAAAGTCTGTCAAGTTATTGTGATTAGTTTAGTAAATGGCTGGAATTCATTCCAACTGAATGCCAGAGCGCACTATTTATGTCTGTCTGCTTGTCTTTGATCTCAAAGTTTTGATGGCACTGCCAGCTGTGACTGGAGTTTCATTTATCAATGAAAAATGCCTCAGTGATGGAGAGTGGGTTTGTTTGAGTTAGAATTTTACAGTTTCTCAAAAAAATGTATTAATGCGCCATCAATAATAATAATAATAATAATAATAATAATTAATTTATAAAGCGCCGTGTGCGTAGCGTCAGAGGCGCCTTGTGTCTTCGCTGTCCCATGAAGTCCTGAAGAGATGGGTCTTCAGGTGGCGTTTGAAGAGCTCCAGAGATGGCTGGGCTCTGACGGTAGAAGGAAGTCTGTTCCAGACAGCTGGAGAGGCGTACGAGAAGCCTCTGTTTGGGAGGGATGATTTATGCACCGGTTGGTGAAGTTGAGTGGCTGACGATGAACGAAGACCAGATGTTTGGCGACGATGTAGTAGATGATGGAGATAAGGTGGGGTGGATGTTGCTAAAGTGTGATATGTCATGAGAGCGATTTTGAAAGTGATACGACTATGGATAGGTAGCCAGTGCAATTTTTTCAGACGGTCCATGCTATTGAGGGTAGAGTTGATGAGGACGAGCTTGGCAAGCTTGTTTTCAAGCTTGTTTTGAACGCGCTGCAAAGATTGAATTAAAGAAGCAGATGTGCCATAAAGAAGAGAGTTACAATAGTCTAAGCGAGAGAGAACAAGGCAGCGTGCAAGGGCGGAAGTTGTATCAACGGAAAGTAGAGGACGGATGTGCCGGATAGCCCAGATGAGATGATTGCAGGATTTGATAATAGAAGCGGAATGTTCTTTAAAGGTGAGGTGTGAATCAAAAATAACACCAAGGAGCTTGAGGGTAGTAGAGGAAGGAAGGAGGGTGCCAGCGATGCTTATAGAAAGAGGAGGCGACAGAGTTTTGAGGCGAGTGGGTGTGCCAATAAACATAATTTCAGATTTCTGAGGATTCAGTTGGAGAAAGTTAACGAGATGCCAATCATTGATGGCATCCGTGCACTTCCTCAAATTCTCGAGTTGATCTGTGATGTTATGGCTGGAAAGAATAGAGCAAAGACTTGTGTCATCGGCGTATTGATGGAAGGATATGTTGAAGTTAAGAATAATGTTAGACAAAGGTGAAGTATAGGTTGTGAAAAGCAAAGGTCCCAAGACAGAGCCTTGAGGAACACCGGCGAGTAGTTCAACTGGAGGGGAGGAGTAATCGCCTAGTTTTACATATTGGGTTCTGTTGGAAAGGTAAGATTGTAGCCAGGAGAGTGCTAGGCCATTGATTCCAAAGTCAGACTGAAGTCTCTCCAATAATATCTGGTGGTTTATGGTATCAAAGGCAGCCGAGAGATCGAGTCCGACCATCACAGCGCAGTTGCCCTTGCCACAGATGTCGGTGAGATTGTTAAAGATGTGTGAAAGGGCTGTTTCTGTAGAGAAACCAGGTCTGTAGGCAGATTGGAGAGAAGAGAAGTTAGAGGATGCTGTGATGTGAGGTCGGATTCTGGAAAGAATGAGTCTTTCTAGCAGTTTTGACATGGTAGAAAGGTTGGAGATGGGTCTATAATTGGTAGGCGAGCTTGGATCAAGGCTTGGCTTTTTTAGAAGGGGAAGGACTTGGGCTCTCTTGAATATGGACGGAAAAGTGCCAGTACTGAAAGATAGGTTTGCTAGTTTAGAGAGGATTGGGGATAGAATTAGAGCGAATTTCTTGAGAAGAGGAGTAGGAAGAGTATCGAGAGGAGATGACTTATTGGGCAGTGAGTGAATAAGCTTGAGAACCTCTTCCGAAGACACAGGTTTTAGGACCGAGATTGGGGTGCCTGAGAATTGCCTGGCTGGAAAAGATGAGATGGTTGATGAGGCGAGGGTGTTGGCGATTGATTCGTGGATTTTGGTAATCTTTGAGATGAAAAAAGAGTTAAAAGAATTGACCAAGTTTGAGCACTCATCGTCGGTATAATATTGAGGAGGACGGCTGTGAAGCAATTTGTGAAGAGAGCGCCACATGGAACGGGGATTTACATCAGACTTGAGTTCTTCCTTGATGGAGGAGGCCCTTGAGTTTAGGATTGCAATCTTGGCTGTTTCCTTGGCAGACTTGTAGAGTTGCCTGGCGGCGTCATTGCGTTGACGAAGATAGCGACGTTCCAAGCGCCGGCAGTTTTTCTTTGCCTCGATTGCTTCATGAGAGAGCTGGTAATTAGGATGGTGACCGACACGAATGGAAAACTTCCTGATTGGGGCGTGTCTGTCGAGGAGCTCCTCTAGAGATTTATGGACCTGTGTGGCGAAGCCGTCAGTGTCGAGATCGCTGATTAGGAGTTCTTAAGAAAGGCGAAGAAGGTCTTCCTCAAAAACGTCCAAGTCGATTCTTCTGAGGCTACGGCAATGAATGATGTTTCATTTATCAATGAAAAATGCCTCAGTGATGGAGAGTGGGTTTGTTTGAGTTAGAATTTTACAGCTTCTCAAAAAAATGTATTAATGCGCCATCAAAATTCTTTTTGACATTGCGAAATTGGGAGTTAAGAGACCACGACAACAGTGAGTAGTTTCGAGGTTGATGTATCTGACATTGGCCATTTTAAAGCATAAAGGCAAATGTATCTATTTTATTTAGATGTTATATGTGAGAGCAGCAGACAGCTGCAAACAAAATATGGAATGATCATTCTGAGTGTTGTATTTGTAGGTTGAACTAGAAATATAACCGAAACGATAAAGCAACTAGCAGGGACGTAATTTGAGGAGGGGTGGGGGGGGAGGCTGACTTTAGACTAACGCAAAAAAAAGTCATCTCTTCATATTATTTTAAGAGGGTTTGCCCCCACCTGAATTTTGACTGGAAACAAAAAAAGCTCGTCTTCTCAAGTTGTGAGAGGTTTTGCTCCACTCCCATTGAAAAATGCTGAAATGACATCTCTGGCTACTAGAAGAAAACTCCACTCTAACTCTAAACAATAACAAAACTCAAAAACAGGCAAAAGTTCAGATATTTAAATAGTGCGCGACTAGTATACACATGGACACAAAACTGAGGATGAAAGTAAACATGACAGAGATATAGATAATATTAATGGAAGAAAGCCAGGAACATGGATTTCCTGGTCCAGGCCATTAGCCTGTAAAAAGATAGTGAAGCAGAATCTAAGAAATTGCAAATTTAGCAATACAGTTAAGTTAGAACTGATTGATCTTGTGTAAATAAAATAATATTTCGAGCCTTCTTGTGTTTCTATTTTGTTTTATCTGAATTCCAACAATTGAATAAATACATAAAATATATATTTAGTTCATAATTTCGGTCCCAAAATTTGAATGAAGATCCAAGTCTTAAAGTTTGATTTCCAAGCTCCTGTATGAACCATGATATATCAGTAGCCGGTAGTTTTGGGAAAACGTACTTTGCGTAACGTTAAAATCTTCAAATAGGTCATTAAATCGTCATTTGCAACCTTTTACTTTCCTTATTTTACTTGTGTCAAACCCAAGGAAAATTTGTAATAGATTTAAAAGAATAAATATTTAGTTACAGTGAGAGTTTTATGAAACCTGTTTGAAAATGATAAAGTTCATTATTTAATGATAAATTTATTTGAATGTTGAAATCTCGACTAGAGTAATTCCATTATGAAAAAAATAATTGTTTGATCAAATTTTTACTTAAATCTTCTAAGCATATCCAGACGAAAAATCGATAGAGGTGCTCTCATGCAGCTTGTTTAGCATTCGTCAGCAAGCTTTTAGAGGCATTCTGCAGGATCGTCTCGTAGCGTCTTCCTCAAATTTTTGAGAAGGTCAGATCATATCGCGGTAATAACTTGAATTTTAGAATTTTGACATTAATTCTATTTTTGATTTGATATAGAAAGGTTCGATTTTTCTTTTCCCGACCTCTGAATCACATTTCCAGGTTAGGTCAGCAGACATGACAGACTACAGAACGGGGGACAGGTCATACTCTGAAATGTCAAGTAGCTCCTACAGAAGATCGGGAGGATACGATGATAGAGATGATAGGTATGATAGAGACTATGACAGAGGAGGAGACTTTGACAGGGGCAGCAGCTACTCAAGAAAAGAGGATTATAGAGCTGATGATTATGGGTCTCGCGGGGATGACAGGGCAAGTGATCAATACTACAGGAGGGAAGGAAGTCGCAGAGATGAGTATGATAGAGGAGATACATACAGGAAGATTGAGCAACCCGAACCTTATTCGAGAAGTGACGACAGATATGAAAGTGGTGGCAGGAGTGGAAGTCATACCAGAAGTGAAACTGCTTACAGGGAGTCTGATATTCAAAGAAGTGATATCAGAAAGAGATCTCCTAGTGCTAGAAGAGAAGATAGAGAAGTTAAGGATACAAGAGATTCCTATGTGAGAAATGGAGGGTCTGGTTACCGTGAGAATGTTACCACGACAACAACCACTGAAAAAGGAACTTATAGACCAATTGTTACTCCTAGGAGTGTCGTCATCCAACGTACTGGGTATGGCGTGGTACCTACTTATGGATCATCAAGAGGGACCAGGGGATATTCCGTCGAAAGGTCTTTACAATTTGGTCCGGGATTGAGGGGTGGTTTTGCTCCCGAAGCTTACGGAGCAATGACTCACAGCAACGTGAGTTCCATGATGGAATCCCGAGAGAAAGAGAAAAGAGACATGCAGGATTTGAACGAAAGATTTGCCAGTTACATTGAAAAAGTGAGGTTTCTAGAAGCACAAAATAAGAGATTGGCTGATGAATTGGAAAAGTTGAGATCGAGTTGGGGTAAAGAAACGTCAGCTGTGAAGGCCATGTATCAGACAGAATTGGAAGAAGCTAGGAGACTCCTGGACGACAGTGAACGGAATAAAGCAAAGTTGGAAATTAGGCTTTCCAGTCTCGAAGAACAACTTGAGGAGCTTCGTCAGAGGTGCAATGTTTTCTTGAAATGAAATTCGTAATTTTTGCCAACTATTATTACAATGTTGCTATTTTATACGAAATTTCGACTATCTCGCAAATAATACCCTTATTCCTCCATTGAAGTTATTAAATATAAGCTAAATTAAAGAGGAATTAAGTACTTATAAGTGTCTGGATCATTATGGACATCAGTACTCAAATTCGTTTCTTATGTACTCTTATCAATCGTAATTATGAAACTAGCCATAACTTGCTGATCTAATTTCTTAATTATTGCAAATCACTGATTTTATGTATTTCCCCTAAAAAAATAACAAATTTTAAAATACCTTATCCCAGGGAAATTGATGCCAAAAAAGATGCTGATAACTGGAAGGACAGGGCAGAAAAACTGAACCAACAGCTTTCTGACAGTGAAGCTGAAATAAGTCTGTTGCGAAGGAGGGTTGATGGCTTTGAGGTTGATAAAGATAAAGAAAAGAAGCAAATTGCTTACTTGACTGACGCTCTCAACAGAGCTAGACTCGTAATTACTTTACTAGTTCATTTTTATCATGATTTTGGTGACATTGATATATAACTTTGTTCATAGATGCTGGAGTTTTGGCCTTAAGATAACCGAGATAAAATAATAAATTATTTCTAGTTAATATTTCTATGAAGTCAATTTTCCACAAACCTATTATATTTTCATATGCTATCTAGGATCTGGACAATGAAACTCTGCAGCATGTTGATGCTGAAAATCGACGTCAAACATTGGAGGAAGAATTGGAGTTCTTGAAAGCCATTCACGAACAGGTGATATAGCGAAGGATAAAAGTGAATTTAAATATAATTGTCATTAATTGTGAGGTAATTTTAACGTATGTGGTTATTAACAAGAAACAATAATTAAATTGATACAGTGCTAGAAAAAATGTTACGACAGTCCCCATTTTTTGTAATAACTCAAGTTTAAATTATCGTACGAAGCTCAAATTTCGAAGAACTATATAATATCCTTAAAGAATATAACTCGTATATTTTTTTCACTTTGATCAAGAATTAAGCGCAAATCCCACAAAAATCAATTTTTTTTGCATAGAAATATTGTTACGACAGGTTACAAAAAAACTCATGACTTTCAGTATTTTGGAAAATATTTTTATTTAAAACTAAATGAAATAATGTTTCAATAGGATGTCATTCCTCCTTTTTTAGAAATAACATCTGTGCACCTATTTTTCAAGGAGAAAATCAGTGTTTTGATGACCTTTTCATCCAAATTTCTCCAGGCGCTCCAAATCGCTTCTTTCAATTCATTTTCTGTGTTATATTGCTGTCCATTGCCATAAACGAATCTTGAAAGAAGGCCCCAGACATTTTCAATCGGATTCAAGTCGGGTGAACACGCGGGCCAGTCCATCACTTGCATGTTGGACTCCTGGAAAAATGCTCTGGTTGCCTTGGAAACATGAATAGGAGCATTATCTTGCTGAAATTCATGTTGTTTTTTTCAGCAAAAGGAAGGAGATGATCCTTAAGCATTTTGATGTACTTCTGAGAGTCCTGCCTCCCTTTCAAAAGCACCAGTTCCGTCCTCCCAAATGCTGAAATTCCTCCCCAGACCATCACAGAGTATCCTCCGTGTTTTCTGCTAAAAAAAAAACATCTCTTTTTTTTCTAAGATCATGCCAGTAGTATTTATAGCCATCTGGACCATCAAGGTTTTTTCATCTGTGAAAATTACGCGTTCCCATCTTTCGTTGTAGCTGACCATCTCTTTTGCCCAAAGGAGGCATTTTTTCTTGTGATGAACTTTCAACGCTGGAGCTCGCATTCGCATTTCGTATTTCAACTGTCCACTTGAATTAAGATAGTTGGAGACTGTCCTAACATGGACATTCAAGTCCAGCTTATCTTTTAGCTGTTTACACGAATATTCCCCTTGTGAAGCCTCCCATCCTCTGATTCGAGAGTTTTTTCGGTCTTCTGCCCTTGTACTTCTTACCATATGAGTCTGGATCATCCAAAAAACATTTGATGACAGCTCTTGACTTATTCAACTCATTTGCAATCTTTCTTATTGAATAGTTTGCCTTCCTAAAGGCCTTAACTTGTCATTTTTCTCCTTCTGTCAAACCTGCTTTCTTCCCCATTATGAATGTAAAAGAAAGTTTTGAATTTCACACTCCTTTTTATAGCCTTCTTAATGACAATTCAATGTTTGATCTTTCCAATAAGCCCTTGAAATTGATGAAACGAGCACAAAACGGAAACTGTCGTAATAATATTTCCAGGCCAAAAATGGTTCATTTGCATAATTTATGGGAACCATTAACCCACATGAAAGGAAATTTTGCACGAAGTTTACAAATGGTGTTTTATATAATTGCTGAAAATTTGTAGGTCGTTATACTATGTAATTCCATTCGTAAATCAAGACTTGTTCCACCTACTTTACGATAATTGATCTGGGACTGATGCAAATCATGTATTACTTTTTTGTTTATATAAATGCGGTCTTTTATTCCTCATCGAAATCCAAGCTATCATAAATTCTGTCATTTGATGGAATAAATTCATCAGGCACTGGGGCAACAATGCTGAATGACATTCTGTTCTGAAGTTATACTTAAGAAACAGTGATGTTTCCGCAGTACCACCCATTCTCATTCGTGAATGCATTTCGTAATGAATAATATCCTTCAGGAAATGAGAGAGTTGGCAGCACTGGCTTATAGAGACACAACTCCTGAAAACAGAGAATTTTGGAAGAACGAGATGGGTCAAGCGTTGAGGGAAATTCAGCAGGTCTATGATGATAAACTGGACAACATCAGAGGAGAGATGGAGTTCTTCTACAACACAAAGGCAAGGAAATCCCGCGGGATTCATCCAACGACTGACAATTAAACAAATTGTCTAGAACGATAATTTATGTCCATTTAATTCGAAATTCAACAGATTCAGGAGTTCACTTCGAGTGCCAATCGCCAAGGTCCAGGATTGGATATCTCACAATCCAGAGAAGAAAGCAAAAAGATGAGAAATTACATCAGTGAACTCAATGAAAAGATGAGCTCACTCGATGGCAGGGTTGGCGAATATAACGTTGTATTACAAATATTTACACTTAATTTAAAATACAAATTTCTCTATTCGAGAATGCCCAACTTATAAGAGAATTGGAGACTGTCAGGAGAGATCGTGACGAAAGAGAAAGAGAATGGGAAAGAGAAAATGGAGACCTAAAAGTTGAAGTGAGTAATGTATTCATTTCAATAGCTTTATTAATCGCCCGATCTTGATTCACCGTTATACATACATATAAAATCACAAGTATGTTTGTCGTGTGTTCAAAGCTTTCGATTGGATAGATACAAATCCGCTAAGAGAGTGAATAAAAGCAACAAAAACAAACTTCTTAATAAACTAATAGAGACTTAAAATTTAAACTAATGAATATAATTTCGTATAAAATAGCAACATTGTAGTAATTTAACAAAATTGATTAAAGTAATTTTTCAATTATTTAAAATTATTTTTGTTTAATTATGCTAATATGACAAATTTTCACATAAAATATTCTGCTTCAACCCGAGCAACGCTGGACTTATCGTTTAATCATAAACGCTAATCATTGCTTCTAAGGTGGCTAAACTTAGAGCGGAACTGGAAGCCATACTGAAGGAGTTGCAACACATAATGAATGCCAAGATGGGCTTGGAACTGGAAATCGAGGCGTACCGCAAGCTGCTGGAAACGGAAGAAACGAGGTCACATCATAACGTACTTTATAATTCATTATCAAATTTGCATAACATATTTCTATTTGTACATCAAAACAACTACTTAATTGCTCTATTGCAAACTTGATATTAATAAAAAAATAATGCAGGTTATCAAGGAGGGCAGTTTCGGACACGGCTTTCGGAGATGATAGAAGACCTGGTCAAGACATTCGAGGAGGAGGAACCATTGATAGGCACGGAGATAAAGACAAATATGGAGATAAAGGTAGACAAGGAGAAAGGGACAAATATGATAGAAGAGATGGCAGTTCTGAAAGAAAAGACAGAGATTACAAGGGGACTGACTTTAGTGGGAAAGATAAAAGTTATGGAGGAGGTGGCACAATTTCAGGAGGGGGTGCTTCCTATGGGGATAGAGACAAACCCACAGACATTAAACCACCCAGTGACAGGGACCGACAGCCTCCACCTTCTGACAGAGATGGCAAACCAATCAGTGACATTGCTGGCCGAGGAACCGTCGACATGGGCGGAAGAGGTGGTAGCACCACAAGCAGAGGTGGTTCAGCGGTGAGTGGAGGTACTGGACGAGGAGGAGGGGCAAGTGGCGATGGAGGTGGTAGGGGAATAGAGGGTGATAAACGACAACCAACTCCCTCAGATGACATGAGTGGAGGTCGTGGAGGGGGAACTGCGGGTGAAACAACTGGACGTGGTGGAGCTGCCGTCGGAAGAGGAGGAGGTGAGGCTGGAGGGAGAGGAGCCTACACAGGAGGCAGGGGAGGAGCTTATACAGGAGGAAGGGGTGGGGCTTACACAGGAGGAAGGGGAGGAGCTTATGCAGGAGGCAGAGGAGGCTCGACAGCTGTTGTGGAACCAAAAATCCAACCTAAAACCGACCCCAAGAGCCAAAGCACACCATGGGAGGAAGAAGGTGATTATTTTTAAAAGATTAAAAAATAAGAAATTTGTATTGCACTATTTAATATTGCAAGTTCTTTATACCGTCATCATATTTTTACTCAGAAGTGAAGCCTGAACACCAGGCTCCAACTGAAAGAACTCCCTCAAGGACGAGTTTCCAGCGCTCATCAAAAGGACCTGTCAGCGTTGCTGAATGTGCTCCTGATGGAAAGTTTATTGCTCTTGAAAATACTGGCCAGAAGGTTATTTCTTATCAACGACTCTTTAATTGTTCAATTATTTTTATTTAATCTCCTCTTCAACCTCACCAAACAAATAAGCAGCGGGATTGAAATTGTTTATTATTACAAATATTAATTATTGTTACAAATCAAATTAGTTTCACCGCTCTTAAGAGATTTTGATACATCTTCGATTTCTAACGTTGAAAATATCATTTTCAGTCCAGGAAATACATACATTCGTCTGCAATAGAAAATAATGGGTATTATTCATCGCGAGTAAATTAATCGCGTGTAAAATTAATTACGGGAAAATTCATCGTCTAAAAAGCTCATGAACTTTTGTGTTGCCATTTAATATAAGTTATCGATTGTACTTGTTAAATCAAGTTTTGGACGCGAAACCATTAATTAGCGTTTATCTGACGCTTATTATTTATAATGACGAATCTAAACTGTTATTCAAATTTTACTAGTAAATTTGTATTCCAACACTTATATTAATTAATTACGAACTTGTGAATGCCACACTGATGCCACACCATAGACCTTTCTAAATGCTTCCATTGAAGAGTTACATTTCAAGTTGGCATTTGGCATGGCTCATCGATTGATATTCATCATATGCTAGCCATACCTCAAAGAAAATCACTGTACTTAGACTCTCATTAAGTGACGCTTGTTCTTCAGATAGTTCCTCATTTTTGATTTCTTTTTATCAGAAGAAGAGTTTGTATGAAACTAATCCAAGAGTAGATTGTGATTTAGCTTTTATTGCTAAGCAATGAGATTTGAAAGGCATGTGAAAATTGTGTGTGAGGCCAGAACTATGTGGCGAGCGATTGAGCCTCGTATGCTAACATTAAGTTGAATGAATTATTGGCTTTTCACTTCCAAGATTCTGATTAATGCATGTAATAAATAAATTGATTTTTTACATGTGTTATTTCCGACAAACCGGATGCTGCATATATATACATACACATTGTATTTCATTGGAAAACTTTATAATATATAAAAAATGTATAAAGTTAAATAGTTAATAAACATATATACATAACCATTTATTTTATCATAAATGTTTTAGACAACGATTTTTCCCGAGTTCAAATTTCGTGACCCGAAATAGTGACGATCTGGAGAATTTCAACAATCTGTTTATAAGCATTAACAAATTAAATAAAATAAGTTGGAAGAAAGCTAGCCAAGAAAATATTTATTGATGTCATTGTCTAAAACGGCTAATAAAATCATTGAAGGATGAGTTCATCGGTGGATGGATGCTGAGCAGAGTAGTGGATGACCTTGAAAAGGTGACTACAGTGTTTCCCAGTGATCTGGTGCTCAGAGGAGGAGACAAAATTAGGGTAAGAACTTCAGACCAATTCACATTTACTTGCAGTTATTATCATGTTACACTACAAAGGATATATTTAAAATTCATTTCAAAGGTCTGGGCCAGAGGAATGAAACCACTGAATGCATCAGCCTTGGATATAGAAGCAAACATCAAAAGTTGGGGAATGGGTGCCAATGCTTCAACGAAACTGACCAATATGGCTGGAGATGTAGGTGTTACCTCAGACATTCAAGAAATTTATCATTTATCATTGTCGCATGTAAAATAAATATTATCTAAAGGAATTTTATTATTCGTGACGACATTTATCATAAATTGTAGGAGAGAGCCACCCATGTCCAAAAGACCACCTATTAAAGCAGCTTCTATGAATTTCGTGGATTCGGAGCTCATTTGCTTTTCGCTTGATCATCAAACGTTGTTGTTGTCACTGAGCTTGTCGTCGAAAGCTTGTTGCACGTTTATATTTTCAAGAAGTAGAAGCAAGCATGCATTTTTCCGCCTTTTTGTGATATTTTCAACTTCAGTGCGTCTAATTATTTGTTTGTTATACCTTATTTTCTGACTTTAGAAAGATGTAAAGGATTTAGATTTTAAATCTTGTGATTTCAGAAAAGCTCACGTTCGTAGTGAAAACAAAAAAATATAAGGAATGTATTTGAAAGCCGTCGAATGGATCAGTTAGTGAATATTTGACAATATTTATATGAATATATTAGACAATGACATCAAATGCATGACCTCGCTCATCATCTTTCTACTGTAACCCGACGATAACTTCATAGTTAACATCGTATGTATGTATGCCTCAATGTTTAACAGATTCAAATGTTTTAATATACACTTGTTTCAAGCATTTCCTCAATTTGTTCATATCACATCCATACACGCTTAAGTAGAATCTCAATTCAGGTCAGATCAAGTTTAAGTAAATTAATCTTAAATGTAATGCTTTTGACATAAACTCGCACTCAAAATTCCGGGCGATCTGCTTCCTGTTTTAAACGATTTTGGCGCCATCCATGAACACTTTTATGGAAGACATGTATACTCATGCGCGCCTCTGGAATTCCAGCCCCTACTGCGTTCCGAACAAAGGCGAATACAAAGAGCAATGGAGAAATGGCACATCGCATGGCTTTGCCGACCTGCAGAAGAATCCAGCCTATAATGCATTTTTTTCATAAATAGTCCTGGGACTCCTCCTTTTTGAACTGTCAATGTACTTGTTTGCTGTCATGAAATCAGTGAGCCTTGGGGCCAAAACATAAGAAATAGATTTTTCCTTCCACATTTAACAATGAGATAGGTCGAAACTGATTCAGGCACTTGGGTTCCTTTTCCTTAGGGATGTATGCAATTTTAACTATTTTCCATTCTTTGTCAACTGGGCAATTAGTCCAAGCTGTTACTATTATGATGTGGAGCGGTTTGAGGGTTCTTGGACATTTTTTGTAGAGCAGGTATAGAACTTCGTTGGAGCCGGGTGCGGAGAGGTTTTTACAATGCTTCTGACCTCCTCAATTGACGGGGCTGCTATTCTGAATAGACATTTAGGCAAAGGTATTTTGAAAATCTCAGTTCTTTCTGGAAGCGGCATGTTGCGGGGAGCATAGTGTGGCTTGATGAGGCTTCTAGCTTTGCTAGACTCGAGGTTAGAGTTCCTGACTTTGGGAATCCGGCAATGACCTTCCATGTTGATAAGGGTCTCTAAAAATATCCTGTCATGCTCGTCTTCTCTCGTATGTCTTTAGCCCTACCTTTTCTGTTTTACAGAGAATGTTGATTCTCTTTACTTCTTTCCACATGACCAACCCCTTCTACCTCTCCAGGCCTTTTCCATCGACTACAAACGGCTGTCTCTTCATTTTTCAACTATCTCAGCTTGAGTTGTGTCTGAGTTCTTTGGGCTTCGCTTACAATACCGAACTTTTCCCGACAGGAAGCTTACATGAAGTCAGGGAAGATATCATGATACCTTCTTTTTTCATCATGCTTGTGACCCGCGATGAGAGTGTCATCCAGTACTTGCCATACTTGCATGTCTTTGCTCGGGTTAAACTTGATCCTTTGCCTGACTGGACGATCTCTCGAGGCAACCTG
Organism: Whitmania pigra; assembly: GCA_021613335.1. Taxonomy (NCBI): domain Eukaryota; kingdom Metazoa; phylum Annelida; class Clitellata; order Hirudinida; family Haemopidae; genus Whitmania; species Whitmania pigra. The sequence continues at coordinate 2,638,839 of JAJTWR010000365.1, read as the reverse complement.
TCATTGTCTGGCGGATCTTCAGTCCTTTATTTAACCAGCATACTTTTCCATGAATACACTTGTTGTTTGGCTCGCAATTATCTAGGCATTCCAAAAATCGGTGATCATTGTAATAAGTCGGTCGAAATACGTCCAATGATGGAATCATCATTCTCCATCTCCTTTCGATAGGAACCATGATGGTATGTATGTGTTATTGTAGCAATAGTAACTTTTCGAACCTTGATTGATAGCGATTGGGCGACCTCGTCTTCCCGAGATGTTACCAATCTTTCCCATTCGTTCCAGACTTATGTAATATTAAGCCTCTTACCATAGAATAGTTAATATCGCTTTAAGCTAAAATGACATTCACAATAACAAAATAAGCGTAATTTATTTTTAATTGCTATGTATAAGTTATAAATAAAAAAAATGTCTGCCGACAAAGTCTATTTTTTATATAATGATTCACTTTTAATTTTGTAACAAAAGGTCATTAAGCACGAGTTCAGAATCGAATATTAATTTCAAAACACCTTTCTTGTGTCGTAAAATGGCTCTCCGTTCTTGCGTCGGAAAATGTTTTAAAAATATAGTTAGTATTCTTGAGTTTTAAGGGAGTTTATTTATTATTTTGTTATCTTAAATTTTTAGATTTTCCCAGGGAAAACACAAGTTCGATATTTGAACTTGCATGAGTATCAAAGCAAAGAACTTATGCAGAATTATGGCATCACGGTCCAAAAATTTAGGGTTGCAGATGACATGGCATCAGCTCAAAATATATCCCAACAGTTTCGTTAGTTCAGACATTTTAGGCGATTTGCCATTATTTGTTAGCTCGTTAAACTTTTTGTGCATAAACTGTTTCAATTTGCTGGATTGAACAACGTCGATATGAATTCTGATATTAAATTGTTTGAGAGTAATTCAATAAAATGATCATGTTGGGTTATAGGCATAGCTGGGTGAGCACTTGCCCCTACATCTGTCAGCTTACTGCTTCATATTTTTCTGAATCCATATAATTCATAAATAAGTTATTGATCGTAATACAGCTCAGGTAGATTAGGAAAGCTTTCCTGTTATCATTAATATTTATTACATTGTTTGATAACTAAATTACAAGTTTATTTAGTGTGAACTTGTTTGCTGCTAATCCTTCAGTACTAAACTTTACTGTTGTTATGCACACATAATAATAAAATTTGCCCATCTACCTCAACTAAGGTCTTAAAATTCTGGTGTATTGAGGTTTTGGTGACATTTTTAAATCCTTGTATGAATAAGTAGAGTATAATACAGGTGAAATATTGTGAAGATTTTGTGAAAGGATTTTTGAAAGAACTCAAAGTAAATTTGTATGCAGATGTCAGAGAATATGTCATTAAGGCACAGATCCTAGCCGGTGGTCGAGGAAAAGGCGTTTTCGACAACGGTTTTCAAGGAGGTGTCCATCTCACTAAAGAGTTTGTTTTTAAGAACTTTTTGAACTTAAGCACATGTTTTTACTAATTAAGTATTAACCATGTTCATTTAACAAATGAGAAATTATTGATGTGATTTATAATTAGTAATATAAACTGAGCTTAAATTGTTAATAAAAGAATATGTTTGATTATTATGTTATTTAGCTCAACTAATGTACCCAACCTGGTAGAAAAAATGTTGAACAAAAAGCTGATAACAAAACAGACACCTAAAGATGGAGTTATGGTTAAAAAGGTACCTTCCTCATAAATTGATAGAAAAATAGACATCATGTTTACTGTATGTTTGAGCATATCTAATTTGCTTTAAATCATGTCATTTTTCAAACTTTAAGGTAATGGTGGCTGAGGCATTGGACATTAAACGAGAAACATATCTGGCCATTGTACTGGACAGGGAGAGCAATGGACCTGCTGTCATTTGCAGTCCCTGTGGGGGGATGGACATTGAAGAAGTGGCCGAAAACAATCCAGAAAAAATACTTAAAGTAATTCAACTCAAATTTGACTGTTCTAATACTGTGCTCAGAAGTACATAACTTGTACACTAAATGTTCTAGATGCCAATTGACATTCTGGAAGGAATGACCAAGGAAAAGGCTCTGGAAATTGCCAGGTTCTTGGAGTTCAAGGGAGATTTGGAAGAAAAGGCAATAGATGAAATAATAAAGTTGTACTCACTCTTTGGCAAAGTTGATGCAACTCAGATTGAAATCAATCCTTTTGGAGAAGCCACTGATGGCCGAGGTATGGCTTAAGCTGAGATAGTGCATATGCAGTTCCAATCAACTGGTTCATTCAATATGCTTATTAAAATGGCATTACATGGCATAGTTTCTCACACCAATCATTATTTTTGCTCCTAGTTGTTTGCTTTGATGCCAAAATCAACTTTGATGAGAATGCAAAGTTCAGGCAGAAAAAAATATTTGACGAAGCGGACGACTCAGATTCTGATCCGCGAGAAGTCGAAGCTACAAAGTACAATCTTAATTACATTGGTCTCCAAGGAAACATTGGATGCATGGGTGGGTGCTTGAAATTATTTGATTAACTGCTATTTGTTTTCCATGCCAGTTAAATTATCAATCATTTAAGAATTAATAATTTAAATGTAATAATGACAGTCAGCCATCAGATCTTCACTGGAGTATCTTTCATTGCTCATTGAGATCAGAGTGAATGCATTCTGTTTAATTTTATGACTTTGATTTCTTCAGTCAATGGGGCAGGCCTTGCAATGGCCACCATGGATATGATCAAACTGCATGGAGGAGAACCTGCCAACTTCTTGGATGTTGGTGGTGGTGTGAATGAAACTCAAATCTCCCATGCATTCAGAATATTAACATCTGATCCTCAGGTTGTGTTTCGTTGAATGTTGAAACAAATTTGCTATTTTTTTGTAAAAAGTGAATTTTGGTATTATTTTGATCAATCATTGTTGTTGGTAGTTAATAAATGTTGATTTTTAGCAATTTATTATTGACAGGTAAAATGCATCCTGGTAAATGTGTTTGGTGGTATTGTTAACTGTGCCACTGTAGCCCGAGGCATTGTCAGTGCAGCTCATTCGATCAGCCTTTCAACTCCACTAGTTGTTAGGATTGAAGGTTTGTTCTACTGATTGTTGTTATGATGAAAATATCTTATGACATTGCAAATTCATTTGATAAAAATATGTTTGAGCAATCCTATTAATTTAATATATCCTACGAATATCATCAAACATTTTGTTTTAGGGACAAATGTTGAAGAAGCTCGACAAATATTGAAAGAGAGTGGTTTAAAAATTACCAATGCTGTAGACCTTGATGATGCTGCCCAGAAATCTGTTGCATGTCTTGTCCAATCAAGTGCCAGAGCTCACCAATGAAACCTTTGAAACTGCACTGTGTAAAATCATTTTGAACAAATTACTGCTATATATATATATATATTCTTCCATTTCAACCGGAATTTAATATGCATGTTTGATATTCCACATCTAAAAGGTTTATGTTAGACCAACAGAAGTTCTGATTGAACCAAGTAGAATCTAATGAGCCACTAATCGTGTAGCCATTATTAGTTACATGATTGTTAATAATGTCGGTTGATCTTTTCTTCATATCATTGCTACCAATAACAACTTTGTGCACATTTATTTGAGATTCTTTTTATTTTTTAATTTAAGGAATTTTGGTAATTGTTAAGTATTTCATAAATATTTACTAGTTTTATAAATTCAGTTGCAAATTACACTTTGTTATTTGAGGCTAATTTTTGTGGAGAGGCTCTTAGTACGCCAAGTACGTTGCACCACATATCATTAATAGATGTGAGCACTTCGCCTAATTAGTAATAGCTAAACTCATGAGATTATAATTTTATTGTTAGTTCTGTTGTTTCTATTCATGTGATGATTTGATATTTCACAAGTTGGAAACGAAAGACTTATATCAGACTATCGTGTTAATTTTCACCAACGTTCGCAAGTGTGCAGGGCCTTATGTGTTGCCCTCTGTCATATATAATTTATTTTTTGCGTTGTACCAAGGCTGAAAGGTCGTTCATCCACAAATAATGTTAAGAGATCTGGGGATCGCTAATGTAACGAATGCGAAGGGCTGGACAAATACGACGGAACGTTAGACTTCTGCTCAGATTTAAAATATTATCTGGAAGCTCTGATCTCCTGACAAGATGATAAAATTACATCATTTACGGACCTTTTCTAATCCATGTGTGATGCCCTGCATTTAATTATTCCACAATAATTTATCCAAATAATAGAAGTCTTGTAATGTCATAAATTTTAGTGGTAAAGTGCAAAGATTGCAATAACATTTGAATTTCTGGAATACAATTTAAATAATAAGCGCCTTAGAGGTAAACAATTAATGGAGGTATCTAATTCTCAGTTTCGTCTTTTAAGCACATGGGCATACCTCTCGGGTTAAGATGGTATTGGTAGAAGGTGGGGAGCGGATGGTAAGCGGGTAGACTGTAAATGTAATGCAACATAATATACGTGTGAAGAAGTTTCATAGATCTTTCCTACTTTTATATCCATATTTTATACCCAAACTAAACAAATAATAATTCGTTCACTCTAGCTTATTTGCCTGTATTTTGAACGTCAACAGTTTAATTTGGTTAAAACAACCTCTTATATCAAAATTTGCTGTATTGCCACAGATTGTATAGGGGATTTTATGGAGCAGATGAATGATGTTTTTAAAGATTTACTATAGCCAAGTGACATAAATTATTAAATTGAAAAATGCCAGCACATCAAGAACTTTGAAAACTGGCTATGTTTGTTGGATTATGTTGTATTTCTATTAACATAAAATGTTTTATTCAGAGAAAGAATTTATTTGACCTCCCTGATGATTTGCTAATTGCAACATTCTCATTCTGTGACATCACAAGTCTTGGTAGAGTTGCTCAAACATGCAAAAAATTTTGTAACCTTCTTAAGTACAATTCGTCGTGGAAGAGAAATTATGGCAGCCTAACTTGTGTTCATTACAGCTGCCATCCAAAAGAAATTGATAAAAAGTCAAGAATGAGGTTGACTTCACAAAAAATTTAAATAATTATACAATCAAAGATTCAAATAAATACTTTTATCCAACAGATCCCATAAAACCCTAAGAGAATTTTGCAGACTAGCACTGAATTGGAAGTCTGGAAAGGGGAAAGCTGTTGCACTCAAATATTATGAACGGTTTGTGACTAACACAGATTCAGTTTTTGAATATGACTGATGAGCTTGAGATCGTCCATCCATCAGACTGGGTTTTAATCCAACTAGTTTAGACTGTTTTGAAAGCTAAAGTGACTGTTTGGTTCTTTTGAACTTCCTTTTTATCTTTAAATATTTTTTCCAGACAATTGCCTTGGATGCAACTTGACCCTGGTAACTATTTGTGGATTTCCGACACAAACAAAATAAACGCCTACAAACTCAATGCCGCTTGCAACATTTACAATCGGCCTCACGTGACTCTGAAATGTGATGTGCACGACGTCAACAGATTCATCTTCAAAAGAAACACCTTAGTGGCTGGTTATAGGTTGATGTTACAAATATTGTTAACAATGGCCTTCATTCTCATAATTTTGTTGTGATAACTTCTTTCAAATTGATAATATTAATAATTATAAAAGTGGTTTATCAAAACAAATTTAATGTTTCAGAGATGGCAGTGCAGCATGCTTCAACAAAAACACAAAGCTGGTGGATGTTCATCTAAGGAAAATACATACGAAAGAAATTCAAACAATTGACATCATGGACGACAGTTTCATAATAACTGGGTCTTTTGACTACACAGTAAAGGTTAGCATTAATGGTTGATTTAGTAAATTTGTGGAATTAAGTTTTTTATAAAACATGACAACTAAAGATTTCGTTTCACAGACTTGTCATAAGTGCTGGTAGAATCTTTATTATTTTTCTTTAGCTTCATGGACCTGTTTGATTACTCTCTATTTAATCTTTGTGAAATAGTTAAAATGTATTCTAACTACCAAAAAAATATTTGGCTGAATGTAACAGAATTACAAAAAGTTCATGATGGTATTTGAGACATCAAATTCTATCTGATATCAGCAGTGGCAGATTTAGAATACTTTGGCAGGGGCCACACACTGGAGCCAGTGAGTGGATTTATGGGGAGGGGCAAAGAAATTTTTGCCCAAATTGGTAAATTATTGAAATAGTTTAATTAAATTTTAAGCTTTTTTAGATTTCATTAATTTTGTCTTATGTTTTCCAAATCATGGGACAGGCCTTGGCCCACTGCCTAAATCTGCCACTGTATATAAGAATTCAATTGCATTTAATTTGTCTTGTGCCTTAGACAGCTTTCTAAGGCATGAGGTGCAATTTATTCTGGAATTAATTCTATAATAATTTATTATTATTATTATTTATTGTTGCTGTTGTTATTGATTTTATCTAACAGGCTACTTTTTCAGATCTTCAATAAACACTTGGGACCAAAAGAAATTGTCACTTTACCACTTGGTGACAGGGTTCTCTCTCTTGTTTCGTTTGGTCATTACAAGTAAAGGCTCACATCCTGTTTAATTTGCCAATCCCCTTGAGTAATATTAATAGTAAGTTAGTATTAATAAATTTAATTAGGTTGGCAGTAGGAACAGCTGGTGTAAAACACTTCATGTCTCCAATCACCATCTGGGACATACAGAGGTTTTATATTTTCCAGTTTTTTTTCATCACTTTATTTTTGTGCTATGGGCAGAGCTATGTATCAAGCACTATATCTCCGTGACAAAATTTTCACATATTTTGTATTATCATCGAGTTCCCTTTGCAGCTATTAACAAAGGTTGATATTTTTCAACAGGGCAGTCCAAATTTCCTACTTAGGTCACAATTTTAAGCATGGAGCAGGAATTCTTGATATGAAGGAGTTGAATGCAAACATTCTTCTGACATCTGATTACGACAGCTACGTCAAGGTTTGGGACTTGAGGCTTCCAACATCATCGAAGTTCGAAATGTTTTTAAACTTTTGCATCTTTTAAATTTTTATAATTATTTAATTTTGAGTTTATTATTTCTTTATGTGTTTTAAGTTCTCTAAGTCTGAATTATTTGAATTTTTGTTGGTATTTTGTCTATATTGTACGTTAGAGCAAACCCAACTTGTGAAGTGTGTTAAACGTGTTTTTGAGGACACAAATTGCTGCTTTTTAGTGTGTTATCATTCGAAGATCCAAGTGATTCTGCCATTTATTGCATGGCACTCGACTACAGACATTCAGTCATTTCGGGATCAGCTCGTTCTTCTCAGTCCGTTTTGTGGGATTTGAGGTCACCAAACAAGCATGTCCAGGTTTCTTTCATCAACTTTTATCAAAAGTCAATAAACTAATGCTGATGCTTAAATCTTTTAAGCTAATAAACATATTTGTTTTTTTCCTTTTTGTCAGATATACAGTTTTAGAAGTTCCAGTCCTGTATATTCTCTGGCATTCAGTCCAACTTCACTGTTCATGGCTTTAGATGAATGTTTGGCAAAGATTGATTTCTACAAATGAGTTTATGTCACGAGCAGGGGTTATTTTAGACTGTGATAAACAAATTATTAATATTTCATGTCTAAGATTTATCATTGGCATTTAAAAGCAAGTTACTTATTGTTTGAAAAATTTATTTCTAAGAGTTCCAAAAATTAAGGCGTCGAAATTTTGTTTTTTTTTTAGGAGGAATAGGAATCATATTTGACCCTTGGTAAAAAAGATATCAACTCAAATTCATAACTTTAATTTGTTGCAAATAAATTAAGTTGCGTTTGCATAAATTCTACACGAATGTTAAACAGTATCCATGCTGTAATATCGCCAAAGTACCAAATAAGGTTTTTGGTTTTTACTATTAAATGTTCGCCAGGGTGGTGTTAGTTCTGTTCGAACTTAACCCTTGTAGAACGGTCTTCCATGGTAATGGCTTAATTATAGAATGTATATCGTGCATTCCCATTACACTGTACATTTTTACCGTTTCTAACGACTTACATAAAGATGGCAAAAGACGTGCAATTTTAAATAACATTAAATATATCTAGTTAGCGGTAAAAGTAAAGTTGCCTTACCTGGAGAGAGCATCGAAGTCGACGTTACCAGACATTTTTTGGACTTTTCATAATTTTTAGGAGGCAATTAATCTATTATTATGAATACACAAGCAATCAGCCAAGCGGTAGTTTGAGCTTGCAACTGCCTCGCCCGCATCTTCCAATGTGTGAACAAAGTGGATGCAACTGAATCAAGCACTCTCTCCCCCCAAACCACCTTAAACACTACCTTTACAAATTAACCAAATCTAACATACCGGACATCCTCAGCTCTTCCAATTTATAACAATTCATTTTTCGGGTGTCGTTTGCAAACTATTTGCTGATGATGTTGAGCTTTACTGCTTCCCAACTGCAATATGCGGGCCACAGAAAGAAAAGAAGTAATCATGAGTACACTGTCAACGATCAGACCCTCCAACGAGTGGACATGATTAGGTATCTCGGGATTATGATGGACCCAAGCTTAAAGTTTGCAGCCCACATTGTCACAATCGTTCATAAAGCTGCAACAGTTTCGTGGATGATTAGGGCATCCTTCTCCTCGAAGGACCAGGATGTCCTAAAACTTGCCTTTTGCACCCGCGTCAGATCTATTCTTGAATATGGTTTCTCAGTATGGAACACTCACCACAATTACCTAATTGATAGAGTTGAAAAAATCCAAAAACGATTTACCAAATCAATACCCTAAGTTGCTAAATACCCCTACATGGAAAGACTAAGGCTTATGAGTATTTAATAACGTAAAGGCAAATATTAACTTTGTAAGTAAAATTTTACTCCTTGTCCTTGACACATTTTTCTTTACAAACCTGAACATAAAGCGGTCATAACCTAAATAATTAATTTCAACCAAAATTAATGTAATTTTTTCAGCTCTTTATATTTCCTTAGAACCAATTGTAAAGGTTGAGGTCTTGATTTCTACAAATGATTTTGCACCATTGAAGGGTATTTTGGACTGTGTTAAATAAATGCATAACATATTATGTATAAGGTCTTTTATTGATGAGTAAAAGTAAGTTATTTGTTATTAGAATGTCTGGAAAAAAATTCATAAATTGAGAGCTGTCTTAAAATAAGATTTTAATTCAAAGTTTTTAATTCAACTAAAAACGTTCAGAATCTGCCTATGTATATTTTTTTCCTATTGAGGAGTGTTTTTTGAGATATGCTTTCTGTTGCTCAATTTCTGCAAGCAATTCATCAGGCTTCTTGAGAAGGATTATAAGTTCATCTTCATCTTGGCTCTGGTACAGCATTTCCCCTTCGAAGTGCACCAATCCTTTCTTTCGTGCCCGGATCAGCAGACCGACGAGCTGGGAATAATATAATTGCTAATAATTATACATGTATCGATCATATGTATATTGAGCACCTATAAGACGTCCCGTTGTTGTTTTCTTGTTTTTTTTTAGAAGTTTGAACTTGACTGTAATCTTTTGCTCAAAACTAGGATCGACATTTCATTTGTGGGATTTCAAATTTTGGGAATGTTAAGAGCTTTGCTCCTCAATAGAAAACTGAAAGAACTGAAAACTTTATTCACCCTTATCTTTATCAATTTTTCAGTTTTTTTTTTTTTTAACATTTAGAATTAAGAAAAGTCTCTGACAGAAAACCACAGACGTAAGTTGGGCGATGGCAAAAACAGCTGAAAGGGGAAAGTCGTTAGGGCTCGAGTAGGGGAAAATCTTCGCATAATTTTTTACCGGAGAAGAGGGGATAGAAATGCCATGTTCAGAGATGATCCCCTCCGATGACATGGATATTTTAATGTTTTGCTTTTATTCAATGTGCCGATAATACAGGACGAGTAAGTTCATGTTAAGCTTAACAACTTCATTTATCCTTTGATGTTTCTAGAACAATGATGAACAGCCGTCATAAGGTAACAGGAAAAGTTATAAAATCGATCTTTCAATTTTAGTGAGGTTGTGCATGAACACGGAGGAAGCACTTAGACAGTGCGCAACAGAGGCCTACATCTCTAAATTTAAAAATTTTTTCCCCTTGCACTAACAAACAGCCGAGTTGCGGAGTGGTTCCATGGCATGCCCAGCTATGCCGCAGCGATCAGCTTAAGTTTCTTCATTTGTCAACCACGAACTGTATGTTCGTAGCCCGACATTTCAAAGCTTGTTGTCGACGTGCAGCCTCATCCGTCACAATAACATGTTAACGTAAAACGGTCAAGATTTACTATGAACATCAGCCCATCCAGTACCCAACTTTGTGTTTAATGTTTTTGGCATCATAGGAATCAAGAAGATCTCTATATGCACAGTTGTCAAGTTAAATGATGGCCTTCTTTCTTATGTCCACGGGATCCGGGATTTGTTTGATAAATTTGAAGAACCAATACTCACAAATAAAATTGATTAAAAACATGAAAATTCTAAGTGACGGCTTACGTTATGTGAAATTTTCCCGTAAAACTGGAAGAGTCGTCCAAACTTCACAGCGATTGTGCCGTCGTTGAGCGGAGTGCCCAGGAATTCGATTGTGTTGCACATTTCAACAACTTCCTCACTTATATGGATGTCCGCTAGTTTTCCTCTGTACTCTGTTTTTGATCCAGGTAGAGGTCTACCATACAGTTTGTCACCAACAGGAGGCACATTTACGGCTTCAGGGCACCAACTTCCGGAGAATGGATTTATTTGTTGCCTCTTCTGATGCACATCTGCCCAATTTTCCCAGGAATTTTTAACAGAACTGAAGTCATACGTCGAGAGTCTAATATCCATCCTTCATCACGGACTGCGCTGCGAAACTGCCTTTATATCATCAATAGTTGAGACAACACATATGTGAGCTATCGAAAGGTATTGTCTGAAACAAATAAAATTTTAAAAATACGTCATTATGCTACGTTTTAAAGAAAATTAACTTAAACTCAAAAACATTCCACCCACATCAGCTCAGAATGAAAACTCCAACAGAAAGCAACTCCCCAGAAGCAGTTGCAAACAGGTAGGCGTTCAAGCGCGCCATTACTATTTCGTACATAACTATTAATTCCGTGAATTGTATAAAGCCCTAAATTCTTTCAAAGTCATGGTTTGCCTACTTGGTTTTTTTCGTGGACACAATTTTACAAATTTGTAAAAATCTCCTAAATATACAGCGACTGAACCATGCGTATGAAGAATTATGCGTGCATTCCTGAAATATCTCCTGTTGCATCAGTTCTTTGAAAGTTCTCTCCCCAGAACAACAAGCCATCACGAGCGAGCAAGAAACTTTTTACTTTATATTATTACATAGCAATATTTGACCGACTTTATTGGTTTGTGAATAACAACTAGCGTTGCTATCGTAAAAATAAACTAAGGCGCTTCGATCATCAACAAAATACGGGGAGGGATTTTACAGATGTTGACAAGAGGAGTGGGGGAGTTTTAAGCTTAATTGATGTTTTGACGTCAACAATGTTATTTTTATGATAACATCCAAATTCCAACATGAATTGACAAAACTAAAAAAGAATGTTTCCAAATATATAAAAGTGCTAATTTAACAACAGCTAACAAGCAGGCTCTGTTTCTAATGAATGTTGAATACCGTGATGTATTGCCAAATGAAGCAATTTCACGAGTATTTTGGAAGATTCATAAATTGACGAAAGAGGAAAAATTAAATTTTCAGCAAGCTAGCAACATAGTCAAAAGTATGGAGGCAAGCAATCAAAGACAAGTTTCGAACAGTGACTGAGTACATTGATCTTGAAGTGTCTGAAGTTGTTGGATGAAAAGTATTGACTAAAGAACAAGATTGGATGAAATATCAGGCGAGAACAAGTCTTTACAAATTGTGAAATGCAGTGATGGAAATTGAGCCAATTCAAAGCTCGAAAAAATTACAGTTTTGTAATTGTTTCTCAGATTCATTCTGCCACCAATTTCAGTTCACCAAACTAACGAATTAAAGCACCAAGTAAATCGGAAAGAAACGTTCACAGATTTCAGACCATTCTCTTCAGTCAGTCTTTTAAAGTTGATAACATTTTGTTTTAAAATTGACAAAATCCTTCAAGATCCTTCCATGTGATCTATATTTACCTTCAAATCAGTTATCACTACTTGAACGGAATTTCAAAATCTGCAACCTATGCGTTGCTTCACGAGTCATGTTAAAGAAGCATGTTCAACACCGACTTAACAAATTAACATCTGCTTATCGACATCAAAAGTCATCAATCGTTCGAATTGCCGTCGAACGACAGAAATGGTAACTTGCATATAAAAAATACTGTAATATTTTCTATGCTGGATTATTAGGTAAGGATGAGGTTGATTTGTCAGGTTTATCAATTCAACAAAATGCTGTAAATGGTCAATCCGATACTCTACCTATTATTACAATTGAGCAACTTTTGAATCAACGTTTATGGGAACGTTGACTTAAAAATGTTGTCCATAATGTTCGCTTTACAATTAACTTATTTATCTTTAAAATGAAAGTCACAAATTCAAAGTTTTACCAGATTCAAATGAAAAATTGTAAATTGCAAAAACTTTTCATTTGCGGAGGTGGGAAGTGTCAAGTTTTTTTGAAATAGAAAACTTTTCTGTTTAGTGTTTGTTCGATGTGACCTGTTTAAAAGAAGCTATTTGTTTTAAGTCTCATTACCATACTTGGTAATAGCAATCAAAAATACCCAGCCAGCTCAGAAGCCGTGAACTCAGACTTATTGCAATATGTTTTCTATGATTTAAACAGTCAAGTGAAGTATTTCGTAATTAAATGAATGCTCATCAAACAGATTATCGCATGAACACAAGAAACGCGATGTTACTTCAAACTTCAAGGGAACTTAGACCTTAACTTTTGCAGGTAATATATAATGCCATTTGCAGATAGCTATTTATTTCAATAAAATATAACTTTTCTTACCAAATAATCGTGTCATTCAAGTTACACCATATTCTGAATTTATGTTAAACCATGTCTTTAAATTGTCAAGGTTAGAGTTTCACATCTCAATTAACATTTTATTTCTGCAAAGGCAATTGTGAAATAAAAATCGTGAGAATGAAGCAATAATTTGATTTCTACAAAATTTGTTTATAAAATTTTTCAATTACATACTTACTTTATTCATTTTATTTTATTTTATTGATAAAATCAAGAGGAACAACGTCACCAAAACCATTTCATGACGAATTGAGGAATGGAAAATATTTCGATATTTTTGCAAACCTTTTAAACTAATTTTTCTAAAACTATGTTAATATGACCCATTACATCAAGTAATTTAAAAAAAAAAATATTTGTTAATAGTTTAACTATTGATAAAGTTATGAGCCACATAAATGGTACTATGTGTACAACAATTAATATTCAAGAAACTTCTTGGCAACTGTATATTTAATTGGACAAAACAAGTTTATTAGGTCAGAAGACTATCACTGGTTCCTATTCTTTTTAATAAAGTCAACACATTCTTTCACAAACGGTCAAAATTACAGTTATTAATAGGGCTTTAAATAAGTGTAAGCAAGTTCATGTCAATGATTTTTCTGCAATCACGTGGTATCTGCCATTTTGTTTATTTTTATGTGGGTTTCTTTTGTAATATAAACTAAATACAAAGAAAGTTCGAAAGACTGACAAGAACAATTATTTTAAAATTGTTGTAGTTTCATTTTGTTAAAAAGTAAAGTATGTATGCGTTTTTTTATTTTTTATGGATAAATTGCAATGCCACGTAAATAATGATATCGAATGCCATATTGATGGCATATATGGAAGTTAATTCGCTCTTTCTTAACTATATTTCTAAATGTTTAAATGTCGAGGGGCAAGAAGGATTGTTTTTGATGGCCACAAATGTATGCGCGGGTTAAAGAGGTTCTTATGTTAACATAAAATTCAGGAACATCTGATTACTAAATTTGGTTAACCACTAAAGAATTTCATGCAGCCAGCATGATTTAACTATTTGGAGATTAACCTTAAAAGCATTTTTAGAATAAATTAACTTATGTTTCAACAAACGAATTCTCATAACTCATAGTTGCAGATCATATTGTTCTAGGTCCTACACATAACTACAGATGATCTTGTTTATAGGGCTTTCTTGCCATAATCCAGGATGATTAACAATTGGGTTTAATTTTTTTTATGTCATAAAATAATAGTAATGTTTTATTGGTGAAGGTCTCATTGTAATTTCTATATAACATTCATCAGACTTTCACATTTATTTGAAGCAATTGAAGTAGCCATTCAGTCGTTAACAACCAAGTTGTGTCTTTCTAAAAATTCTTGCATTTTATTGATGTATTTGTTTCAACAATAAAAGAACTAGAGTGGAACAGATAAGGCTAATAGTTTTTGAAGTCTGCAAAGAATTTTAAGTGCTATTTATTGCTTTATTCTTTTGGTGTGCAAAATTTAGGAAAGTTGTATCAGATGATTGTTCAACTGCAACAATCATAAAAATCAAATTGTCTTGATGTTTTTATTTGATTTTGTTGATTTTTAGTTGAAATATTTGTATGACAATTGCTTGAGTAAAATCGATGAGGATGGGTTGGTTACTTATTGTTAAAATTAATTTTTATTATTAACGATAGTGTCATGAAGAATTCATTTGACATGTTCATATGAGCAAGTATATATGTTGTGTTTTCCTGCAGGCCTCACAAAATTAGGAATTAAAAGTATGGAGTCAGATACAGGTAAGAGCGAATTCTACAAATCTCTTGTCAACAGTGGTTTTGAGGAACAAGTGGCCGAAGAAATCGATGCTCTCCATACTTCGGGTGCGTTCGCCCGTCTTTCCGTTTCACCCCTCGTCCGAGAACGCTTAATAATAATAAAATAATAAATAATAATTTCTTTCCAGGGTTGTTTTCAGATGGGGACCCAGATGAAAGGGCCAGGGAGGCATTGAAGGAACTGTCGTCGCAGGACGCTCTGTCCGTACTGTCCGAGCTCAAACAGACCCCTAACATTGAACACGTCTCCAATAAGAGTGCCTTACTGTGTAGTATAATTAAGACTTACAGGCAGAAGCTAAGAGCTGGTTCTGACAACTTTCCCTTCAAACGACCTGGTCCTGACGAAACAAAATTAAAAGTTTGTTCGGACGCTTTCCTTTTGCATTTCTTTCTACAAAATGACATTTGTCATAACAGATTTAGTAATTCCAGAAATATTTAGCATATTATGAGATGAATTAAATAAATGCAACAAACATTTTTGATTGATTTGAGAAGGGTCTTTCATTTGGCATTGTTGTCTGATGATCCTGTTTAAATGGAAATCAAAGCTTTAAATGCATTTCTACATTTGTTTACCTTGTTGACTCTGCTGCTCATTGCATGATTCATTTTTTTTGCTCAAATGAATTTAAAGAAATTTCGCTAATCTTTAGGAATTAGGACTTCATTAGGGCTTTACAGTTCAACTTTGGATGCACTTGTGTCAAATAATTACAAAAAAAATTAAATTTTATATTTGCATCCAGGAAATTCTTGACCGAACTGGATACAGTCTGGATGTAACATCTGGACAGAGGAAATACGGTGGCCCTCCACCAAACTGGGAGGGAAATCCGCCAGGACCCGGTCACGAAGTACTTTCCCCATTGGTGACTCCTCGGCCATCCTGCTTTACTCACAGATGGTTTTTTTTAATTTCATAGATTTTTTGTGGCAGAATACCGAGAGATATTTTTGAAGACGCGTTAATACCGTTGTTCGAGCAGTGCGGAACCATTTGGAATCTACGACTGATGATAGACCCCATCACCGGATATAGCAGGGGTTTTTGCTTTGTTACCTTCTCGAATAAAGAAGGAGCTCAAGAAGCAGTCAAAAAAGTGAACTTAATTGCTGCGTTAAGTGATCGTTGTTGGTAGTTATTATTGATGACGCGTTGATCTTTTCGTCTCAGTACAACGGACATGAAATAATCCCGGGAAAGTTTTTGAAGGTTAACATATCAGTGGCCAATGTCAGATTATTTGTTGGCAATATACCTAAGAATAAAAGCAGAGAAGATATTCTTGAAGAATTTCGAAAGCACACAGGTGCCATAAATTTGTAAGATGTTTGAGACGTTAACGACAGGCGATGACATTAACTTTTCGATTGCAGATGGCCTGGTCGACGTAATAATATACAGCTCTCCTGACGACACGAAGAAAAAGAATCGGGGATTTTCATTTCTCGAATACGACAGCCACAAGAGTGCCTCGCTGGCCAAGCACAAGATTGGCAGCGGTTACATGAGGGTGTGGGGATGCGACATCATCGTGGACTGGGCAGATCCGCTCGAAGAACCCGACGAAGAGACCATGTCCAAGGTCGGCCTTACTTAGTCTTCCGTCAATAATGGAAGTTTGTTTCAATCGGTTGAACTAATACATAGACAGATGTTTTGTTGACTACCTCAGGTCAAGGTACTCTATGTCCGTAACTTGAAGTCCAGCGTCACCGACGAACAGCTGAGAGCTGCCTTCGAACAGTTCGGAAAGGTGGAACGGGTAAAGAAAGTGAAAGACTACAGCTTTGTGCACTTTGAGGACAGAGAACAAGCTCTGCAAGCAATGCAGGAGCTTCAAGGGAAAGTAAGCAGTTTCGTTCGAGATCTGCCTGCATTATCACTCTCCTTGTTCTTGTGCTTCTAAATTGGACATTTGACGTGATCACCAGTTTTTTTCTTTGTTTAAATCTTAAGATTCTCCAATTAAGTATAGGAAATATTTAGACATTTAAGTCGATGTTTTATTTAGAAACTTGGTGACTCTGAGATGCAGATATCCCTTGCAAAGCCTCCATCAGAAAACAAGCAAAAGGAGAAAAGGAGGCAGCAGTTCAAACACTTATATGGTCGGGGAGCGTAAGTTTGACTCGTCTGAACGTAGAAGCTTGTTCGGAAATGATTCGAGTCATGTTTTTCAGGTACGACGACTCGTTCCTTCCTCCCATGTACGGAGGTCACGGACTCATACCCATTAGGGGCGTGGGAAGACCAGGTCGTCCTCCGTTTGCATTTAGAGGAGGATTCAGGTCTCACATGCCAGGTTTTCAGACGCCGTCCAAATATTTATTGATATACTAATTTGTTGCATGCCAAAAGTATTGTTTTTATTATTAAATTTGGCTAACCTTTGTTATTATAATCGAATTTAAACTCTTGCAAAAATCTGAACATAATGAATGCTTCCAAATGAGCTTCAAATCGAAGGTAGTTTCAAAAGTCATGGCAAAATGTAGAGAGCTCAAATGTCCTTCGTAGGTTATCCGATAGAGTATTACGGACGTGACTTCAGGGGAGGGAGCTACACGGACGACTACTTCACGGGGTACGAACACGAGGACTACCTCAATTATCCTTCCTCATTCTCCGATGCAAGGGGCAGAGCTCTCGTCAGAGGAACGGGGAGTGTTTCTCATGCTGGTCCTCACGTACCTCCTCTTAGAGGTTAACATTCTTGTCATCTAAAAGAACAAAGGGTTGTCTAACAATAATGATAGTAATAATAATAATATAATAATAATAATAATAATAATAATAATAATTTAACTTATTTAAGTAAACAAATTGTTAGTTTGGTTAAGCATTAAGCATTTGGATTAGTTTTTCTATTCCGTTGTTCTTACTTGGTGAAGTGTGACAAGTTATTTAATGTGCTTGAACCATTTGGCATCACTGGCTGAATATTTGCTTGTAACAATTTCAAAAGGTGCCAATGCAAGCTTCTTTTCCAGACATTGCAAATGGTTCAATAAACTAAAAGTAATTTAATATATGGTATCATAACATTTTAATATATTTGTTAATGACAAATAATTTGGCTAAATTAACTGTCATCGCTTGATATGTCACCGAATCATTTGGGTTCTTGCAAAGCATCAATTGCAGCTTTTGAAAAATCTGTGTTGCTTCTTTCAGGAACTGATTTTTCGACAGCGATGCTTGCATCGCATCGAGTTTAGTCGCATCTCATAATTACTAATGGTTTTCCGTTTCCAAATTTGATTTTTTGATTTTTTCGAACCCATTTCAGGACACTTTCCACTCTGGCCTCATGCAGTATACAACCAGCAGTGGAGCGGTCGAAACCTGACGAATGCTCCTCAGTGGAGTCCAGCACGTCGCTGAATTAGGAATGCACCAGGAGACAACCAACGTTTGGCCGTGGAAGAGCCGTGCTGATTTTTCGTTTTCATTTTGAAATTGCTTTTCAATCACGGAGAAAATTGTAACTTAAAATTACATATTGTTGAAATTCGTGAGTCACATGATTATGTGCTTATATATCCCACTCATTGATTTTCATTTGATTGCTAATTGGAAACTTATGATATGCGTATATTCATATATATATAATGGTCTATAATGCCTATCCCTCATTGTTTTTGGTTTAATTATTTAGAAGGCTTCTGCTAATTTGAAACATTGCTTTAAAAATAATTAAAGTGAATCTCACCATATTCTGATCGTCGAGGAATTCTGTGAGTTTGTTGCAAGGTTTGCGTGTGCTCGAGAGGAAGGGTTGGTGTTGTCCTCAGTGACCGTGTCAGACTGTGCTTATATTCACCTCATTATCATCCACACGGTGAGTAACATCACTTCAACATCTGTTTATCATTGTAGTTTTTATTGTTGTTTTGTATTTTTTTTTATTTCCAGGTATGTAGATTCTGGCAGTAATGTGCGGTCGCATGTTTGTTTTTCTGCTTGATGCTGTCTTTTGACAGTTCGATTTACTTGAATTTTATTGGTAGAACTTTGCAGATGTCATTTCGATTAGAGCCGTTTTTATTTTCTTTCAAATTCGCCGGTGTTCAACTTGTTAGCTAGTTGTTGTTCGAGTTGAAGAATTTAGGAAAATTATAGTTTGAGCTGGATGGTGACCTGTATATTTTATGCCGTGTGTTACGCTCGTGTTGCTCCAATAGCCCCATGAGAAGTCCTCTTCATTAACCCGTTGAATCAAATCATTATGTGCTTATGATCACCTTAACACATTACTTTATGCAAATCGGAATGGATTTATTTTGCTAATTTCTTTGCTTTTGAATGTAAGCAAATATTCTACAGGAGGTTAGGAGTGTACATATAACTTATGATTAACATTTCGTTGTTGTTTCTGCTTATTATATTTATTTGTTAAAACTCCATACCTGCATATGAAATTTTTGGAAGGTTTTTTCTCAACTTGAATTATGTTTAATTAATATTTGAAATAATTGATAATATTTGAAAATTTCCTGGTGCTTTGGAATACTAAATATACTTATTAGTTATAAATTTATTCTCTTGTTCTGCAATCATGGTCTCTAAAAGTGGAGAATGATTGTGATATCGATATAAGAATGTGGAAAAATAAAAACTTGTGAGACTGCATATTTATGCTTAGTCCTTCAACTAAACATGCACACTGAAATGCATTGGTATAGTTGTGATTGGCAAATCAGTAGGTCCTCCATAATACTCGTATGCAATCGTGGGGGCTACCTTGTTTGGTTGCAGAGCTAAATTCATTTGTTAATATTAATTAACGACTATTTTGTTTTTATATTAATTCAACTTAAGATTGAAAGAGGGTGTAATAGTCTGCTAAAGAGATGTAAGGTTCATTATTAATTGAGTGCTGATTCACATCAACTGATTGTGAGTCCTTAAAACTCTCAGCAAGGGTTCACGTATCTCCGGACATTGAATACAATCATTTTAATGGGGAAGCTAAGATTTTATCTGAAAATGAAATTAAGAAACCTGACTGTTATCAGCAATTCCTTGCTGGTTTTAGTCTGTGTCCTCTATACCTAGTGCAGTCCTCATTTGGTCGCGCATTGAGAAGAGTTTAAGAAAGCTTCAGCTCAAGGAAGTCGCAAATTTTAGATGCTTCTGGAATGCATTATTAAACTTGTTCGGCACATAAGGTAAATAATTCGTCGAAAATGACTACCTTTTAAGTACGGTTTTTAAATTTAAATAAATTTTATTTTGGTTTTGAAGCAATTTATTAAACCTGATTTATTTTATTTTCAGCAATCGAATAGATTACTTATCGAAATTAACTGGAGATAAGTAATGATCGACCAGTACCAAAAATAAACAAAGGTGTTCGCATTAGAAGATGTCTCGTGCTATCCACAGGTTTGAAGATGAGGAGCAATCCGGCATGTTGTTTGAGGGCCAGGAGGCTGTGAAAGAAATTGCTTTCGCAGTTGTCTACGCCGGTCTTTCCTCAGTTCTTCCTTCAACAGATCACAATGTTTACCTCAATTTGACTACTAAAGAGGAGGCTAACTACTGTGTTGAACTTAGCGGTCTAGGATTCAGGGTGTGAAATTATATTTTTGCACTTTTCATTTATAAAATGTAATTCAGTGTGTAAGTGGGCGGATGCAATCGGCTAGGTTACTTAATTACAAATTTTATGTTGTACACACAAATTGTTTTATTCATGAAATTGTTAATTTTTGGGTTCACTTTAAAATGTGAGATTAACATTAATTTTGTTATAGTATGTGATAAAATGTTTGTGATTCAATTTTATTTGTAGGTTGTTGGCAATAAATTCGATGACATGACGTCCACCGATGAAAGCTGTACGTATTATGAAACAATATATGCTCTTCTTAATGATATCAGCCCCTTGTATCGGGTGTCTTTTAGTGAGGCCCTTGCCTCTAAGTTGGAAAGCATCCAGAAAGATTCAAGGTACAATTTTTAATTTAGATAGAAGCTATTTAAAAGCTTTTTTCAGAATATTTTATCATTTAGTATGGTTCATGATTTTGTTTCAGGTACAGCAATCACCATGAAGACAACTGAACTAGTTATTCCCTTCATCTTTATTTCATATCCTTCAATAAAATCTGCAACAAATGTTCAATAGTATCTTTATATTATGATTTAACTATAGTATTGGATTATTATTATTCTGACTCATTGATGACTGGTACCATTTTGGTGTGATAGCAAATTTGTGTGAGATTTTCATTTAACAATTAGTGTATCTTTAAAGCTAGCAGCCATTCCGTATGTAGCATTACAATTTTTCATTATAATTTTCTAACAGGCATTTCCAATCTTGATTCTTCATGCATCTAATTTAACCTTACATTTAATGTTGATACGAATTTTGAAACTGTATATGTAATGGGCCATCAGGCCCGATCAACACAATGGCTCATCACTTTCCAATTCTTCTCGAATTCTTTATTAGATTGTGGTTTAAAAATTAAATCACTTTACAATTTTCTTTTCACGAATATTTGTCATTTTGGGTCAATGCATTTCTGCATAAAGTTAGTACAACTTTTATTTATGGAGTTTTACTTGTGAAGTCTAAAGTCTGTGTAATAAAATTTTTATGGTGCAATTTGTCATGTGGGTTGGCTGAAAGAGTTTGTGTTCCTGCATGGTAATGGCAATGGTTGCAATGTTTTTTGTTCACAGCCCAGCCTTCACCACCAGAGTATGTGCTTCTGAGAGTTCAGTTGTTCATCTTCACAAGCCAATCAAAAGATTGGGTGAACACAAACATATAAGTACATTAAACTGAGTTATCATTGTGCCATAACCATTCAATAAATGTGCATAATGGAGAGAAATGTGAAATTTGTAGGTGTCTGAGCAACAAAGCCGTTATTTAATGTTTGTAGCTTGATCTTCAGAATTTATCTAGGGTTGGATCTTGGAGCTGACTATTTTTGCTTTGGGCTTTCATTCCTCACAAGTTTAATATTCAAAAACAGTTCCTTAGCCCGAATGTTGTTCCTGTTTATCATGGTTTGTTGCTATAAAAGCAATTCCTCAAAGGGTTAACTTAAAACCATAATTAAATTTTTAACAAGAAATTCGGTGTTTGGCCTAACAAGCGGATAATTTGGTAATGTTCAAAACGTTATCCAACCAAAATATAATGTGTGGCTTTTAGCAAAAATAGGGTGCCGTGGAAAAATTAGCAAACTAAAAGTCGTTATAGCAACAAAAATTTAGCCAACAGATGACTCCGTAACAAAGTATTAAACTATAAATTTATCGTCACTAAATACATTTTCGAACCAAAATAACTTCGACCGCAATAAGGACTTCACTAATTGTCAAAAGAGCCATCGACGGTAACCTATTTATCCCCGGAATGCATAGACTCAACTTGTCTTTCGTCGGCAGACAACTTATATAAATACAGGTAAAAGCCTGGTCTTTAACGAAGTCCAAGTCATCTTAGTTATGCAACGGACTATAATCAAATAAATAAATAAATGGTCTTTAACGTGGCTGAAGGTTTAAACACTCAGTTATTTTCTGTTGCGAGGTTTTAAATTATAATATTTGGAAACTACATTTCAAATGCTCTTTCAAAATGTTCGTACATCAACTGTAGTGAGATTTTCACTTTTTTGAAATTAATAGGTATTTGTGGAATTCATTTAAAAGTCTTCTTATTCAATAACCGCGCAGCTCCGACTGATAAAATGTGCATCAAAATGTTTATCAAGATTCCTAATTTAAAAATATACATGCTTATATAACTGGTATATATATATATTTATAAAATATTTATATTTGTATTTATAAATGTCTCTTCAGCCACGTTAAAGACTATAGTGCCCGCGGCCAAACCCGGCATGGCCCCGCTGGGCTGCCGAATCGGGCCCCGCTTTTCTTCCCGCGTGGGACCCGGTCGGGTCCCGATTTCTTGTGCTTGCTGGGTAGGCTTTTGCCATTATATAAGTTTCTGCTGGCGATTGACGAGTTAGGCTCAAACTGTTGCAGAGTTCCACAAATGTTTTGTTTTAAAGAAGTGAGACTGAAAAATTAATTGTAGGATCACACATCCATACACAGACGAGTATGCTGACACATCTAGAGGCAAACCTGGAGTTCGACAAATGGTGGTGAAAATTTGAGGTAACTGGAGGTAGGTGGCAATCCCCCAGCCTATAGCCAATTCTAGTTTCACTCCGTCCTTTAAACTTTGTTTGCCATGCTTAGAAACAGCGAAATTTTCAAAAGTTTCGAAATTTTGTTTTAGTTCCGAAAGCACTTTTCTGATTAAATATAAAATAATAAGTATTTTTTTTGAAAGGATTGTAACATGTGTTCAAGGGGTCGAGCTAGAGGGGACATACATTTTTACTCATAAATATTACAATGGAAAAGTCTAGAACTATTTGAATAGAGAGAAAAGTAATATCACACTGATGTAAAAATAAAAATAAAAAAAATAAATAAAATACATAAAGAAAGCAAAGACACCTGAAATTTATTTATTGATGATAGCGACTTATGATATGTAATAAATTGCTGGAAGCTTTCCTAATGATATTAGAGTTCTTTTACTTAAATGAGCTACATATATTCCCCGCAATAAACACGTTTACGAATATAAAAAATATCAAGTGGCATACTGACAGAGGTAGGCTCTTCCCCCCACGGCCATCCTCCCCGTGGCTACGCTTATGCATGGATTTAATCTATATTATTGAACCCATATTTAATGATATCGAGCCACATTTTTTTTATCTATTCAGGTTCAAGAAGAAAACAAATATGTTGGGTTGTTTTATGTTACAAAATGAATTTTCTTTGTGATTATTATTTTTATGTCTATTACAACTCATCAAAAACGTATTTTCTTAAAATTTCGAATCGATTACGACGTTGAGTTCAAATATTGATAGATGGTGAGATTCCACACATTGTGCTGCTCATTTTCCAGAGTAGTTCTGCCTTTTTGGGGTCTGTGGCATGTTTCTTTGGGAGTCTGGGTTTGCAATCCCTGTATTAAAGCAAATAACTACAATCATATTTTGAAAACAAAGAATGAACTCACAATGTTAAATGTGCAATTAAATAATAAATAATTAAATTAAATAATTTGATTTGTACTCACGAATAATAAATTCCTCGCTGGACGCAGAGCTGTTTTTCTGAACAGCAGTAAAAGGTGGTGCTGGCTCCTGACTCGGGGTCGAGCATCTTTTTCCTGGTCAAGAACATGATGCAATGGAAGAAGCGCATGAAACAGGATCCTTCCAAATGCCGACCGAGGTTTGTTTCGACGACACCAGGATGAAGACAATATGTTGTCACTCCAGTGCCTAAAATGAACGCTCGATTTTGTACGACAAGACATCATTTTTTCCCTACATTTTTTAGGTTGTGAAAAATATATAAAATATGTAATCAGAAGACAAGTTTAAGCTGGACATTGATAAGGCTATAAATTACTAAATGTAAATGGTTCATGATTTATGTAAGTAATCTTAACAAACCGCATGTGACATTTAAGATATGCCATTGAATTTTCATCGGGTAATTATTGAAAAATTAGGTCATATGAATGAACTGCTTGAATGTTGTAACATTTCTTCTGGCTTTGTCGTTCGGATTTTTCTGACCGAAATTGTGATTGCCTTCTTATCTACTTCCCTTTTGCAAATGTCAACTAAATGTGGGACAGTACAAAGTGAACGTACCTTTGAGTAAAGAAGCCAAATGTGCAGTGAAAAGAATGTTCGCAGTTTTGCTCCTGCTGTAGGCTTTCAGAGGAGACCAATGATGTCGCATCTCCAGATCAGCGAAATTTAGAGGTGAATATTCATGGGCTTTTGAAGAAATGTTGATGATGCGGCTTGGAGCAGAAGAAATTATCTTGCTGAGGAGAAGTCGGGTAAGCAAAAAATGTCCTGATGCAACAAATGTACAAATATTAACACTACAATTCTTCTAGTTAATTTGTTACAAGTTTACCGAGATGATTGACTCCAAAGTGAATTTCAAAACCCTCTTCCGTCGCAATTCTCCTAGAGTGAAATACCCCGGCATTGTTGACAAGTACGTGAATTTTATCGAATTCTTCAAAAATTATATTAACTGTAAATTTATTATAAAGAAATAAATTATTGTCATTTTTCATAAATAATGGTGTTAAGATTCGTCGTATTATTTTAATTTTATTTGAAGCGTGAAGTTCCGATTTGCTTAAATGACAAATAAATTACTATTGATGATCTTTTCTGCAAACTCATGAACAGAATCTAAAGATGAGAGATCCAATTTCATGACAGTGCATCTTTTCTCATCCCAAAGCCCGCACATCTTTCCCTTTTCCATGTCACGACAAGCCATGACGACGTAACATCCTGTCAATAAGGTCAATTTATATAGCGTTTGCAAAACCAAATCAGTAAATGTACTGAAAATGTTCTCTTTTTTTCTTGATGAGCTCAGTAAACGTAATAAACTACTCGAAATCTGATTGATTTCTTCAGATCCCATTTTCGAGATTTCTTGTTTTTGCGGCGCACACATTTGAAATCGTTTTAATTTGTCTATGGGTGACGACGACGACGATGATGATGATGATGCCCTAAACTGAACTTTGTAACTTTTCTCGTTGGTTGGCTTTCCGAAAATCCACGGGCAGAATTTTCGGATTATTTTCCACAGAATTGATTCATTTCAGAAAATTATTGTCCATTATTTTATCAAGATTGCAAGAAATAAGCAAATTTATAACTAATTTATAACTACTTAAAAATAAGCAACATTAATAACACTAATTAGGTACAATAAAAATACGTCGCTTAAATAAAATAATAATCAGAGCTTGAATTAGTTAGAACATAAACTTATTGGAACATGCACATCAAAAAAAAAAAAAAAAAAATAATAATTACATGCATAGATATTAGGACATTTATCATCACCTGCATTTAGGAGCATCTTTGCCGTCTCCAGTCCTATGCCACTGTTTGCTCCTGTTACGATTGCAACTTTGTCTGCTAAACTCCATTGGCTCATTTCGTGTGCTGAAGAAGCAATAATTTTATGCAACAATTTTAATAGTTGTACAAAGCTAACGAAAATCATTTCAGTTCTCATTAAGTATGAAAAAGAATTTCATGTTTAAGTTTTAAAATGATGATATAGATTTTTAGCATTACTTAGTTTCAATGTCAAAATTTGTTAATATTTTGGGTGAAACTGGTGTGCACATACGAGTCGATATTTTTTTAAATCTTACGTGAACGATTTAAACTTTAAACTCTTTATAAAATTATGGAATTGATAAAAAAATCCGAGAATCTGGCAAAACGGAAAAAGAAAAAATTGATTGACATGGATTATAAAAGACATGAAATCCCACATGTTGGGTGATGAAATGATAAGCGGACGACTGCTACGTTGTAATGGGACCAAAAAGATCTTGTTTCCTTGGTACATCTTGATAAAAGAAAGCTAATCTTCTGCAGCAGAAAAGTGCGCCCGCGCGGCCTAATGGTTAAGGCTGCGCCTCTCACGATGGCAGCGCGGATTCGAACCCCGCTGCGGGAGAACCGTCCTAATCATCTAGCTATGCAACGGACGTTAATAAAACATTATTTATTTTGCAGAAGAAAATTTTAATTTTGATGAGGTTGAATGTTTTTTTCAAATTTGGATTTAGTCTACCTGAGCCATAATTATAAGTTAATTATAATAAGTAATTATAAGTTACGCTTGTTGTTTATTGATAAACAGCTTATTTATTGACGTTCAATAAAAAAACATGAAATTGAAATTAATGCGAAAGTAATGTCGGTCACACGCGTCCATTCTTAACCAACATCATGAAAACAACTCAATTTGGTTAAATCACTATTTGCTCGTAAGATAACAACGTTTTTGAGTTCTTTATCATAGTCTGTCATCGAGTAAGCCACTAGTGTTGGAAAAATAGCAAACTCGTGTTTAACATTTTTAAATGCGAGTTTGTTTCATCCATTCATTCGAAGTTCTGTCAATAAATATAGTAAGCATTATATCGAGTAAATATTCATTGATTTTCGTTCTCGTAACATAGCACGTAAAGCTTGATGGCGAATACGAAATTTCTATTACTAATTCAATGACTTTTGTAAAAATAAATGAAAATCTTGATTCTCCATAAATTACATCTTACGCTTAAATCCCTAGTTAGATTAATGACAGATATTATAAAAAGCGATTACTCAGACCATTGTGAAGAGGTCAATGAATACGTGTTTTATAATAAATGTTAGCCAATCATTCCACGATAACTTGTCAAACAACTGTTATGGGGATGAAAAGGCGGGCAAGAAAAGCTGCTTCTACTTTATCTCAAATAATATCTCAAATAATGTGCACATGGAATCACGTTTATATTCTTAATTCATTATTTATAGCCTGCTATAATTCAACTTAATTCTGTAGATAGCTGAAAATTTTATTGAAAATTCATTTCCAAAAGTCCCAAATAGCGGTGCAAATCTTTTGATCGATTTTATGGACATTTCCACTCTTTATAGGCGTTGATGAAATGTGATGAATACGAAGGTTCTTATATGACGATTGCCTGAACACCATCAAGTCAATAAGCAATAAAGTGTGTACTTATTTATTGAACCGCAACCGACTTGCAATTATTAGGTTTTATAAAAAAAAGTAATTAGATACATAAAAGGTGATTCAGTGTTATAATGCAAAGTCATTTTACAATAATTATTTAGGGCATCGCTGGCCATTTGTAACACTCATTGTGAAAATCGTTGAACCATTGAAAGTCCCGTGCAGATGTTTAGTGGAACGTGATTCATGCCTTCACTCTCGACTTGAACACATCCGACGACATATTATAGTATTAATCAAACGATTTACAATTTACAGTTTAGAAATTTACTAATAACCAAACCTTATAGTTTTACATTACAAAACAATTAACCTGACTTATAAGCATCGAGAGCGAAAGAACTAAGTGTTGCCATGAGGAACTTTGGTCAAATTTGGTTTACTCAATTAAATGGACAATTTTATTCAGACTTTCAGTTGCAGAGTACTACAGGCTGATACAGTAAAACTATGTATTCAAAAGCGTTTCAAAAAGTTGAAGACCATACATATTGTAGCTTGATAGACTTAATTAAGATGCAGAACCCAATCTGTATCTAATACCTTCTAAAACGAAAAACAAATCGAAGTCCACAGACGGATTTCATAGTAACATTCCTCAATACTTCTAATCATTTAAATATAAATGTATCTAAAACTTAAAAAATAGGTATCTTACAAATAACTTGATCTGTTTTATGTTTAATTATTAAACTTAAATGTTTTGGATATGCATTATAAAAATTTAATTTTAATATATAAAATAAAATCTAGAAATTATTAAAAATGCTTCGAACCATGAATGAATTCGCACTGAAATGCCTCTAAGGGATGACTAATGGATGCAGTGGGCAGAAGTTCAATGGGGTCATTTGAGTGCATTTCTAGGCACACGCATGCTTTTGTTCAGTCGTGTTTCAAAATTGGAAAAAAAATCCACGGTTTTAAATGCAAATCCACGAGTGTTTCCCATCTGCTTCTATGCAATTTGTAATCGAAACAAATGAGGTACTTCAAGTGCAGATTCGTCGGACAAACTGACTCAGCATAATTTAAAATTACCACTAAAATGATTCAGTGTAAAGTTTATATAATACTATAAACCGTTGGTATTGTTATCATCACCATCTTATTAAGAACGAATTTAACAACGTAATCAATCATTAGCATTCGCGTGGCACTGATTACATCGTTTTCAAGAAGGACCAGCTTAATTTGATCGTAAAAATTATAAAACGAAATTAAAAAGACAGAAGCATAGTTGGCATACATAGTTGGCTTAGCTGACATCACGGATATGAACGTATTTCCAAACTGCAGGATAAAATTGTATTCATTGAAAGAATTACCGTGATTGTTATATAATCCAAAAGGTTATGCAGTGTAATATGATTGCATTTAATTCTATATTGGATATGTACAGAGAAATATTCACGATTAAGAACACACTGTTTAAACTAATACTTGGCTTTATGGCAAAAAATTATTAGCAGGAATGCTTGCAATGCACGAAAATATCGTATTATTAGATGCATTTGAAAGTATGAAGCAACGCTTTGTTAATAGTACATTGATGACATTTGGTATACCAATTTAACATTTTAATTAAATGTATGTAATCATTAGAGTTAAAATACATCAGAAGATAAAACGTATATGATGATGAAAGGTAAATGATTTGTACAAATTGATTTCTATTTCCAATAAAACGATTTTGAGATGCATTTCATAGCACAAATCATTTGAAAAATATTAATAATATTCCATTTCATGGAAAGTTAATTTTGTGGAATTCTGGACTTTGTTGAACTTTTAAATCCTTTTCTATTAATGAATGCTTATGATTGCTCAAAGCATAATAATAATGATGATATTTATCATTAGACACTTTATTGAATCCATGTTTGCCATTTCATCCTAATTTCCATATAAACGCTCAAGTGGTCAATTGAGTTTTGTTCTATTATCACAATAGTTTGGTGATAATTAATCGACAAAAAATTTGTCAAAGGAATGGTTTTTTTTTAAATATGCAGCACAAGTTTGCAATTCCACAATCCATCATAATGCTTAAAAAAGCACAAATTTCTTGCAAATTGTTTCATTGCCCCGAATTCGACAGCGACTTGCCTTTACTTCGCTACCATTATCGACAATATTGACAGAGGGAAAGCACTGAATGTTTTCTTCTGCCTTATTTGCACTCAAGACAATGCCACCTGTTCGTCGACCAACAGTCGTTTCTGTTGATGATTTCTTTGCTTCTCTTATCATCGAATGTGACGCATTGGTGACACTCATTGGATGAATTGTTGATGTCGAGTGCAACATCATTAAATACAAATATTAATTCCCATTAAATGACACTGAACCAATTACAACCGTCGAGTCAAAAATTTATTATAAATTACGTACTTGTCCTTCATAAGTTATCATTGCATATTTTAATAGTTTAAGAGTTATTGAATAAAAAAAACAAGAATTAGAGTCAATAATGAATGCATTACCTCACAAGTGAAACTTATCCAACACACAAACGGCAAATCCCGCTGATCAAAACGAGTCGCTCCTTATAAACCAGTAGCTGCAGGCCAGCGATTTCGATATCAGGTGGATTGCATACGGCTTTATTTGTAATGTTATCGGTAATTAATTAATTATTAAACAAGTTCAACACTTTGGATGCGTCATCGGCTGCAATAAATCATAGCCAGCTATTAAATTAGACATCGATCTTCTCAGCTCATCAACTCCGCTACAGCACATAATACGATATTGACGAATAAAACAATGCTCTCCATTAATGTTGCAAGTTTAAACCGCCACACGCTGACAAAATGAATTGTTCACTTTTCCTCAGTTAACTTCGTCCAGAAATAAAGAGTTGTAATGAACGTAAGAGTACGATAGAACAGCCCGATACTTTTATGAGCCGTCATAAATGATAGTTCGTGACTTTAAAATTTCATACACTCAGTCATTTTTTATGACGTAGGGAATCTGTAAAAGAAATAATAATAAAAAAGCACGAACAACCAAACGGAACCACTTCCCCCCTACTCGGTTGACAACAATCAGCGACCAAGGCTCAACTAACTTAAAATGCCCACTGATCGAGGCACGTTTGACACGCACCCACCCGGTACGATCATTCTCTGATTTCCACCAAACAAGCCCACTCAAAGTTTTATGACGACGATGTGAAGTTGGCCTTACACCCAACTTCAAAAGCACATCCTAAGTGTCCCTCAAGCTTTTACACATTCGACCCAAGTGGCCCAGATGAGAAAGACGTCATAGCATTAACGTCTGCAATCACCAAAATTCATCTCAGCCATTTTTTTGAGGAAATCAACAAATGATAAATAAAGCAAACGCCGCTCGTAGTCAGTCACTCGCAAATGAAATTGCGACAAGCAGCACTCCTTAACTTAGAAAACAAGACATTATCAGATAATCTCATTCTACTCGAAAATAAATCTAAATGCGAACTTAAACGGCAATGAACGTAGATCGGAGACAAATCTCTTTTACTCGAAACAAATTTGCAATCACCTTCCAATTCATCGCTCATCAAAAAACAATGTTTAATAACAAAAGTGGTGATAAACAAAATAAACATAATAACAATAACGAACGTGCACAACCTCCTAATGCTGCACAGGCTTAAAAAGGTATGCTATTGGTACGAAACTATGTCAATAAATAAACTCTACAAAATTATGCACAACACGAGCGCAGAGAAATCAGACGTGGTTGCGGTCGCCTCTCTGAGTTCTTGGTGGACCCTGCACCGGCTGACTGATGAGAGCCCTGATGCGGTTATGGGCTCCCTGTGACCGAAGTAATCAATTAATTAGTAACTAACCATGACCATCAATAATTATCAGGCAATAATGTTGTTAAAGAAATAACTAAATAAAAAATAATATAATAAGCACAATAACAAATCAACGTCGACTGCCACCAACCTGAGTGGCCATGAAGTTGCCAAAAACCTCTACGAGCACTTCATCCGACTGATCCTTCTGGTTGTCGCACAGCTTGATCGTAGCCCCCGTCATCCTCTGAACCTCGCGCACGTTCTTGCCGTTCTTTCCGATCACTCGTCCGATCAGAGCCGCCGGGACCATCAACCCCGTCTTGAGTCGGTCGTCGCTTCCCACCATGCCCTCTCCCTTGACCTTCTCAAAGATGAAATAGCTGGCCTGGTGTAAACAAACAAATTTGCTTTAACATCTTTTTTCAAAGGACATTCGAAGATAATAATAATATTACCTTCCAGCAAGCGTCGGCTGTTCCTTTGATGGTGACAATCCTCTCCATGTTCTCATCTTTTTCGTTTTTTGGCTCCACCTGTTAGAAAGGCCAAAACAGGTCGTGGATTTGTTTTACGAGTTGTTTTAAGATTCGATCGTCCCGAGATTAAAGCGACGAAGAGCTACAGAAACAACATGTTAATCGTACCACGACGTGGGCATTCGAGTCTTGCATGATCTGCTTGATGATGGATCCTCCCGTGCCTATGATGGACCCGACGATGGAGTTGGGAACGATGATTTGACACATTTCCGACTGCACCGAACGTTGGTCTCCCTGGAGGTTATTTACCTGGAACGAACAGAATTTCAACCAAATGATCTCAACCAAACTTCAAGGCATGTGTTCAGACTCGAGATGAACTCACGAAATCAGAACCGAGAGGGCGACGAAGGGAGTTGGGGACGATTCCTCCAGGCACTGCCATCTGACGTCGATACCAAGGCATTAGAATAACGATTCAAAATTTCATATTTTTACGTCGAGAAACGAACGTTGCAAAGAAGAGCATTGGAGGCAACGTCGCGTTCCATGAACTCGTTCAACTTCTGGGAAATCGAAGACTGAGCCCTGATAATGTTGTCTATGGCACCCCTGATGGCAATAACTCGGTCAGGATAAATGGACATCATGTCTTGCATGCTGCAAAGAGCAGGAGATGTTGCAATAGCAGAACAACTTTGTAAGATTTATTTCCACTCACTTGGAGACGCTTATTTTAGTATCCGTCTCCTCCTTCAACTTTTTGATGATCTTTCCCTCCTTCCCTATGATTCGTCCACAATATCTGTCCTCGACCAACATCTTGAGCAACAAAGTCCTGCACAACAAGTCACATTCCAACCATGCGAACGAGTAAATAAAGACAAACAACGAACAAATACAATACAAATGACGAATAAGTCGCAATGAATGAATAAATATGATACAACAAATGCATGCTTACCCACGCTCGTGATCAACCGATTCGCTCTCCACAACCTTCAGAATCTCCCTCAGAGCGTTGGAGCAGTTGTCAGGTTGGCCATAGATGGAAATAATCTGAATTTTAAGATTTTATTCCGATTAACACGTTGTCAAAATGTGACACAAGTCCACAACCTTTTCTGCCAATCCTGAATTTTCCTTTCCATGCACGTCCACCCTAAGAACGATGATCATTTAATCCATCGTAATTAACCGCACATCCGATGTAATTAAAATCTGAGATACCTGGCCTTATGTTGGGTCGTTATGTTCTTAATGGTTGCACCCTTCTTGCCAATAATTGCTCCGACTAACTCACTGGCAACTAGTATTCTAGAAACAAACATTGCCAATAAAGCCTCACAATGAGTGGCTAGAGAATAAAGCTTACTTCACGGGACAATTTGTTTTGTTGCGATTGTTCTGTAGAGCAGAAAACTTGCTTGAAGGTCCGTTTGCCTTCATACTGAATGCTATCTCAGCCTGGAGATCAATGTAAAGAATAAGCATCAATGCCTTTGTGAAATGCAGATAATAACTTTAGATTCAATGTCCTTAGCCATTGGGCCAACAACCTTATGAACTGATCAATAAGTTTTATTTCTTATATCACATTTGCATTTTCTATTTATCTAAAACTCTTCTAGCAGATGCAAAGCCCTTGAGCAACAACTTTGTCTGCCTGCTATTGCTCAGAATTGTAAATAGAATCAAACAAAGGATGTCACTCAATTAACTGTGATCATAAAACTTCTAATAATTCATTTCAATGACAATAAGCAAAACAATATGTCAAAAAAAAGTTGTGCCAAATGGTCGGATTTTAATAAATTCCATCCAATGTAAGATTCACCTGAAGCTTTGAATTGCGAATTTCAAGTGAGTTTAACTTTGCAAGAGCTCTGCAAGTTCATTTTATTCATCTTAAATTTAGGTGATGGCAGCAAACATTTATCTCAAAATGAATTCTTAGACTACCAACTCTTTTGCAGATTGTTGAGAAGAAAATGTAACAACTGCTGTCTTGTCATCGTCTAAATGACAATAAAAAATTGTAATAACATTCTGACAATGAGCTAAATGTGAATGCAATCTTACTCACTAAGAAAGCACTTCTCAACAATTCCATAATGGGAAACTATGTCACTTAGTTCCTCACTTACAAAGTCATCGGGCAAGCCTTTTATTCTAAGTGTCCTGGGTGCAACATTGTACATTTCCATTGAGAATGGCACATTAATTTACATTAATGACAAAAAAAATACAGCTATGTTGAGTCTCCTATTTACCTTCTTTATCAATTCCGTCTTTAAGTATAAATAAATGCACATGCTCAATAAAATGTGCTTAAATAAAACATTAGCTCAAGAAGTTTATAATATCAAAACCGTGTTTTATTGGTAAGCAACAACCTTTCTTTCACGTTTATTTTCCCCGATGGTTGAGCCACTGAACCCATTTGTAGAATACCTGGAGTTCATGAAAGCGCAAATTACAGGCAGAACAAATTGCAGAAAACACGTGAAATTCGCTTCTACCAGACGCGAGGTACGTTAATGAACAAAAATTGACAAAGTCCTATTTTAAAATTAAACCTTAACTTTCAATAACAAGCCGAATCTATCCTCAAGCTCAATGGAAAAACGCCGACCTGAAAAACTCAAACTCGGAATCCCAGAACTAAAAGTCTGAAACAGGCAAAACCCCATAGAAATTATATTATTATCTTTAAACAATTATTTTATTGGCTTTAGGTTTTTACGATTAAATAATGTAAAACACTTGTGTAAAGAAAATGCGTAAACGCGTACAAAAAGTTTGTTTTATTATTAAATGAAATTTTAAATGGAGATTGCAGGGTACTTTAATAAATTGTTTTTATTAAATTATGTAATGCCTATAAACTAATCTGAAAATAACTAGCCCCACTTCGTACTTTTCTGAACGTTTATAAATAATATATAAAGGTTGAAAATAAGGATTATGATGAGACACCTACGCACATATTTCCCCTTTCAACTTGTGCAACCATAGTCACTACTTTTTTTGTATAAAAAGATGAAATAGCAATTAAAGTAATGATAAATGGCTTCATGCTCATTGATAACCAGCAGAGGCTATAAGCTTGCTATTGCATGAATCATTAAACGAGTAAAGTAATTGAATGGTCGAGATAAGTCTTTAATAATTAAAAATATAATAAACGGTTAAGAATATAATTCTCATAATATTTATCAAAGTTACTTATAAAAATTACTAGTAGCTTTGTCAAATAGTTCAATGCTTGCGTCAGTCTACACTCTTAACAAAAACAAGAAACAACACGATCTGAAAGCAAAACTTTAAAAATGAGATTTTTGATTTGTAAAACAATATTTCCTTAAACACCAGCAAATACATTATGGACTCCAGTGAAGATGACGAAAACAAAGCTCTTATCCTTCTTCTGCTCGTTTTTCCAGTTGGCTTCGTCATTTGGAGGGTAGCCACTCGCTTAAATCGTCGGTACCGATTAAATTGATACTAATTAATATTTATTTATTAACATTGAAAGGCATTCATTTCATATTTAACAGCTGCCTAGTTGAAATTTTAACAATTTCATTTTTAGACCTAAATATGTATATAAAACTCCACGTACGTAATTTCATTCTGAATTTTTTTTAGCTCTTTGCGTGAAGATATTAAGTATCGTTACTACATTTTATTCATGAATTCTTGACGGTATCACGGATCAACTACTTTCCATGCCCTTAGAAAAAATATATCAATAAGCGCTTATTTTAATGTGGAAGGCATTCCGAAAATGCATTTAACACTCGATGATGTAATGAGAACACTTATTACGTACAATATATATCATCTTAATAAATATTCAACATTTTAATGGAGTTAACATTAATAAATTTTAATTTATTAATAACTTTTCTTAGCATGCTGGTCGAATTACATCTTTTATTGCAAAGAAACCGACCAATGCATAATAAAATCTCAGATGTGTGACAGATTTCAAGATTGTCCAAATGATTTGGATGAAATTAACTGCAGTAAATATTTATGTCATTTTAAATTATTACATTATTTGAATTTTTACCGAATTACCAGTACAAATTCGACGGATTTTTAATTGCAGTAATATTGCTTAATATTTCTTAATAAATGAATAATAAATATTCTGTTAATTAATAATCCAAAGAACATTGTGCAATTTTGTTTTTTACGATATTGGTTATGTCATTAGGAAACACCTTTTTGATCCTTTCTCTCTTTTTTTAAAAGTTCACATTTCATCGCACTTTCTTGATGCTTTCACACATTATCGATCTTACCTCACTTCTGGATGTCAGAAAACTTTTGATTTCCTAAAACAAACTTTGAACGTAGAATGAATGAGTAAAGATCATCGAAGGACTCGTTCACTAATACCAGGAAGATGACCTTTTTTTGGGTCTGGTCTAAAGTCAGGAGAGTTTAAGACATCGTCCTCGGTTTAGCATACAGTAATTAATAACACATAACAACAATAATAATAATAATAATAATAATAATAATAATAATATAATAATAATAATAATAATAATAATAATAATAATAATAATAATAATAATAATAATAATAATAATAATAATAATAATAATAATAATAATAATAATAATAATAATAATAATAATAATAATAATAATAATAATAATAATAATATAATAATATAATAATAATAATAATAATAATAATAATAATAATAATAATAATAAAATAATAATAATAAC
This sequence comes from Whitmania pigra, assembly GCA_021613335.1. Lineage (NCBI taxonomy): Eukaryota > Metazoa > Annelida > Clitellata > Hirudinida > Haemopidae > Whitmania > Whitmania pigra. Next base: position 2,602,338 of record JAJTWR010000365.1, on the reverse strand, counting down.
ACCATTAATAATAATAAACCCTGAATAATAATATTAATAACAAATTGCCCCACTTAAACTCTATTTAGAACCATAGAAAAAAATCGCCTATCCAAATTTTTATTTCTTGATCATTACAGTATGTGTCATTTTTCACGAATCTTCATGATGATGATTTGATTTATGATAAAATTAATAAGAGTACTGGAAATGTTGAGTTTTATGTCTTATTAGTGATAATAACTTCGACAACGTTCAGAATGTCCGAAAGGAGAATATTCTTGTGCTCAAGGAAGGTGTATCGAGGAGATATTCCTTTGTGATGGAGTAAAGGACTGTCCTAAAGGGGATGACGAGATGCAACCAAACTGTAGTTAGTAAAAAGCTATTTAAGCATCATAATTATTAAATGTAACATTTTAATAAATCGTACTGTCATTGCATCATGGCAGCATCATTGCTAAGCATCAAGATTTTATTAAATTTTAGAAACATTAATTCTACTGTAAATTAAAAATGTAAAACTTTTATTTCTAAGATGTTTGTGCTGACAACGAATGGTTCTGCTACAAAGAAAACAAGTGCATTCCGAGAATAAAATTGTGCGATGGAATCGTGGATTGTTTCTACGGTTTTCAGGATGAAATAGATTGTGGTAGAATTAAACAAATTTAAGAAAAGTTAAAAAAAAATTAAAATTGCTAATGCGAGTTGTAAAAGATGTTAAATATTTGTGAATAACGTATATTTGAGGAAGTAAGTTCAAATAAACTTTAGCATAAAGTACTGAATGACTATGTATTATTAATTTAGAAATATATCAAGATGTAACTATAAAACTAATTTTTTAATATTTTATATTCTCATGTTTGTTGTTGAGGAACATAATTTACTTTTTTTATGCAGTTTCTACGGGTGGGGTAATTTCGGTCACATTGAATGGAATGAAATACAGTTTGTGTGCAGACGAATGGCCTTTAGAGTGGAACCATCTTCTTTGCTTGTACACTGGACAAGGGTTTGTGCACGATTTTATGTATTTTTATAAATTAAATTATCCTTATTTTGTTGTCGATTAATTGACATAATAATAATATTTTCAAGCAACAACTCTGGTGATGTGATAAATAAGAAATACACAAACTTATTTTAAACGCATTTACATCTTAAAGTTTGAAGAAGTTATTTAACGTTAGATTTGCAAGAGATTGGTTCTTTCGTAAATAAGCAACAAATTAAAGAACATTTCGAACGAACTTTTGCAGGCTGCCCACATCAAATTCCAAGGTGAGGCATGCCAATATCACGCATTTCGCCAAGGGATCTTGGAACCAAGAGCACCAATACTTCAGTTTTAATATTGTTGAGTGGGTCAACTTGATCATTTCACACATGAATTTAATCAAATATTTGTACTTCGTTATCAATATCGATGCATTACTTATTTAATCAATAATATAAATTAAAAGTCAATTAATAGTATTAATATAAAAGAAATCTGTACATTTTAATATATATCTTATAATTATTCCTTTTAATTTACTTTTAGTATTATGTTTAGGTGTTTTTATCTCCTGAATTTTTAAATTAAATTAGAATAAGTAGAATTAAATTACTATCTAAGTGTTTTAATTAAGTATTGAATTTTAGAAATTGTTCGGGAGAAGTGGTATTTCTCGCATGCAGTGAAAATAGTAAGTTTCATTGACATTTTTTAGGATATTATTTTTATTTTAGCTAGTGACGCCAAAAATATGAGCCACATCCACCTCCTTAAATTTGGTTCCTGATTTTATTCAATCTCAACCAGTTAATAAAATTTTCTTCTCCTCGGATCTGATTTTGAAGTTTTATCAAATAGTTTAATTATCAATGGCTACATTAAATAGACGAGCCTAATATATTCCACTATAAAAGCCTAATTATAATAAATGTGAACCTATTATATTTTACAAACACATTAATAGGGTAGGGACAATTATTATACATATTAGTGATAATAGTTAATTTTTATGACGCCACATTCGTATAGTCAAAGGCACTTAATAATATTTACAACGAACGTAAAAGTGACCTGGTTCATTCATTAAATTAAATTGTAGAGTGTGGAAAACGAAAGGTAAAAAGTGATTCCGTCAACTTTTACATCATCAACGGAGTGCAAGTCGAAGCGGGAGCTTGGCCGTGGTTTGCAACTCTCTACTACAAAGGCCGATTTCATTGTGCCGGTGCAATCATTGAAGAAACATGGGTGATAACAGCTGCCCACTGCCTTTTAGGAAGGTTTAAATGGATTGCATCACATTATTATATTATTATATCACATATATGTCACGATTTGTTATGTTAAAATCACCGGGTTTAAATGATTTCACAGCCAGACAGCCAGTAATTTCATGGTGGGAGTGGGGGGTATGCATTTAAGCGGAGAACCTGGATACCAGCTGCTGCAAGTCTCGAGAATCGTTTCCTTCACCCCTGATCATGCCAACCCGACCGATGACATTGCGTTGTTGAAGCTCGTGAATCCAGTTAAATTCACTGAAAAGGTTCAACCAATATGCCTACCTTCTGGTTATGTTGAGAGCTTCTACAAGATCTGTGTCATAGTGGGCCATGGAACCACTTTGAAAGGTTTTGTAAACGCTCTTTGTAGCGCTCAAATTTTCATCAATTCTGCTGCTACCATCAGTAATCATAATAAATTATAATTAACATAATAAACATCTGCTATTGACTTTGATGCACTTTGAATAAAAAATAATTTTTCATAGAAAGAACTTCAAACTCCCTGCTACAAGCACGTATAGGAGTTTACGATCCAATTGAATGTGAGGCGATTGTTCACGTCTTTCGCAATATCAGACCGTATGGCAGACAGGTTTGCTTAGGCAGTGGAACAAGAAAATTGTCGTCCAGCAACATTTGCCAAGTTTGTTCTTGTTTATTTTTAGTAATGAAAAACAATTTGTTTATAGCTTATAATTAATGTGTTATTAATAACATCATCGATGGAAAATATTAAAAAACTTTGCCTAATAAAAGTAATGCCAACTATTTTAGGGAGATAGTGGCGGTCCTGTAATGTGCTTGGACCCTATGAATATGTGGGTGATCATTGGAGTAAACAGTTATGTCATGGGCTCCAGGGATTTAAAACGTGGATCCGAATGCCAAATCAGTTTTGCTTCCAGAGTGGCATTCTACATGAGTTGGATCAGAAACGTCACCTTATCTGACTAAGGTTTAAAGTGTTCTTTTATTTATTGAAAGAATTCGATTTATGAAGACACAATTTTTATCAAGACTGAACGGTCAAACTTAGTAATCGATGCAACACAGCCACCCAACAACTTCTAAATTAAACGATATTTTGACTGTATTCAAATTTAAGTCATGATTTTGTTCTTTTTATAGACAAGACCTATTTACAGGAGATATCAATAATAGCTTCAATGGTACTAATGTGCTACTACAAATATTGTGGTATCTGTCTGAAAGCCTTTTCAACGCCTCACACGCCAAGTAAAGTTATATCGAATATTTCAAGCGAGACGGAAAACAACCAGTTAATTTCTTCAAAGAAAATTAAGCTCAATCATTTCGTCGAGTCTTGAGCATTAATTCCAGGAAAATGTTTAAGTTTATTTCTGTCATCGTCATTCAGGCTGTTTTTGCTTTGACTATCCAGGGCAGCGGTGAGTTGTTAATAGTGTAAGACAATTGTTGAAAGGGTTAATATTATAAATTGCTAATTGCACTTTAAAATAACTTAAATGCTCTAATATAGATATATTAACATAAGCTCTCATAGCAATTGAGTTATTCCAATTTATAATTAACATTAAAAATTAATTTATGATATGAAGATTATATTCAATGCCTCTTGGAAGGTAGATTCAGACCAAGTCTGTCTGCCAACGTGGAGGAGAAAAGAGGGTGTTCATTCCATCGGAGCCACTGAAGTCGAAGACTCCGCGAATGTGAACTCTCTGACTAAATGTTTGATTCACTGTCAGTCAACAGTGGGCTGTCTCGCAGTTGATTTCAATCATCTTGAAAACTCATGCTGGATGCATTTTGACCCAGCCTACAATTCGTCAGATAGGCAAGATTGCGAAATATTGAAGATTATTTAGAAAAAACAAATTCATGATATAATAAAAATACAATCATTTACTACCTATTATTTGTGCACAAGCACATATTACACTAGTTATGTCATTTAATTTAATAATGAGATTTAGAGCATTTTATTGAATAGATTTCAATATGGTAAATGTTTTATGAATTTTTTGAATGCCATGTTTAAAGCTTGAGACTTGAATGCATAATAACTTCTTTTAAATTTAATTAACAATCAATTACAAATAAATACTTTCAGTGTATATGACGATGATCCTGCAGTAAGCCAATATTCACTAGAAAATTGTTTATCATTTAACGTTTCCAAAAAAGGTTCGTAATTATTTTTTGAGACCAAAGATAATTAACGTTGCAATTACAATATATTATGTATCATTATATACTACTGTAATGTTGTTATTCGTAAGGCTAAATGAATTTGTACTGTTTCCCAATAACTTTATTAATTTTAATTAACAATAACTAAGGATTGTAATTGAACTCATGCTCATATGGATCTGTTTGGAACTGTAATTTTTATTGCAGAATGTCCGTCATCGTGGTATACATCGGCAAATAAATCGAGCAGTTCCAGTTACGCAGGAATTGGTCTCTCAAACTTTTCTTCGTGTTTCTCTTATTGCAGATTTACTGACTCCTGCAACGGTATAGCGTTCGATAATTCTTCCTGGCCTTTTTGTAAAGTTTTCTCAAGTTTTGATTTTGCCGATCCCCACAATCTCATCGAAAATCCTTCATCGACAATTTATTTATTCGATAAAAAGGAATGCTTAGGTAAGCATCTTGGTTATGTTCTTTTATTGAATTTTTATCTGAAATAATGCATGTCTGGAATGAATAAAATATAATTGAAATTGTCAGGAAATCCCAGGAATAAATTCTATGCTCGATGCATAGGAGAAACGTTCCCACAAGTTTCTCAATGGTGCCCCGAAGGTTCTAACGTGACCATTACGTCATTGATATACAGAGACAATCCTTTCTGTTGCAAAGATGTTCTCCAACAAAATATTTATCCACTCGACAATAGCCAATTGGCTACGTTCAACTTGGATTACTTTGATAAATCCTATAGTGAATTCATTAGGAATTGCATTCTTAACAGATCCTGCATTTTGAGAGCAGAATTGAGTGTATTTATCACTTCAAAAAGCGTTTGTTTAACTGATGAAAAAGCTCCAAATTCAGTATCAATATTATTCACCTGTTCAAGTAATAAGTTGCTTGCATTAGAACGTTTAGGGTGAACTTGATTTGATAATATTATTTTATGTTTTAGAACTCCAAATGGATACGGCAACTAATCTTTCCACTTCAACTGTTTTGTTGCCTTTGTCTATCTCATTGCCTGCTTATAGTCTTAATCCAGAAGTTACATCAATAACAACTTTCCCAATTCCCACCCAACCATCTTCAACCGTTTCATCAGCAAATAATCTTTCTTTACCTTCCTTTACCTTAAGTACAGCCACATCAAATTCATTATCACCATCATCATCATCATCGCCAACAGTCGATGCGACTTCGTCATTTTTAGGTTTACCTACTTCGACATTTCCATTTCCAAATGATGATGTTTCTTCACCCTCCTCTTCCTCTGCCGTTATACCAAATAACATATCATTATCATCATCACCATCATCATCGCCAACAATTGATATGGCTTCAGCGACATCTGTTGGTCACTTTCAGAATGTGACTTTATCACCTTCAGCTTCCCCTACTTCGACGTTTCCAAAACCAACGGATGTTCTTTCTTCACCCTACTCAAGCTCGTCTTTTGTCGTTACACCAAATATCACGTCATTATCACCATCATCGCCATATGCAGTGACATCGTCACCGGCATTATATACTACTTCATTGACATATGTTGCTACGCTTTCCAATTTTGCCGAAAATATTTCTCGCCAATATCCTGCTTTTAGTGAGCCTACAATTTCTTTGAACGTAACAAATCCAACAACTTCAAAATCGCCTAAAAGGACCAATGATCCTTTAACGAGCTCACCAAGTACAAACGAAGAAAATAAGAAGAGAACTGCTTTGATTCTCGGAGGTTTTAACAATTTCTTAAAACTTCACTAAATCCTGTTTTTACATACATTTTCACTTTTAGCTCTCGGCACAACATTTGGATTACTCAGTTTACTATTACTGGTTTTGCTTGTTGTCCTTCTCTGCAGAAATTTACGGTTAGTGAACTAACGGATGTAACTGCTCGACAAGTTCAAAGATTAATAAATTATTTCAACAGTGACAGTGGAAGTGACATGTTCGACACATTTTCCTGGAAAAACATCATGCACGGAAGCACCTCCGTCTGAGCATGGGATTCGAATTGAAGCAATTGAAGAAATCAAATTGACTTTTTATTAATTAATAATATGCTGTTGTAACCCCAAGACAGTTGTCATGAAATCATAATAATACATATCTTAACGTATTCAAATAGTAATGAAAAATGGTGTAGAAAATTATTTTTTAAAGCTTAATTTCGAATTAAAAATTTCTCAACTACTAAAAAATTAGTAAGCTAGAGATACTCGTAGGATTAAATTCATAACAATTAATAAATGGATTTATTCGAAGTTAAATTTTCAAATTTTTACGATTTTTAAATCTAATTCATTAACAAACAACTTAAGACCTGGTAGAAATTTTATTATTTAATTAATTATACAAAACATGTTATTTTCAACTAGATGCAAAGATTTGAATATTCGTTATGGGAGTCTTCTATTCATTTATATTCCTTATTTTGTTAAACCTAATCTACTAATTTGCTTAGGATGCAAAAAGAGTGTTTTACCAATTAGTTAAATCACGACTATGCAAGCTAAAAGAAGCCATAAAAAAGTAGAAAGTTTTCGCAAGCGTTTTCACAGCAGCCATGCGATTTAAAGTCTTTCCTTGTAAAGACATTGTCAAGTTAAACTTTATCAATTATTGAATGCTTTTCAAAGTACAGAATATCATAAAGGAACATCATTTCAGTTTTTTCCAGGGGTGTCGCAAACCCTCGCACAACTCGAAGAGATGACTTTTTTTGCCTGTAGTTGGCGGTCGAGGGTGGGGGTGGCAATAGCCCAATGCTTCCTTTGATCCAGCTAATCATCTTATTTCAGTGGCGTGGTAGTGAAAGATAGCATTCGTTCCAAGAGCTTTCAATATTTGTAATTTGAGCAAAAAATAAAATAAATGCCTAAGTTTTAATTATTGAAATCATCTAAATTAAAATAGAAAAAAAGCATCAACATTTGAATCACGATTTCATTTCAAGGCAAAGGTTCTGCTTTTGAATTTTACAAACTATACAGCCAACTATGAGAGCGATTTTCTGCATAACAATCACCAGTGTTCATTGAAGCATATCTTAGGTTCTACAAGTTATCTATCAGATATCATTCAGACCTAAAGCACGAAGCGAGTTTAGTTTTTGATTGGAAATACTTTCCCAAGAAAAAAATTGACCGAGTCCACCATGAGTGGTGAGTGAATTAATGAATGAATGATAGATTGTTAGAAAATGTAAATTCATTTCAATTCCAAATCATCAGACAGCGTTACGCCAGATTACAATAAAAACAACGATGACAACGAACATTCTGCACTTGTTCTCGGAGGTATTTTGTTTAATATTTCATAGGATATACTATCTTCATTTCATTTTTTGTATAATATTGTGTAAGATATACTATCTTCACTGCCTTGCTAAATGTAATCTTTAATAGGACTAATAAGTTTTAATAATAACGAGGTATTTTACAACAACTACGCCTTCGTAACCGTGGCTGAAGAAAATTATTTAATTGGCGTTGCACATAATAAGTAATTAAGATATCTTTTTTCCAATTCTTTCCAGCCATAGGATTAGCCCTTAGCCTACTGTGCTGCATCTTAATACTCTCTTGTATAGGCTACATCTTATGCCACAAAAGGTTGGTCGTCAAACAAAAGTCCATCCGATCTTTGACTTCAAATCATTTTATTTTTCAGTTGGAAAAAAAGGAAGCCAATTCAAATTACTAAAAAAACTTGGGTTTTTAATCCATTCTTCACCGTTGATGGTTCAAAAGTAATTGACATCGATTATAGCGAAAATGCAACCAGCAGTTGAACGCGTGCAATAATATTGATTTATTTTCCGTATTACTGACAACACCTGTTACAAATCAATAAGAAATTGTTAAAACTGTAAAAACGAGTTGACGAATCAATATATAATGAACGTGTAACACCAATGAAAAACTGTTTTCGAAAATTTACCTCGTTTACCGGAACTTTTTTCTGAATATTCATTAAAAAAACTAGATAAAAATTTATTGTTATTTATTATGAAGCTACTCTTCAAGCTGGAGAGATACGGGGTGCATCACATGGTAGTTGTGTGGATTGGTTGTGGATTTGTTTGGACGGAGTTTCCAGGTGAGGGTTGGCGGAGAGTTGTCAGACTCGTTGCCTGTGAATAGCGGAGTCCCTCAAGGCAGTGTACTCGGACCATTGTTGTTTCTCATATTTACATCAACGACATCTACTCAGCTTGTGAAGACATGTTCCTGTTTCCGGTTGATATGAAAATATATAGAGTTATTAGCGAAGAGGAGGACTGCAACAAATTACAGGTGGACGTAGATGATGTAATTGATTGGTTAAACAGATGGCAAATGAAAGTGAATATGAATAAATGCTGTGCACTGCATGTTGGGGAATGGCTATTAACAAAGTAATAGCGACTTTGGTTTTAAAGATTTAAAGTCGAATTCCTGATTTAGATTGTGTTGCTACCAGATGACCAGATGACCAGACAATTTATTTTAATTTATTTTAATCGTCTTCGCGCTGCAATCGCTCCCAAGAGTCGTTGACAAATTGCGAAGTTTACGATCAGCTGTGATTGACCTGTAAGCTTATTTTGCACCAATCAATGGCACGATAACAAGACGGCGCTCCGATGATGAGCTATAAAAGGAATCCACGTGGAGCTAATTGCGAGAGAGTTTTGTTGCTCGCTTGTTTCAGGTCTCGGCTGAGGAGGTGAGTTTGCTTGTTTCCATAGCAACCGAAAACTTATCGTGTTTAGTTAGTTCAATTTGATGTAATCGTATTTAATCTAATAAATTATTCAACACGAAAAGGAAGGAATCGCGTGTAATTAATTCTTGCGACAAATTAAGGTCAAGAATTATTTAGTTACAACTAGACCAGCCGGCAATTATGTAACTGCCTCGAGAATTTTACGCCAAACACAGCAAAACTCAGCACGACCCTTGAAAGTCAATTAAGTCAATAAAGGCATTTTCTCATGACTCACTGAAAGTTTATTTGGTTCGTTGTATGTGATTTTCATTACAAATGAATTTGACGATCTTTTGAAAATCTTTGTTTATGCGAGCATATCCGATGTTAGTGATTAATAAACTCGTGGCTATAATTAGATAGCAATTATTGCTGGCAAGTCTTTATTAGGAAAGAGAGCACAGAAGAAGGTTGGATGCATGTGATTGCCGAGTAATGATACGGTCGGGTTACCGGCACATGATACGTTGAGACGAAAATGATACGTGAGGAGAAGTTGGATCGTCGACAGAGGAGATTTCCAGTTTGTATCGAATGTCCAATATTCCAAACTAAACAAATACAAACAGATGCGAGCGAGCAAAATACATTCCTCCACTCAGAAATGATGTTTTAAGTTTTAATAACAGCATGGCTTCCTCTGTTTATGTTTAATGACAATGGCGGGAAAGCACGGAGAAACTAATGATTAGAAGAACATGATAGCACGTTCATTCCCTCTCCATGAGCACCCTCATTATGCAGGAATGTAATCGGACGCTCGTCCAAGCATATCGTCTTCCACCCACGAAGATCACGTGTCCCCCGAAGTTTGTTTGTTTCTTATTTGGTTTATCTTCTCCTAGCTTGAACGCTTTGATATTTTCCACTAACAACTTCAAAGAATGATCGCTTCCTTCCACCGCGAAACAATTTTTTTTTGCACAACTCCCACAAGATTTATTTTTAAAAATAATAAACTCCAATCTCAGGTTGGAAGTAGGGGTTCACTGCACGTACTTTCGAGCAGAAGCATGCAACGAGAAAAAAAGAAAAATAGTTTGGCATGAGGCAGAAATTCTTGAAACGTGAGAAACCTCTACGATACCTGCCTTCTGGTGCTGCTGCCATTAAGTAAGAAACTCGATCACTCGTCTCAAATGTGCAGCGTCGAATTGAGAACATATCCCATCACATTTTTAGAAAGCAGAAGCATGCGTATCGTGATTCGTTTTAAAATCTGGATTCCATTTTGACGTTGTAGTTCGTAGCTCCCATCCATTATTTTAACAGCCTCAATCAAGTTACCCGTCGGAAACGAATTTCGGCTAAGTTCACACTAGAGGGTGCGCTTTAAATCGACGCAAGCGTCGGGCGGAGGTGTAAGAGGGATTTGTGCGTTTTAAAACTTTACCAAAGGTGGGATCTCTTCATTTTCTTTGCCGTCTTAACATTATTCAATTAATTAGTTGCCCAATTGTTTCGATTAACTTAATGCGTTTCAGTTTCATTATATAAGTATTTTCAAGCAATTGTCGTTAGATGTTTTTTTTAATATTTAGATTTTGTGTAAATTTAAATTTACATTCCATTTCGACGTACTGGAGAATCATTTTAAAGATCAATGTTTTTGAGGAACTTTCAGGTTAAAAGCAAACATGCATACTGATGAGCATATGTTGCTGATTTAAAAAGTAAAGCATTTTTCAATTGCTTACAAGTATCTTGATGGAACATCCTAAATTTAGTACACATTTAGAAAATATTTAGTAAAAATACATATCCAAGAGTTGTGGTACTTATCTGAAGAATATAAAAATGCTGATCCTATTATAGCTATTTTACATAAATTCTTTTAGTGATCTCATGACACTGAGAGGAAAGTTCTGGATAAGCTAACAACATTCTGGAAATTATTCCTATAGTTGTTTAACATTGTTGGAATTAGAAACATTGTTCTGATATGCTGATTGCATAAAGCAGTGGCATAGCTAGGGTATTTTTGCCAAGGGACTATATAAAAAAATTGGTATGCCCCACCCACCTCGTTTTTAATCACATTTTTCTATTACATCGAATAAAGAAAATATTTAAATTTTAATGAAACATTGTATTTAAATAATCAAATTTATAGAAATTATATTGCATGACTCATTCAGTCACTGCCGCTTTCCGATTTACACAGTCTACAAAAGATTTATTTTTCTTGATTTCGCTGTCGCAAACTGGTTTTTGGCATAAGCAAAATCTATTTTTTCCAATGTCTCTCTTGCAAATCTAAGAAGAGCAAGATCACTTATACCAGTGGTACACAATCTTTTTTGACAGAGGACCAGAAACAGAGTACGGAGAACCTCCGGAATGAGACCATGTAAATATATACAAATAGATTCCAACTTTTATACCTCATCAATACATGTACATGAAAATAAGGACAAAGTTGTGAACTAGATTGGCTAATATTCATAGTAAATCCTGACAATTTTAAGTCGAAGAGGTTAAACGACATGACGGCTGAGACAGCATGTTTGCAACAATCTTTGATGTAGCAGACTGTTCGTGCATAATGATGGAACTAGTCAGTAAATCGGCTGTTTGTTAGTTCAGTGAGGAAATATTTTTGAATTTAGAGATGTACAATTTACGAAAATTGATTGAAAGACCTATGCACCACTGTCCCATCGAAGCACGCAAATAAGACAAAATAAGTTTCAATTTCCTGAACGACGGCTTCCAATTGAAACTGCTACTTTTGTTAATAAAATTTGCAGTGAAATTAGAAGATTTGGAAGCAAGTCATTTTCATAAAAAGCAATAAAATCAAAAAGATCCACTGGAGTTTCTGAAAGAACTTCATTCCGGTTACTAAGCAGTATTTTGCAATCGTCAATTTTTGTAAAACGTTCGTGCCTAACGATGTCATTGTCGTAGAAATTTCCAAAATCTGTGCAATTTTGATATATTGCATCTGATAATGCATATCAGATACAAGAATTTTAAAATCCAGCAGCAATCCAAATTATGTGCTCAGGTCTTTTTGTCGTAAAAACGTGTTGGCATCTCCTGTTAAGGTCGATCAAATATGCTCTTCAAAACCCGCACAATTTCTTCTTCTGCTGAAAGTCTTGCATCTCTTGCCAGTTCTCCAGGAATCTTCCAGTGTCGCCTAATTCTTCTGTTCACTTTAATATCCAGGCTGTGCATTTTCTACAACTTGGCTAAAATCATCATGAAGATTGATTGGTTTTTGCTCCGAAGATTCAATATCAGTTCCTACCTCCTTGAAATTCATAATAGGATCTTGTAAGCGCATCTGTAAACTATCAATTTTCCAAGAATGGTATTCCAGAAAACTATAAAGTTACTATTTAATATGCCAGTTCTGCATCACTTCTGGTTTAGGCGTCATTGTGAGTCATCCGATAATTTGTATGGCATCCCCACTATAGCTCGTTCAGTACTTCATGGATAGTTTTAACTGCTTCTGATCGTGCGCTCCGCTTTACTGTGATGGTCACAGCTTTTTAAAATTCGTCCACAATGGGTGTCAGACGTCTGATGTAGACGGTGCAGTCATCTTGTGACCGATTTATTACCCTTGCTCAATTATTATAATATATTATGTATTATGTTGTATGTAATACGAACACAAAAAGTCTCATTTTGGTGCCCCTGCACTAAGTACTACCTCGCCCCCCCAGCTATGCCACTGGCACAAACACAAAGCATAATGAAGGATCGACAAAAGATGACGTAAAAGTTATAACATTGACAACATTGCCAGGAGAAAACAATCTAACACTAATTATCAATTTTCTAGAGACTTGTTCTCTAAACTATTTGCTATCAGTTTACACAAATGAGAACAATTTTCAGGGTAGCCATGTGTGATTGGTGCAATGAAAACATACCAGCCACCTCCTCGGTGACAGACATTTCTGGTTCTCTAAAGTTTTGTGGGTTTCTCTGCCTCAACAAATACAAAATGAATCTCTTTTGCATGGAGGCACAACAGCACCTCCCCCAATTTCAGGTTCCAAAATTTCACAAGCAATTTTATCAAATACTTAAGCTCTTTTTTAGGAACGAATAGAGTATTTAACTGCAGTTTTGATTGAAATGCTATTCTATAATTTAAATATTATCTATTGACATTAATATTTACTACTTTCCAGAAAGAGATGGCAACTCAATTGAATTATGTCTCACCAGACAAAAAAATGCTGATAACTCCTGAACTTTGGTTGTCAGATGGAAATTCTAGTGACCATGGACCTCACAGAATCAAGAAATGCCAAAAGATCAAAGACAAATCACATTCTGCAGAAAAGGTGGACTCTGATCCTAAATCTGAATTCATTATCCAAGATTATTCTAGAAGTCATGCAACCACCAGGCATTCTATTCATTTAAAGAAGAGACAAAAGGTCGATTTAATCCATGAAAATGTTGGAAAGAATACAAAAGACATCAACCACGAACACTCAAAGAGCTTTTTGAACTCAAAGCCAATTAAATTATCAGAGTTAAATCCACAGCCTGTTACCAGCTCCCCAGGAAAACTAGATTTCAGGCAATATATGACCAATCCCTCAAATCTCCCACTATTTTTTTTTCCCCCTTGGATCAATTCACCACCTGCACCTAATTTACCCCCATTTTTCCTTGCAAGTCAAAACTTCGATTTTCCCATCCCTAAATATCCAAAACCCCTGTCCCTCCCTACCAATACCACCTCATGTCCTTTCCTTCTTCCAATACCTGTTCCAATCCCGATCCCAATTTTAATACGTGGCGACACCAAAGACGCAGATGTTAAAATCACGCACGCAGAAGAAAAACCGCACAAACCGTCTCGAACTTCAGTGCAGGACTCTGAACCGCACAGTCCGGACCAAGTCATCGATTTCTCTTTCCATAAGAGCAGGAGCAGGAGGGGTACCATTCCATTGCAAGAGCTTCAACCGCCAGAATCGAATCCAACTCCCGCGACGCCGCAAACTCTCGTGTACAAAATCAAGACGGAACCGGACGATCCGCTTTCGAGCACTTTCACGCAAACCTCGGAAACCCGGACGTCTTACGCGGACAGGAGGAGCTTAATCCTAGACGCGCCTCCGCCGGCAAAGATCGACCGAGCCTACGACTGCTTGCCGGCATCGAGGAGACTAGCTCATAACAGGAAAAGGTGCTATTCAGTCCACGTCAAGACCAAATGAACGTTTGCTAAACACTGTAATTAAAAAAACACTACTCTGGACAGTATGACTCAATAAAACATATTAAGAAGTGATATTAATACTGTTGAAAAGACAGGAAACAATGTTTATTGTTCAAGCCAAGTGCTATTCAATTGCTGCAAAGTCAAGATAAAGCAGTTTAATAAAGTGATATGAATCTTTGACTTCAAATGACCAGAAATGTGCTTTGACAAATAATTGGAATGGGTCCAAATAATGTACTTATATGAGAAGCAAAGAAGAGTACTATCTGCAATTCCAAAACTAGAACTTTCAAAATGTGACTAGTTAACCAAATACCTTAAACAAATGACTGCTACATCATGATCCTCTACTAAATGTTAATAAATCACCCCATGATATAATGGAATAGAACGAGCGTCGAACAAAACTAAAACAAAATCAAAAAGCTGTTCAAGTCGAGAAAACGGAATGGAACCTACTCGAGGAATCAAATAAGATGGAACTCTGAATGAACATAACTCAGTAATACTTAGATTCGAGGCAAAATCACTCGACAATGTGACGAGGCTTTCCTAAGTTCATGCCGGCTTGTGAAGCTCCTTTGTTGCTTCCGTACTGCAAGCTGATGACATTCTGACCTGCTCTCAACTGCTCCTCTGTGAATTCCCTCACATTTTTCTCACTTTTCTTAGGCCAATAACCTTCAGGACCAAAATATCCATTTTTGCTCTGAGCCTAAAAAATACGATGAAATCAAACTCATAATGTTGGACCATCGAATCAAAGGGGCACAATTTCATTCAGAATGATGCTTTACAGCCAGCAACAGTCGTTTTGCATCCGATTAGCAATCCAAATGTCCTTGATTAGTGCTCATGATAGATATAAGAGTGCAATGATTTTTAATAGAATAAGTGAAGTAATATAAAAGTAGAATTAATAATAAAATCCTACCTCTATTCCGAGAGCTCGAATGCAAACGCAGACTTGAGCCAAGTTCAAAGCACCTCTCTCGTGAAGGGATTCGGTCGGGAACGTGTACGTGCTGGCGACCCCGAATTCCTGGACGAGTCTCGTAAAAGTTGCAATTCTTTCTCTTTCACGCATGACTCTCATGGCCAGGATTCTGGCCGGTTGAAACATCTTGTCATTCCAATTTATGTGGCTTGGATATAACTTGTCTATCAATCTGAAGAATTTATTGAAAATTTACTTCTCGAATTTTATTCTCGCATAAATTTGATTGGTAATTATTTTTAACAAAATAAAGCATCAACGGAGTCTTACTTGAGCAGAATGATGCCATCTGATAAGAGCTCGTAAAACTTGTCGTGAGTGGCATCGATCGACTCGAGATCTCCAGGTATGTCGTCGACGCCAGTTAGAATCTGAATCCAGTGCAAACATTTGGCTGCTTCATCTAGATCAAAATTGGCCTCAATCTGCAACAATTGAAACAACTCAAGATTAAAACAATTGGATAAAACTACAGATTCTAAATGCCAATAAGTGTTTCAATTGCAGGCAGTGCTTCAATGAAATTATTATCTAAGGGTCTTGCTTTTCCTTTCTTAAAAGCTAGAATGCAGGACACAAAAGTTTTAAAAAAATTGCTGGCTAGTGTAAACATTAAAATAGATTTAATAGGAGCCTTAAATAAGTCATCCATAAGAAATTATGAAAAAAAGATGATTATCACTAAGATTCAGTTTCATCACTTTCAATGTATTAAAGAGTTAAGAATCTCATCAATATGGGTAAGGTGCTTATATAAATAGTTGTTTATCTACAAAATATCTATTATGATGATACAGCAATAACAAATTTTCAACATAGTTCACAACTCTTCAATAATCTAAATTTATTCAAGACACAAAAAACAAATTTAATTTATAAGTACATTCTTCCCAATGAACTTAAACTTGATAAGCTATAATCATTTTAAACCCAAACTTAGAACTGTAAATGGAAGCATTCAGAATTTTTAAATGTTTATGCTACTAAATTTAACTGATACATTTCAAAACATGCTGTTTTCTATGTATATCCTAAAGGTCTCCTGAAGAGTTTGAGATCTCTAAAGAGAAAATAAGATCACAACTGGCTAAACCATGTAATGAGTTGTCTGACTTTAACTTTTAAAGCTATGCTGGTCCTTCCACAAAAATCCCAAAATGTATTTCTACTCTATCAATCAGTGATATAGATAAATGAAAAAAATCGCACTATTGAAAAAAAAACAGTAGCAATACCGAAGACATTACAATTCCAAGCTGTTTAAAGTTCACAACCACATCGCTTTTAGCTACCAGTATCGGTAACCAAAACCATTTTATAAATAGGTTTAAATATAATTTAAAAACCTTCTGCTGAGTTTCTGCAGCAATTCCAGATTTTCCAGCTCTGTAACTCATCCTAGACACGAAAGCACCGGGAGCACAATAATTGACGCGGGAGAGAGAATAATAAACCAACCCACAGTTCTTTCTTGATTAGCATTTGTATAATTAATTACAAAATTTGTATAAAATAAAATGTAATTTACATTAGTAGCAAATGTTCCATAAAACTTACATTCTTAATATTTAAAGTTGTTTTAAATGATGCCGAAAAAATGATTTTAAAGCGAAGTTGAACTATTCTAATCAAAATGTCTAATTTATTTTCTAAACTTATTAAAAATTACTTTGCATCACTCAATGTTTTCCAATTTCTATTACTTGCAATTAATATGTCAGTTAAAATTTGAAAAGATGAAAATCAAAATATTAAAAAAAGGCTAAAATTAAAAACATAAATGACTATGGAGTTCATAATAATATAACTTGTTTGGTCTTAATCATCCGAACAAAAAACTTAAGTCAATTCATACTTAATTTTTGGAATATTTTAGAACTTTTCTTTTTAGATCTTTTTTAGTCAAACTTATGAATTAATTCATTAGAGTGGTTATTACACAGATCCACGTCTTCTTAACCACTATAAATAAATGTTATGTTAATTCAGCTTTAATAATAAATTTCAAAGGATCGTTAAGCTAATCTATCATCTTTTTGAGTTTATTATTGATTAAATAAGCCCTCATTTCCAAGAAAATTTTTTTAATAGAGATTGTTTCTCAGCTATTTTTTTTAGACATTATCGAAAATAAAAAATTACATATAATCACCAAATCTTAAAATCATAATCATCCTTAAAAGCTTGAAGACGTCTGCAGTCAATTAGATGTGGTTGGTAACATTGGTTGTCTCATATGTTGAACTGAAAAAAATTTGGTGCGTATTACATTGTGCGTTATAAGTTAAATTGTTCACTCTGTGTAATAACAGGTTCAGAAACGCCTTAGTCCAATATTCACAAAAGTTCGTTGATATAAACGATAAAACAAAATTCTAATAAATTATAACAATATATAATTAATATGACCAAGTCGTTAATTTCCTGCTAAATTAGACGAACTAATTAAGTTCGTTAACTTTCAAATTATAACTGGTACTACGGCTGGTTTCTTTCTATTTCTTGCATTAGTTTTCTTTCTGGGTTTTTCTTCCCTCCTATGTGGCTTGTATATTCTTGTGACATACCAAAACTTCATCATTTCCCAACCGAATTCGGCAATTTCTATGAACGTCAAAATTGTTGCTCCCAGTAATAAGCCCAGAGCGCCCCCGACATCGCTTAAAAGCGCCATAAAGGAATATGCAGGATTACTTTTAATGGAAATGTACTGTAAGGTTGAAAAGTATACCTGGAAAGTGTATTTCCTATTTACAGAATGTAATGAGTTTAATATGTACAATGCATTTACCTGTACTGCCGCATAATTTTGAACGAGGGCATCTCTACTAGCGTCGACGGGCAAGCTTACATTGTGAGCAAGAGAGTAATTGGCAAATAATGCGATGAATCTGTTTGAGAAAAGGTTTTGTGAGATGGTAAGGACGTATGTGTTGCTCAAGCATTGTGGTGGACAGTTGCAATCTCTGGCGCCTCCAGTTAAGTCACTATTATATGCATAAAGTGCTGGTTGACCACATGTATATAATTCTTTGAAGGTACAGAAAGATACGTTGTCAAACCCTAAAATTCACAATTTATTTGTTAAAGTCTGATCATCCATTTTAAATACTAATCCAACTTTAAATTAAATCCAACCGAAATTAACCTTTCACATAATAGAATTTACAGTTGCATTTTTTGTATACATAACGAGCTTCACAACTCATTATACAGTCGGTCTGATAATAGCCAGGTATGTCGAGACATGTTCCGTATGGCGGAGGTTGCCTGCTCGCCTAAATGTGTGATTGGTCGATATATGAAAGATTTAAATTTTTTTATTCAATTTATTTTTAAAATACCGTGTTGTATGTCACAGATACCGATGTGATAAAACCAGGAGAAATTTTTATTGCCGATTCTTGCATGAGAGGGAATTCTTCAGGATCGTGAAGATGAATCTGCAGAAAGTTCAAAAAGTAAAGACCGTTAATCAAACTTTAAAGATTCATTTCAAGATTATTGTTCAAAGCATTAAAATAGTCAACTTCCCCTGAATCCAGCGGATGGTGAAGTTGTTCCGAGGTAATCATTTTGATTGGCGAAGAGAGCCAATGTCAGCCCGTAGAAGGATCCTGCTCGAGTGACCGTGAAATTGAAATCAGCTAGAATTTAATTAAAACTTATCAGATAGATTTTTAGATAAAAATCCGATAATTTAACTTTTTCTAAAACAAAATTTTCAACGTTTTTTGAATAGGATAAGTTTGTCCTGGAATTTCACGAGCTCTTCTATGTTAAGAAGAAATTAAAATTTTGAGGACAAAATGCTTTTATAAAATGTAAGCACAAACTCACATGCCAAAATTGCAAAACATTGTCCCATATTTGTTTGCACTGTCCTGAATTTTTTCCAGTGACATACTTTTGCTCCCCATGTACACTTCGAAATTTGGAGAAAAAAATAGAGGTCAGGAGAATGTTTTCTTGATTTAATTAATTGGTTTTTACTTATCTTACTCTTATATAAATAAGGATCAGCATTGATTACTAAAATGAATAATGAGAAGGCTATAATGAAGCCCGAAGACGATGAGTATGAAAAGAAGTTGGACGCTGATAGATGTATTGAAGTTGATGTTAGGATAATAATGTCATAGTGGCCAAAGACTCAGATTTAGTATACTTTGAACTTTCATAACATTAGCATAACTACATGTTATCGAAATATGTCATAAACATGCTTATTTATTTTCGAATTTTAGCATTTTAATATTGCATTTTCTCGTCATGTGCAATTAACCATGCTGCATTAACTTTTCGTTTTAGCTGAGACTGCTTCGTTTAAATTTGATGCGTTATTTGTACGGCAATCAGGCTCGAAAGATGGCTAAAACTGCCGAAACTAATCCGACAGTATCAGGGACATAATTTGGGGGGGGGGGGGGGGCAGGACTAGACGCAAAAATGTCATTTCCTCATGTTTTACGAGGATTTGGCTCGAAGAAAATATAGGTCGTATACCTCAAGTTGTGTGAGAGTTTGCCCTCCCCCTTGGAAAAAGCTGAAAAGACATTTCTGGTCAGCCTCTGAAAGTTACTTAAGTAAATAATGTCAAATATGATTTTCTATGTTATGCAATTTCCCGTTTCGGTGTAATTTTATTATAAACTCGGTTTATAAACTTAATTTGAAGACTTTCTAAAAGTAACTTTCAGAGGTTTAACTTATTTGGTTTATAATTGCAAAACGCGGTATACATACGCGTTAGGTCGTTTCTCTGAACTCAACTTTCTTGTGCAACATTTATTAAATGTTTGAGTCTTTTGAGTTAACGTTATTATAGTCTGGACAAATTTTTAAAAGTTCGTCTCACAACATAGACACATTTCGCACATATTTTCTCAAATTAAGAATTCGTTTTTTCAGAGGAATTCGACGATGTGAGAGACCACCGCCGGCTCATTCTGATTAATATCTTATTGCTAGTATTGATTAAGTTTCTCAAGAGGAAAGAATTTGGAGATCTTAGAGTTTGCCCAGCTTATTAACAGATGTCACAATTATTTGCAACACTTTGGCGTTTTTATAACTTCAGTGCTAGTTTTTCAGACGGAAAAGCAATTTCGAGCACTTTTCAGCTAGTTTAACATAATGTTACTAACAAAAATTACATGATATAGCATCTCTTATTTCAATTAAGCTCCAAAACATTTGAGAAGAACTTTGATGGACATTAAAATATTGCCAATTGCACCTTATCCATTCATTAATCTAATTAAAGTGAGCGCTAGGAGGCATTTGTCACCATGAATAGAGATTGAACATCAACATTTCTAGTAAATAGTTAATTGCAATTACACTATAGTAAACTTCCTCAATAGGTTGTGCCAGTTCTTTTCTAATTGCCTCCCATTCCTCGCTAGTTTTGTTTGGCACTGGAATTTGGTTCCAATTGATTTGTTGATTGATCGAAGCTTTCGATAGAGGAGGATAAAGCGCCGTCATGAGTGGCACGATGTCTGAAGAAAGATAAATTTACAAGTGCACAATAAATTTAAGGGACCACATGCAAACAAATTGAACTCACTGTATTTTCGTGCAATGCTCATTCTGGCAGCATTTTCATTGCATATGGTGACTTGAGGAAAAGCAAGTTCGTCTGCGTTGATCATATTGATATCAGTTGAAGTTGGATAACTGAAATAGTAAGAAATCCTATCGCTGATTTGATATAGCGCCACTCCAATTCCAAGAATTATCAATAACGCCCAAAACACTCTCCTCAGCTTAGAACGCGATTTGTCAAAACAGTTTTTGAGCCCAATAACAGAAATATCTTGAAAAAAGTTGAAAACCATCTTCTCTAAAAATCCAGACTTTTGTAACGAAATAAGTTTTTCTTCCATGTTGCTGTCGATAACATCCATAATTTTTGAATTGTGAGACTTGTATCTAGTATTTCAAGTGCTGCTCTTAATCGAGATATAGAAACTACCAAAATGCGGATGGAAAAAAGAAAGAATGCTTGTTTTCTGCAGTTCCAACAATTTGCCTGATTCTAAACAAATTGCAACCTTAAGAAGGCCTAATAAGAGGCTATTATTCGTCTTCAAAAGAAATGAACGAGTTCGATCGATAGCTTTTGATCCTAGTAAATCCCTTCAATCTACAAATTGCCTTTTTCAAATTTTACCAACTTAGTTATTCTTAAAAGCTTTATTCCAGTAATGTTCCTAATTTGAAAAGATTTTAGTCAAATATTTACATGTGCCAGTTTAAATCATATGAAGTCGCATTTATAATTTAAATTTGTGAACTAGTCTCGAACAAATAAATTTCTTCAAAAACGTTTCTTAGGACCAAAATTCTCGAAGATTGAAACCCCTTAACCAAAACCATAATTTACCTAAAAGCAACTTATGTTCATTAGCCTTTAGTGAAAGAAAAAAAGGACTTGTTTTATTGTTGTTTTACCAGTTTGATTCTCCTCTGGTTTTTTTGACGCTTGAACAGGCTCAATGGAAAACATCTATTGAGTTTGTAAACAAACAGGGCTGAGGTCGATGTTCTGAAATAAATTTGACACATCTTAGCTACTTTATACGGGTTATTATAAACAATAATATTTTAAATAATTCTAAATTTTTTCAACTAATGAGTTACTTTATTTAATTGAAATTCCTTGTTTGCTCATAATTACTAAAATCTTTGTTTATTTACAAATTACTGGATGATAAACGGGGACCTTTCTTGTGGATTGTTTCGGAGCGCTCTTAATTTGATCTGAATTTTGTTTGGACGTTAAAGTTCTAGCGGATTATTTAAAATGTCGGTAGTTACTAAAAGAAAATATGTTTTTAAAGAGGTTCACGAAGAATTTGTTTTGCCAGATGAAACACGAAAAATAGCTAAAGTAACTTTAAAAATTAAACTAATCTGTAATTAAGTTGCAAAAAGTGAATTTTATTTTATAGATTTTAGCAGCCAATTTAGGCAATAATCTGCATAAAGTTGAAACGGAGACTGGAGAAGTTTTCCTTGCGAGTATGCCTGTTAAATTCAGGAAAAACATTTACGTCAAAAAAGGTACTTTTTTATATTTTTAATTCAAAGCCCTGCTCAGCAAACGGATATAAATCCACACAATCAGTTTTAAATATAATTTGATTTATATTCTACACCTAAGCAAGGGCGGATTTAGGGGTGTCAGGAAGATCCATTTTCATCCCCGTTATTTGGAAAATATGAAAAAAAAATTAAAGCCATTATAAGCAAATTTATTATAAAATAAAACCCAATACAAAAATTAAATTTAGGTATTTATTATAATTTTTTTAAATTTACCACTTGATGAAAATTTTAGTAGCTGTGAGCCCCCTTTTTCCATAAATCCTTTCACTCGATCTAGTGTGTGCCCACCTGCCAGAGTGTTCTAGATCCGCCCTTGCACCTAAGTGTCCTTGCAGCCCTACTTGTATGCGATGTGAGATATTGCAACTTATTAATCAATTTTATTACAGATTTCTTCATAATGTTTACTCCAATTGAAGAGGGTAAGCAAGTAAAAGGTGAAATTACTCATATTCTTCTTAAACCTCAGATCGAATACATTGCATCTTCAGGGCTCTGGTGAGTTATCGTTTATATGCTTAAACAAATTATTCTGACATGACATTGTGAAGGTTTGCTATCCAGGCCAAAGCATTTTGAGTGTCCAGTTGAAATAAAGCCATCTACAAATCAGCAAATAGTTCCAGCAACATCTTCCATTCCTGAAGACATGCTCCCCTCTTCTTCAGAAGATGAAGATGATGATGACTCTATGAACGAATTTAAAATTAGAAATCCAAACCGTAATTATGATGACGATGATGATGATGATGAGGATATTGATGAAGAAAGTAATGACGAAGGAGATGATGAATGTCAAAACAAATCAGATGTCAATGAATAAATTATCATGTTTTGCTCTGAGTCTTCAATATCACATTTTAAATGTCATGAAGACACTAGATTTTTTTTAAATATAACTATGTAGTGACTACATTTTAGTCCAAAAAGCAATTAATTATTATCTCGGGACAAAGCAATTTTAGGAAAAACAAACTAAAGCATCCACAAAATATTAAAAATAAAAGCCTACATAAATCAAGCTTTTTCATGATTTGGGCATTTATCTGCTTTCATCGTGTAAGCAGGACGATCTGCCCGTCCAAATGGAGAGCCTTTCAAAGCCTGGCGCCTTCGGTTCTGAAATTTGCATTTAATCCCCGCCTGCCTGATCGTAATTGCTTGTCAACATCAGCACATCTCCACCAGTTCCATGCTGCTTTCCTCCTTACATTGTCGCTTTGACGTTGATTTTCTTGAGCGCCGTCTTCATCTTGGGAGTAAATTCATTCAACTGAATTTTAAACCAACTTTGAACCAATTTAAAACGTGAAGCTATTTAGAGAAATTCGGAATCCGAGAAATGTTTTGTTTAAAAATATTTAAAAGCCTCACTGACAGCTTCAGCAAGCGCCTGGGTACATGCGATAGTATCGGATGCAAGCCATGGATGTTGGAGATCGTTTCCATCCTAATGCTTGGGTTGGCTTTAAAACGTCAGAGCTTTGCCTCAGCAATGAAACAACTTTGCATTGTGGGAGTTGAGACCTTGCATACAATTTAAGGCACTTGTACATTACTTCAGTGTTACATAGAAAACTTGTCGTCTGCTACTGTTTGGACCATCATGTCTCATCCCAAAATTCCAGAAAGACCTCATCAAGTAGCCCGTACAACTTCTCACTCTTCAGCCCAAGATGCAAGCAACGACGCTTCGATGACCTCACGAAAACAGCCGACCGAACCTCCTAGCAAAGGGACCGGAATAATAAATTTTGGAGCATTTTTCAGGGAACATTTAGAAAATTCATTCGATAGCGAAAGTGGTTTCAGAAAATATCTCACAAAATCTGATGGTTCCCACGACAAAGAAATTGATTTGGCAAAAAAGGCAGTTGAACTTGGAATAAAATATTTCCTCGTAGCATACAGTACACTAAATTCGGATTGCAGGACATGCTTGGTGCCTACTAGCGCGATCTCTGAAGTTCAGGTAACATTATGTTAATGAAAAGATGAATTAATTTTTAATTATGTCTGTTAAAAGTCATTTCTTATATTTCGCTCAGAGAATCGTCACGTTACAAGAAATAGCTTATTTAAATAACTTATTAATTACTATTCCACGATGTTATTTATCAAATTTGTTAAAATAAACTCCAACCATCCAGAAAAACGGATGCCACCTAGCCACTGCAATGTTCTTCAAGACAACTGGTGCAGATCCTGATGTATTTTTGATACCCGACCCTAGAACACTTATTCAGTTACCATGGAAACCTGATTACGCCTGGATTCAAGGGTTATTTATTTTTTCTTGAAATGTTTAAACTTTAAGCATTCTATCAAAACCATTTTTATTCTTGTTCAGAAAAAGCAAATTATTTTTTTCACCGTACTGGTAGCTGTTTTAAGACTCAAAGAGATGCACTTAGCTTGCAAAAACGATGAAAATGTCATAATTTTCACAAATGTTTGCTTAATCCATTCTCTAAATTTAAATCAAAGACAAGGCATAATTTATGCAAATGATTATTATAAAAATTAAAAATGTTATTATTACATTAATAAATCTTATTATAATATTAATAATAAAGCCGTAAGGTATTCCCCAAAAGTTTCCGATTATAAATGCAAATTGGTTATGTAATCTTGTTGTAATAAAAAGAATCAGTCACGACATATCTGGTTTAAGATAATTCTTGAATTAAAGATTAATTCCTGCACAGAAATATGTTCTGCAATGGACTTCCAGCACCTCAATGTCCACGAAAAGCTCTCATAAATCAGGTGGAAAAGGCCAAAAGACTTGGAGTGACGTTGATGTCTGGAATTGAACGTAGGCTGTTTTAAATGTTATCAGCTTAGAAATGTAAAGTTGCTACTTCATAAAAATGGAGTTTCATCAAATAAAATACCAAAAGATAATATGAAATATAGTATTCCTACCTAGAATTATTTCAACTAACCTTAGCTGTGGGTATAGTTATTTATTTCTTTATTGTATTCGTTCAAAGTTCAAACGTACATTTTCAACAAAATTTTTACAATGAACTTTAAATCAATCTGCATAACAAGTACTTTTTAAGCGGAGTTTACAATTTTGAATGCGGATGGTTCGGACCTTGGAGATGAACTGGATTCAAAGCAACCAATGTCCTTACACGACCCTCTTTCAATCTTGAGAAACTCTTCCCTCTTGAACAGGATACACGATGCCATGGATGTTTTGGGCTGGCGACCTTACCAAGTTAAAAATGCTTCATATTTTTTGCTGACACTGCAACCATAATAATAACTGACATTGCTTATGTTATAATTAAGAAGTCTTTTTGCTAATAATAACTTCATGAATAAAAAATAATACTGCAATTAAGACATTTTGTTAACCACTATTTTAATTCATATTCAGATTATTAATTAGCTTGTACAAATTCTAAACTAATTTAAACTAAACTAGGTTTTAAATTTTTTTTAAATGATCAATTGATGTGGATATATTATTAATATAGCCTTATATTTCTTCATTGATATCTTAAAAAATTCAGAATTTTTGGAAAATAATATTTGATTTATTTAATGTTATTGAATTTATTTAGAGTTGTTTTAAAATGATAAATATTTAATCGCATATTTAGGAAGAAATCAAATTTAGAAAATAATCACATTTTCTGACATTATTTAGGTTTATTGTATTTATTTATCATAACATTTATAATTTACAAATTACAAAGTTTGTATTTTATGTATAGATTGATCATGAAGCTACAAAATGTCAATATGAAATCAATTTCCATTATGCCGATGCTCTCACAACAGCTGACAGACACTGTTTTATGAAGTTCATGATGAAGGTGATGAATTCTTACATGACAACAAAAAAAAAACAACAATATTATCAATGCTCAAATTTGACTTTTACATATTCATTAATGCATTCGTAATGTATTCCTTAGGAATTAGCAGAATTAGAAGGAAGACGCATCACTTTCATGCCTGTTCCATTTTCCAATCTCCTCTGCGGTCTGTCCACAAGTTTTTGAATTTTTAATAATTTAAAAATCACTTCCTTAAAAATTAAATTATTATAATTAAAACATGTTTATGTACAAAGTGGTGGATACAACTATTTGTTCATGCACTCTTAATTCCTCACACTGGCACATCCAACATTTTCCGAGGGAGGGAGGGTGGAGACTTTTAGACTTTTGCAATTTTTATCTGGGGAGAGGTTGATTTCTTTGAAGAGCTTTTTTCTTTAGGTTTTATCTCTTCAGGATGATTTTTCCATTTTAATAAAATAGGAAACTTCAAATGTCTCAATGAAATCATTGCTGCTCATTTGTTTTTGATAAGCTTTATCTTATACATGATTCTAGCTTAAGACTATCTAACTTAAAAGTTTTAAGTTACAACCTATAAAATACAAGATTCAGTGGTGACCTTATATTTAATCTCCGTGAGCTTAGCTTAATTGACTTCATGAAATGTCGTAGACGATTAATATTTAATTTTGTAAAAGATTATTTTTTTTTAAGTATTAACAAAAGAAGGAAGTAATTCAATTACATACATGATTCAGCAAATGGTTTACACATCAATGTGTCACTATGGAGTGATCAAGAAAAGATGAATCTTTTTCCCGACGACAACGACAAAGAACTTGGCATTTCTAAACTTGCTCGACACTTCATTGGTGGTCTACTGGAACACGCCCGAGAATCATGTGCCGTTCTCTGTCCAACTGTTAATAGCTACAAAAGGTTGCCCGGCTTTAGCAAATTCTAATTTGATACTAGCATACGATGCAATTTTTATGTGTTTCTTTGGTTATATTTTTTTTTAGATTGAATAACGGTTCGTGGTGTCCAAATACCGTGACGTGGGGTGGAAATAACAGGACTGTTCTATTGAGAGTTCCAAATAAGTGCAGGTTCAAAACTTAATTTAAAATCGTAGAGGTTCTGTTAAATGAAATAAATATACGATGATAGAATCGAGCACAGAATCGCAGATGGAAGCACCAATCCCTACCTTGCTCAGGCGGTTATCTTGTCCGCAGGTTTAGATGGAATATGCAAGGAAACAGGTTTCTATATTTTTAAATATCTTTGTGGATAACAAATTATCTTAATAAGTAAGAGTGCATTCTGATTGAAAACTTCAGATCCAGGTCCTTTAGTAGATTTCGAAGTTCACAAGAAACCAGATGAATTTGTTAAAGTCCCGAAGAGTCTCTTGGAAGCCTTAAATCTGATGGAAAAAAGTTCATTCATGATGGAGAGCTTGGGGAAGGATTTGGTGGAGGGTTACGTTTTTATGAAGAGGAAGGAATGGGATATTTATTCTTCCCATCTCTCACAGTGGGAAAAAGATTATTATATCAACTGCTGATATGTTACAGAATTTTTTAATCTAAATAAATGTTTAATTAAGTAGAATT
Source organism: Whitmania pigra (assembly GCA_021613335.1). Classification (NCBI taxonomy): domain Eukaryota; kingdom Metazoa; phylum Annelida; class Clitellata; order Hirudinida; family Haemopidae; genus Whitmania; species Whitmania pigra. Next base: position 2,574,396 of record JAJTWR010000365.1, on the reverse strand, counting down.
GATTGTGAATTTTAGATGGTAAGATTTTATGGTTGATTTTAATTTTAATTAAGGCATGGGATTTAAATACCGACATGTTTGTTATCAAACTTAACTTGAATTTCACAGATTTTGTGCTTTTGTTGTTGAAATTAAAACAAAGGAGGAAATTGATAAGTTATTAAATTAAATCAATTTCAAGAGAACGTATTATTTGTGATATAGTCTCTACTTCCCAACGAAGTGCCTTTAAATCTCTGTAAGACGATTATCGTAGAGATAATCATTAAAAAGGGTGAGGTCGAAGAAAACACGATGGATTTATATATTATTTATTTATTATTATATTTTATATTGCTTGGTGCTTTTGACTAAAAGCTGATTCCTTGCCCCATCACAATGCATTCTAATGATAGTGGCATCTCTGTTTGACCCAGAAAGTCTCACCGCAACGATGGGTTGCAGGACGCCCTAGGGCAGGGGTGATCGCACCACCTGGGGGTGTGAGAGAATTTTACGGGGTGCGGGAGGGTCATAACAACCCGGCGACAAAATAGCCCCATCAAAATAGCCTAGGACAAAATAGAAATAGCTCACATTTGAAACTGTTACTGTTAATAAAATTTGCAGTGAAATTAGAAGATTTAGAAATGAGTCTTTTTCATAAAAAGCAATAAAACCAAGAAGATCCAAAGAGATTCTGACAGAACCTCATTCTGCTTACTGAGCAGCCTTTTCCAATGGTTAATTTATGCTAAAAGTTTGTGCCCATTGATGTCCGTGTCTTAGTATTACAGTCAGGACAGAAACCATAAGGACACCCCATTATTTCGTAATAACTTAATAAAGAAAAATTTGATTGTAGGGAAATTTTAATATGTTATGTATTTATATATTTGTGATTATCTCTTAAATTTTCATCAAAATATGTTCGTGCATTAATTTTAAAATTCCAAAAACGTGATTTCGGGGCGTCCAATAACCATAAAAGACACTTGAAAAAAATCATCGAAAAATGACTAAAAACTTTGTGAAAAAACAGGAAAAAAGTTTATTAATATGAAATAATGTTTCCTTTATTTTCAATAACTTTAAAACATCTCTTGTTCATCGATTTTATAAGAGTTTTTAAGAAATTTCTGTCCAGTTCTTTCCAGGCACTCCTAATGGTGTTTTCCAGGTCAGATTTGGAATGAAACTGCCTTCCATTGTTGTAAACAAGTTTTGACAACATTCCCCAAACATTTTCTATAGGATTTAAGTCTGGGAAACAAGCTGGCCAACTCATAACTTTCAAATTTCTCCTCTGGAAAAATGTCTTTGTCAACTTGGAAGTGTGGATCGGGGCATTATCTTGCTGGAAAATAAAATTTCCTCCATAATATTCTTCCCCAAAGGCAACAGATAGTCTTCTAAAACTTTGATGTAATCCACAGAAGACTGTCCCCCATCCAGAAAGGCTAATTCAGTCAATCCTTCACTGGAAATTCCTCCCCAAATCATCACCGATCCTGCTCCATGATTTCGGCTAAAAAATGTTTCCTTTTCTAATCTGAGGCCATGCCAATAGAACTGATGACCATCAGGTCCATCTAGGTTAAATTTCTTCTCATCTGAAAAAATAATATTGCCCCAACCATCTCTGTTAGAAAGCATGGTTTTGGCCCATTCCACTCTTGCCAACTTGTGATGGTTTTTAAGAGCTGGAATCTTTAATCTTTTTTCATATAATAAAATACCACTAGATCTCAAATAATTTAACACTGTACTTTTACAAATTCTTAAATCAAGTTCATTTCTAATTTGATTTGCTGAAAATTTACCTGAAGAAGCCTTTCTTACCAGGAGTCTCTGCTGATGAATCGGCAGTTTTTTAGGTCTTCCATGATCATTTTTTGCCCCATATTCCTCAGGAGCTTTTACATAGTTTCAGATGACTGTCTTGGATCGCTTGAGCTCTTTGGCAATTTCCCTGATCGAATAATTTGCTTGTCTGAAAGCCTCAATCTGCCCTTTCTCCTTATCAGACAACGTTTTTCCTCTAGCCATTTATAAAATAGTAATTTTATAAACTTCACATCAGTTTTTAACTTTCTTTGGGTTTATATATTGATAATATTTGCATAATGTGCATTTTGGTTACATAACTATGACAAATTTCAAGTTTTATTGGGAATAAATAAGGATGTCCTTTATCGTTTTTAAACGGCCATAAAATGCTATTTTGCATATTTTACAAGATCAGCTTGTTAAATTTTTTTGAAATTTTGCAGGATGTTTTGTCTACCATAAAGAGATATTATATAAAAAATTGAGTAATATTGAACTTATATTTAACGAGTTATCACAAAAATATGGGGTGTCCTTAAGGTTTCTGTCCGCACTGTAGTTGTTGATATTGATATGTATGATGCGTATTAATATAAATCTTTTAAAAATTGTCCATAACGCCAAAGAACAAGACACAACAAAGAAAACGTGTTTTAATATTTATGTCATAGTCAATAAATTATATTTATTAAATGTTACTCTTGTTTCTGTTAATATAAGTGCTTTATTGAGGATAGGCGCGAGTTATGTGAAAATGCTAGACCGGAAAATTATTAAGTCAGATTTCTCCAAAAAATTAAAATGATTTCATATTTTTTTATATATACCATTTTTATACATTTTATTATTTATTTATTCTTATGTTTAGTTTATTAATAAACATTAAACAAAAATAACCGTAAGTTCAATGAAAAAAATAATTAAACAAAAATTAATTACCTTTTATTATATTCAGAATCTTTTTTAGTACCTCGAGGCTCGCTTTTTAACAAAAAAATATAAAAAAAACTATTTGTCACAGCCATAAATAGTTGATAGCAGGTGTTAATACTTGATTTATCAGATAAACTTGGTGCACTCAGTTCCTAATAGTTTGAGAATCATGCATTACAACAAGTTTTCGATACCATACAAATGGCTGAGTTGTCCCAGGAGAAGCTCACTGATCGCTGACAAATTCGTAGTATGCAAGACGCTACTTGACGGGCGCTACGATACTCAAATGACTGAAGAAAATCGTTTCAATTGGAAAATGCTGAGTGGTTCAGTTCAGACTAAATATGGCCGCAAAATAGGCATGGTGATTGACTTGACCAATTCGTATCGCTTCTACGATAAGAAGGAAATCGAAAGAGTCGGATGTCGCTATGTTAAGATCGCCTGCAAAGGATTCGAAGAAAGTCCAACTCCAGAGGCAGTTAATGAATTCACAGGAGTTGTTCAGACTTTCATTCGCACTTTCCCCCAGCAAATAATCTGCGTCCATTGCACTCACGGTTTTAACAGGTCGGGTTTCATGATAGTGTCCTTTCTATGCAATGTCATGAAGTTGGATTTGGAGTCGTCCATAAACATTTTTGCAAATGCCAGATCTCCGGGCATTTACAAAGAAGACTACCTGACCGACTTGTTTAAGAGATATGGAAATGGCATTCAAAAATTTGTGACGCCGCAGTTACCAGACTGGTGCAGTGAAAGTGGGAATTCTGGTGGCAATGTAAATAGTAAAATTTTTAAGTTGAAAGAAACGAAATTCATGGATGGTATGAGTCCAAACGTTGACAACGTGACTGACGTCAATGTTATCCAAGAGATTCAGTCAATCGTAACCAACATGTGCGGTTGGAAAGACCGCCGCTTTCCGGGCTCTCAACCAGTAAGCATGAACATGGAGAATGTTCAAAAGTTAACTACGAAAAATTATAAGGTTACGTGGAAGGCTGATGGACAGAGATACATGATGCTGATCAAAGGAAAGAACGAAATTTTCATGCTCGACAGAGATCTTGCAGTGTACAGAGTCAACAATGTCGTATTTCCAAGAAACAAAATCCCTGGTGAACACCTCACGAATACCCTTCTAGATGGGGAGATGGTTATCGACAGTTATCCCGACCGTAAGAGAGGTCGTTACCTTGTCTATGACATAATCAAGTTCGACGGGCAAGAGGTTTGCAAGATGAATCTTGACGTTCGCTTCACTTGCATAGCTTTGGAGATTATCCAACCCAGGACTAAGCTTTTTGAGAAGAAGTTGTTAGATTACAGTAAAGAACCTTTCTGCATCTTACAGAAGCAGTTTTGGGACATCACTCATGCAAATAAATTACTGGGCGATGAATTTACTAAGACATTATTGCACGAGACGGATGGACTCATTTTCCAGCCTGTTGACGACATCTACCATTTTGGTCAGTGCGAAGAAGTCTTGAAGTGGAAACCTCCAGAGCTCGACTCTATTGACTTTAAACTAATCGTAGAATCTCGTCCAGGTGAGGGTCCTACAGGGAAACTGATGGTTGGCGGTTTAAATCCTTCTTTTGCGACCATCGAAGTTACTCCTCAACTCAGGAAATACGACAACAAGATAATAGAATGTTCCTGGGACTTTGGTAAAAAGGTGTGGAAATTTATGAGGGAAAGAACCGACAAGTCATTCCCGAATCACATCAAAACAGCCCAATCAATCATGAAGTCCATCAAAAATCCGTTACCAAAAGACACTTTGTGCGCAGTCATACAGACACAACGTTATGGTCTCAACATTGTGACAAACACTAATACATCACAGTGTCAGGTCAAGAACGATGTTCCTCCATCCACTGTAGCTTCTGCGCCGAGTCAGTCTCGAAAAACCATTGCACGAGCAAGCAAAAGATTGAGGGAATCTGAGCAACTTGGTTCTTGTGTGGAAGTAGAGTCTCTTTTAGGGGCACCCAAATTGGCTCAAAATGCGGAATGTTTTTCAACTGTCGATTACGTCATCCCAATTCCACATATAATCAATAAAGGTGACCCGCTTGGTCTCCTGGAAATCGATGAAATTGATTTGAATCCGAGAAAGAAGATGAAGTTGGATGCCTGAGGATCTCTGCCAGTGGTTGGAAGACATTATCATATCTTAACTCATTAATCTATATTATGTACATGGTATTATTATGACTGACATTTTACGTGAATATTTCAATAAATAAATTTTTAAACATTAAATGTTTTCTCTTCTATATAATTCAATACATTTGAATGCGTTCACAATTAAGTGGCTTGAAAAATTGGATAACTTTTGTACAAAACCATTCCAGATTTCAAGAGTAATTGCTGTTATATAATAAGTTATAATAGCTGTAACACTCCTTTTTTTATAACTTGAGGGTTTCACACTATGGCTCCGAAGTGAATAAGATTTCGAGTTACTTAAACTTACATGAAATGTTCAAATAGTTTAACTAATTAAAGTTCAAATTAACAAAACGGTTTTCGAGATGGTGCTGTCAGTATCTCCCGCGAAGGAACTGGCTTAGTGGTTCATGGCCTTCCGTGACAACACTTCTCTGGGTTTCCCACCTAGGTAAACCAGGTGCTGCTGCCAATACGGTGGTTGTATTTGTATTTGTATGACAGTGACACACATGTTATGGCATGACCTCGCTAAATACGTTCTCGTATTTTTTGTTTTATTTTGTAAGCCAACTGATAAAAACAGTAGGGTCGAGTCTAACATTGCAATTAGTCGATATATAAATATAACCGCTTTATCAAAAGTTTGTAGTAACTGTTTTGCTAGAAGCGCTGTACAAATAACAAATTCGGCAAGGAAAATATGCCGTACTCACCACATTCACCAAAATATTTCATTATTATTATCTAAATCACTAACATTTTAACACATCCATCTTTCTAAGAAAACAGAAATCAAAACCAGACACCCCCATAAAATGTTTCCGAATAATTTGTCTGCTCCAAAAACCCATACTTCTATTCCTTGCTTGAAAATAAAATTGTGTTTTATTGGTATTTTATGTCAAATTTTACTTTCAAGATGAATCTTATCTCATTTAGTAATGTTCATTTTGATCTGAGGTTAAGTGAGAGCAATACAACAAACCTGCGATGATACTTTAAACAAGATCTTAATTATTAATTTAGTTGACTTGTATTAGCCAATAACAATTAATAAATAGTAAATAAGATTTTCTGCTAATAAATGTTTGAGCATAACTTCGTTTTTCAGAACCTGGTCCAATGTCGTCTAAAGAAAACCAGACGGATGCTAAAAAGCTAGCAAAAAATTTGTACGAAGCATTAAGTGCGATGAAATCGAGCGATTTTGTGATGAAATGCCTGGGACCTGATGTTGCTGACGGATTTGTTTCGTTAAAAATGCAATATTGGAATCTTTATTGCCTCTCAAGTTAGAAAACTTGAGAAGGAATTTTATCTCGACTGTTGATATTGTCTTTATAACGCTTTTATAACTGCGCATATAAACTTAAAAATTGTTCATAATAAACATAGATTAGCTTATCGAAGCCTCTAGGACATTTTATAATTTATTGCTAACTAGCTATGTAGACATGTGATTGACAAACTTTTATGAAACTAAAATCATAACTGTAATTTTTGTTCTTGATTTTAACTTTCAATATTTTGTTCGCTCATCTATTTTTCCCACTTCTAAAAATGTGATTTTAAGGTTCCAAATAACAAATGACGCTAAAAATCTTTTAAAATTACTAAAAACTCATCTATAATATTTAACTCATTAATTGGTTCTCCCATGAATATTTTTGGTTCTGTATTCCAGACGATTGTGTCGAGTTCCTAACATGAATAATTTGCTTTTCTAAAGACTTCCCAGTTTATTCTCACATTTTTAGGAAAGCTTTATCCGACCAACATTATAATTTAGCGATTTTTGAAGATATCCTTAAGATTTTTTCAGAATTTTGACACAGATAATTACTACCTTCTATAAGTAATACCTTCATTTAAAATAATTCGTCGTATTTCTATACGTACGAGAGCCGAAGATAACATTAGGTTCGGAAGATAAAAACGATAGGGACATCCTGACCAGCAATCCACACCCATCAGACGGGGAAACTCTTCTGAGGATCCCTCTTTGAGCTCCGAGGCGGAGTATTAAGAAACTACAATATTACTTTCATTTAATGCTTTTAATTATATATCTAAATTTTGTTTAAATGATGTTTTATTGAATCAATCAACCAAACATATTTATATACTTTTAATACTAACGTTTATCTAAAACTAAAAATATTTAAAAAGCCATTAAACTACTTTACAAATTTTCATTTGACCTTGAGTGCTGAAGATCGTCGATCCCAATTTTATCATTTTGCAATCAATTCTTTTGGCATATTTCGTGAAACTGTTCTGAACCTAACGACAACGTCATTTTCGGGCGTTGTCAATGGATTCTTCGACTGATTCGATTATGGACATGAAGCTGGGTTTCATCGATTATTTAAATTAGGTTCAGCGTGAAAAACAAACAAATCTTCAAATCGATTTATTACAAAATAGCTGAACAACTTGAATACATTGAAAAAAATTGTGTAGCATTTTTACAACTAATTCAATTCAACAATACAATATTGCTTTTTACAACGATGCAGTCAGAAAAAAATGGTTTAAACACCAAGAGTACTAAGAGTGATCCAAGTTCGATATGTGTGACTTGAAAGCGTTGTACAAATCGGTCCTGAACAACTTATTGCTTGCCAAAATAATTCGACCTCTCCGATGCACAATGCCTGGGAAATTTATTCGCATTTGAATAATCCGTCCATTCAGAGGCGTCGAGATTTTCGGGAGATGGAGTGAGACAGACTGTCGACGGGAAGTCTTGAACTGGGGGAATATTTGTTAAATTTTGTGAAGTGTAACCCAACAAATCTCCAGATCCTGTTAGTCGATTGAGGTAATTGTTAGCGGATGACTGGGACTCTTGGTTGGCGTTCATGGCACACGAAGAACGATTCTCCTGAAGTAGGAGATTGTTCTGATGATGATGATGATGATGGTGCTGCTGATGTAAGGGTGATGTAAAAGTTGAAGAGGAAACAGAAGATTGGTGATTGTAAAGAATCGGTGGCCGATGGTTTGGATGTCGATATAAAGAGTACTGATAATGAGGAATTGAACCGTTTGGACTGATGGTCGCGGGAGGCGCCGGACTGCCGTTAGTGGCAGAATTAGGGCTGGTGCACCCACCGGCAGAATCAGGAGGACTTAGTTCATACGGACAAATTCCACGCATCTGACCTGCAACTTGATATTGAACCGGTCCGAGTTGTGTTGGAGTCTTACCATTTGCTTGGAATGGGATGGCTTGGTCATCACCTTGGAATTTGTTGGTCGCTAAGAAGTTGGGCTTACTTGAAGCTGCAAAACATAAATTGGTTCCCAAGTCTCCAGAAAGAGGCCTCGATTGCATAATGACATTGTTTTGATTAATTTTTGGAGTTTTAGGTCGATTGCTATCACTTTGACTTGGTATGACTTTAATCGGGGCTTTAGGAGTTTCATCACCTTGCTTACTTTGGTTTGGTGATTTGATTCCTCTCGCCTTTCTAGTGGGACCTGCATCGCTCTGTTTTTTAGTTGCATTTTGAATAACCTTTGCTTGATCATTAATTTTAGAGACCGAATTTGAATTGATAGAATTGAAATTATCTGCCTTTTTGCGCTCCTTGGCTTTTTTGGCCAGATATTGTGGAAGCATATCCGTTCCTTGGGTGTTTATAATGCTTATGAGAGGTCTAACATCGTCCTCTTTAAGCAATTTCACTATTTCCGCGTGTCCCCTCTCTTCGGCAATCTGCATAGGAGATTTCTCCATATCGGACTTCAATCCTGTGTTTGCGAATTTATCCTTCAGGAACTTCACCATGTCTCTGGCGAATAAAATCTTAAGTTCGAGATTCTAATTAAGCCCAAACAAATGTAATTCATATACGGAATTATAACTATAACGAAATAATGCTTGCCATAAATCATTTAGAAAGGACGTGAGTCAAAGGACGCCATTTTATCTAAACGTAACTCTAGGAGAGACTGAACATAGTAAAATGAAAGTTGAACATACTTGTGACCCTCTCTTGCAGCCAGATAGATCGGTGTGCACGATTGGTTATCGGGAACATCTCGTTTTGCATTTTTCTTCAGTAACGATTTGGCGGAAGTTGTATTATTGACAAGTGCACACCAATGCAGGGCAGTTTTGCCTGGTAAGCATTAATATTAAGTAGTAGATTAGTTAATTTATTATAAGCAAATTGTTATTAAAAACAGACAATTAATGTTGCCAGTCAATAATTATAATAAATAATAAAATTTGCAAACATTTTAATTTAACTCATTTTTTCTTACTGGAAAAGATCAGCACATTTTTTTTAGAATTGAGCGCATTTAGCAACTAAATACGAGAAATGTTAACTTTATGTAAGTTATGTTACAGGAATTCATTGTCTGAAAACATCAAAACCTCTTTCATTCATGAAGCCTTTTGCTTCGACAGTAAATGGATATTAGAGATTAAAAGTAAACCTCGGTTTTTTAACCACCATAAATAATTGGTACATTAATATGCCTTATTATTACGTAATTATAGGTTTTCTAATTCATATTAATTATTATATTAAGTTATTAATTTAACTTTACTTCGAACATCTTAACTGATAAACTCAGAAAATCTTTTAAGAATAACATTCTGAATGTGTAATAAAATAAAACGTTTCAAGCAGCACCTGTGTTGTCTTTTGCATCGACATCCACTCCCGCTTCGAGCAACATGTCGACAATTTCATTCAAGTCCAGTTTCGTGGCCTGCATTAATGGGGTAAAACCGTTGTGGTCTTTTGCATTCACTTTCACTTTCTTATTCTCCAATAGTAGCTGAAGAGGTTGTTGACGTAAGAGATGTAATTTAATCAATTGGGTTTAATAAAACAACTATCGGTTACTTTGACGCATTCTCTGGCTTCACTGGAAACAGCAGCATGTAGTGGAGTTCTGCCCGTGTCATCAGGCTCATTAACATCAGCTCCTGGGCAACTCATCAGGTAAGATAACTTCTCTGTGTAGTTACAGGCGCTAGCAATGTGGAGGGCAGTATATCCTAGCATCATAAAACACAAATAAGAGTCGATGCCAAAATCGTTTGGACGGTAAAGTTGATAAAGTTGAACCTCTTCCTTCCATTTTTGCAGCTACGCTGTGACCTTTGGCTACTAAGTCCTTAAGACTTTCCAGATTTCTGGAATGGCTCATCACGGCGGCAATGAGTGGAGTTATATTCGCTGGGGCTATGTCGGTGTGAAACTTTCCATCGGTGTGATTATTGTTATGTTCCTGCATTGTTGATGTCGCTGTTGAGGAAGATGATGAAGAGGAGGACAAATGTAGATAAACTGTATTCGCGTTACCCACTAACGACCTGCCATCTTTATGGAACTGGGGCTCCAACTGAATAAAGTGATATCAATTATATTATTAAGTGATATCAATCAATTATATTTAATTGCATTCGTTAAACTTACCTTTCGCCTCTTACGCTCGAAATACTCGTCGTCGCTATTCGCTTCAACAGTCTTTGGAGCAATCAAGGATTGGTGCGGGAACGATTGCCTTATTTTTTGGAAGAGTTTTTACATTAATTTAAATTGATTAATATTTTGCGTAATTAAAAAGACAGTTTTTAACCTAATGTTAATGTTTTTGCACACATCATCCGTTGTTTCCTCAGGTGGATACCAAGTCCCTTTGGATGTAATTTTTCTTTTCCTCATCGCAATCACAGCAACTATAACGCTCACGATCGCAATTATTACAACAGTAACAACAATGTAAAGGGTTGGTGAATTTTTTGGATGACCTCTTTTCAGTGCTACAAATAATAAATAATAAGTTTGGTTTTTTTTTGTAATTGATTTAAAAACTGAGTTACATTACTCGTCTAATCTTAAAATCTGACCAAGCTCTTACATGTTACGGAATGGATTGGAACAGTAGGTTGCCATCCCGATGCAAGAGAGACTTTAATGAATTTCACTGCTTGCTCTGCATCCATTTTAAAACTGGGATCCCCAACCATTGAACTCAAACGAGTATAAACCTTACTCCTGTTTGAAAAATAATATGCAGATAAAAATGATGACGGGGCTGCTGACAGAAATTTCTGTTTCCTTCTGTTTATAATGTTATGGAATAGAAAAACAGGATTTAAAATCCTGTCGGGCCACCAAAAAAATTGGCCTCTCGGCATGATGAAATGGCAAATTGCAAAGTGTCAACAAAAACCGCATCTAACCCAAAAACGTCGTCGGCAGTGGCCCTCTTCGATCGAGTTTTAAATGACTTCATTGCTTGGTGATCGTCTGCCAACCATTCTTCAATCATCAGCCTCCCATCTTCGTCCTTCATTAACTCCAAGTTAATCCTTAAGAGGATGCTCAACTGCCTGATGAAGCGCTTTGCCAAAGGATGAAATTGCCACGGAGGTTGAAAAACGTGGAAGATGATTTCTTGGTCACCGACGTCATCTCTGATGTATGGAAAGCAATCCAGTCCGTCCCATCCGCACTGAGAAGTGTTGCATCCCAAGTCGCAGTGACCATTGTCGTAGTGGTTTAAACAGTAATCTCCATAGATTCCTTCACATAGTTGGTCCTACGAAGAGTAATAATATTTAATTTAACATTCTTAAGGTCAACTTAAGATTTAAAAGTTTCAAAGACCTTTGCAAAGCAGTCCCATCCGTCATAAAGGCAATCTGAATTGTTGCATTGTGGATCGCAAACGCTGTTATTGAAGGATGATTTGCACGACGAATCGGGGCAGGATAAAAATGCATCGTCGGATTGGCAGTCTCCTCCATCTTCCCCACATTCTTCGATGTTGCATTCCACCTGAGCATCAAAGACTTTGATCAATTCAATATCAGAGGCATCTAACAGAATCTATCGGAAATTCACACACACACTTCATAAGATCCTAGCAAATTGATTTTTATTCAGTATTTCGTAGCATCAGATGATCAGTAGATCTACATCAGCGATTTATCAAAAATGAAGAAACATAAACGAAATTTAGTAACTAACGTCGCAAATTCCATCCTTGGCTTTCCAATGACAGCCATAGAGGAGGCAGGTCACTTGCTTGGTGGACTTCTGATGATGACGATTCTGGATCTGCTTGACATCAGATCTGTTTGTACTCTCGCACTGTGATCCGTAAAAACCCTACAAATGTACTCTCACATTAATCCACTTTATTGCCGTTTGAATCGCAAAACCTTGAAAATTCTAGTTATTAGCAGTGATCCTCTGATTAATTAATTTTCAATTAATTAGGTGATAGATTCTATCATTAAATGAATTCCAGCATCGAGTTTTAATCCAAAAGCCTTTGATTAAAAGGAAAATGTTAACAGCAATGATATAATGCGATTTATGTTGAGTCCATTAATAATAAAAGACACTAATAAAAAGGATTAATCATACTCACAAACAAGCATTTGCATTCAGATAAGCTATTAGTTCCATCTAGTTTGGAGTTTTGGTAGCATTTTCCTCCATTAAGACATTCTTTAACTTCACAACCGGCAAGCTTTGCCTGACAATTTCTTCCGGTATATCCTGGAGCACACAAGCATCTGAACCCAAATGCGCTTTCCACACAAGTTCCTCCGTTTGAACACCTCGTCTCATCGCAATTCTTTTCAATCGACTCACAACTAAATAAGTCACAAGAGTTACAGTTTAAGTTTCGAATCGAAATTTTAGAATCATCCAATTTTACTTTGGTCCATGTGTTCCTTTGAGACAACTGCAGATGTAATTGTCAGGAGCGTTGTAACAAGATCCCCCGTTCAGACACGGTGAGGAGCGACAGTAGTTAACCGATATCTCACATCGGAAACCTTGGAATCCAGGAGGGCAAATGCAATTGAAAAGACTTCTTTCATCGAGAGACGAATTACACGTTCCCCCATTCCTGCAGGGAGTGGAAAGGCATGGATCAAGTGCATTCTCGCAATAACTCCCACCAAATCCTTCGGGACATTGGCAAACATGACTGTGGATGTTTGACCTGCATCGACCTCCATTTTGGCACAACGAGTCCAAATCAACTCCTGTAATATTTTAAGTGAAACAAACGAAAATTCGAATTAAACGTCTACTTAAATGAAACAAACCTTTATGAATGGCGGCCTCTTCGCAAGATATGAGGGGAATGTCACACACGAATCCCGTCCATCCCTTTGAACAAATGCATTGCGCCTGGTTGCTCACTTGGACGCAAGTGGCCCCATTTTGGCAAGGATTGGCTATCTGACACATGTCGATCAATGTTTCACATTTCCTGCCGGTGAATTCTTTGGGACATTTGCACCTGTAATGTCGTTGATTTTCCCATTCAAGATTTTAATTTATCATCACTTCAAATTAGTTTTTATTCTCTTAAAGCTTAAAAATAATTAAATAAATATAATAAATAAATGAATTCAGTGTTAAAACTAATTCGTTAAAGCAAACTAGCTGATAAAGAAGTTGGGATTTCATATACTGAGCCTAATATAAAATTAACAACGAGAAAAATCATCGTGAAATAACTTGTAAGAAAAGATTTGATCTATGCAAGTGCCGTCGTTCAAGCACGGATTTGAAGAACATGAAGTTTTCAGGTGTTGACAGTGCGATCCGTGATAACCGGGCAAGCATTCACACCTGTACGACTTGATTCCATCGATGCACGTTCCACCGTTGAGACATGAGCTGAAAGGTAACAATCAAAATTAACAAAAGATTCTAATGTCTTTAATACAATTATTATTAAAGCACTCTTTTAGTAGGATCAAAAAAATTCTTTAATAAATTCACTTTTAATAAATTCGTTTGAATTCATACAATTCTTCATCATACCTCTCGGTGCAATCCTGGTCGTTGACCTCACAGTTCATGCCACTGAAACCAGGACTACAAGCACACTCGTAGGAATTGAGGTAATCGATGCACAGGGCTCCGTTAAGACAGGGCGAAGATTCACATTCATCCACTTCTATCTCACACACCTCCCCTTTAAAACCAGGCTTGCACAGACACAGCAACCCTTCATCGACCTCTACGCACTCTCCACCGTTGAGACAAGTGTCTGTCGAGAAGAAAATGTAACTATTCAATCGTTGCATTGATCTTCTTGATAATGTCTTTAGCTCATCTTTAGCAGTAAAGAACTGCGAATGTGGCTCAGCTTGCATTTGTAATAGGAAAACTTACTTACCAATCTCGCAACGCTTTCGAAAGCAGTTGTCGTAAGAACCATCTCGACAAAGGCATTTGTAAGAGCCGAACGTGTTGTTACATCTCGACTTTATTGGACAAACGAGAGGATTCGAACATTCGTCCTTGTCCTTTTCGCAAAACCTTCCTGTCCATCAAATGAGGCACGATTACAATATCTTCCTTCTAAGCGCAATTTTAAATTCCTTCTGCAAAACTTGCCTGTAAAACCTGCCGGACACCTGCACGTGTAGGAATTTTGGAAAGGACTGGAACTACATTGACCGCCGTTGGAGCAGTTGTGAGCGGCGCACGGGTTGATGGTGTCCGAACAATCGAAGCCAGTGAACGAAGGCAAACAGTGACATTTGAATCCGTTTTGCAGGTCGACACACGAACCTTGGTTCTTGCAAGGATTGCTTCGACATTCGTCGATATTCACCTCGCAGTTTTTACCTTTGTTCAAAAATTTCAGATTAAAAGCATTTAAACAAACACACTGAATGAATTTTATGCGATTATCACCTGTGATTCCGCTGGGACAGGTACATTCGTATGTGGCGAGTTTTTGTTTGCATATTCCTCCGTGTTGACAAGGGTTCATCCTGCACTCCTGAATTAATTTATCGCATTTGTCCCCGTAAAACCCGGGAGGGCACTGACAAAGGAACCTGAAGTCAAAAATAGCCTGATTAGATCAGCTGATGTCTTATTACTCTTTTTGACAAGGCCTTTCCGTCGATATTACTAGAAAAATAATTTTAATAAATTCAACATAGGACTTTTCGATGAATTTTAATAATTATTATGATAATGCACAATAATTTTAGATCCTACAAAAATGTGAACAACTCAGTGCATACCCATTCACTGTCATGAAACAAGTCCCGTTATTGGAGCACGGTTGGTATTTGCACTTGTCCTCCAATGTTTCGCAAAGCTTGCCTGAAAATCCCGGTCGACAATGACATTTAAATCCCCCATCTTCATCCACACACTTTCCACCATTTCGACATGGTCCAGAGAGGCATTCGTTTATGTTGACGCGGCAATTTGTTCCTGAGATTGTTAATTTATTTTTTAAAAAGTCGGTTCTTGAACAGTTTCTTCGACCGAATTCACTTACCCGTGAATCCAGGAAGACAGTCGCACTTGAATGAATTTATGAGATCTATACAGGTTCCACCGTTGGCGCAGGGATTGCTTCCACACTCATCAATGTTCACTTCACATCTGCTGCCTGCATTTAATTTCAACAAAATCTTACTAATTGGGTGTTCATAAATTACGTCGGAACGGGTTTTGCGAAGAAGAAAATAACACGGTGCAAGAAGAGGAAACGGGGATGTTCATTGTTCGGGGGACAAAGAAGCAGACAAAGGAGAGGAAAACACATAAAAAGAAAATATTTCAGCAGTTGAAAGATGCGCTGGATGGAAGGGAGCTGACTAACACGTTAAGCGTGCAACTCACAACTCGCTCATAGTCACGACAAACTCCAACGTTTCATACGTTCGCATGCGACAACAACATTGGAATGCGACTTAATCTAACTGAGGATACACAGTGCAAAGTTTACTCAGACGATCTCGTTCCCTTAGCTACCCGCAACGAAGATGTTCAAAAATTATTCTGAACTTGTTTAATGTCAAAAATAAAAATGAAATTATCAAACCCACCAGCAGTGCCCTGAGGACATGCGCATTTATAATCATTATCTGTTCGTTCACACGTCCCTCCGTTCTCACAGAAGTCGTCGGGGCATCCGTCTGCCTTAGAAAGACATCTATCGCCATAGTAACCAGGAAAGCATTTGCATCTTCCATCTTCGCACAAACCGTGCACGCAGTTGCAGTCGTTTAAACTCTTCTCGCAAAATTCTCCTTCGTATCCTGAAGCATCACATTAGACAGCATTTTATACGCGAGATCGTCATAGTAATGATCGTCGTTACGAACATCATAACGAACAAAAAGCCATGACATTCAACCTATTTTGCAATGGCACTTGTACTCGGTCCCGTTTGGGATGCAAAGACCTCTTTCTCCACAAGGCTTCTGGTGGCAGCTTTTTATTTCCACCTCGCACAATTCTCCGGTGTAACCTGAAGAATGCAAACTTCTTGAAAACTAAAAATAAATTATAAATACTTTGTCGCGCGACGATTGGTCGAGGACCAATAGTTAATGATGGTTCTAATTTATTTTTTAAAACTCTGACGATTGACGCTAATAGGTTTTTTTTATTAAATCCTTCAACCCGAGATTATAATTGAGAGAACGAGTGCTGAATGAAGAAACAACTGTCGACCATTAAGCGATAAATTAACGTCCAGTCACCGGTTTACCATGGCATCAGTCCTTCACACCTCCTAAATGACGTTTGACAGGTTGTGTCAACAGGCAGCAGCAGTTCTTGGGTTTTGTTCGTTATTTATCATTCTTTGTTCGAAACTTATTAGTTTTTGGGAAACGTTGATATATTACCACATTCTGATCGGAATAAGGCTGATATATTACCATAATCAGAAGTTTAAGTTCATCTTTTTAAAAAAAATTTCCCCAATAAAAAATACCGTTGACGTCAGTGAACATTTTTATGAAATTCTGAAAAAGCTGCAAACTAGAAAGAAGAAGATTCGAATGGAGACAAGCTAGTCGGTTTTTATTAATATGTGAATAAATTACTTAAATTACTCAAAATAACGTGGCACGAGGTCGAGAAACAGGTTCTAACCAACATGACCCTGCCAGCTATTGGCAACCAGCTGCACGGTGACCTA